>CM059186.1:139213733-139785876 GCA_030323885.1 Branchipolynoe longqiensis
AGTCAGTGTTAGGCCTAACACCAAAGGCTTAACCGGTGTTACCTTACCCCTAAAAAATATTAGGTTTAGTGGGTTTATTAGGCCCAAATCTATTCAATGCTGTCATATTTAACAGAATTACATATGCAATAAGTGAAATTTTATCAATTTAACCCTAAATTCGAAGCGTTATTAAGGCTACCGCCGCATTGGTGGTGATATTAATAGTTATATTTTCGAATCGACGAACGTAAAGTAAACAAATCGCCGCCACCGCCGCATCGACGTCGCTTTCCATACTGGCAGCGGTTTGTTTACCCTACACTCGTCGATTCGAAAATATAACCATTAATATCGCCGCCAATGCGGCGGTAGCCTTAATAACGCTTCGAATTTAGGGTTAATTTGAATAAATTTCACTTATTGCGTATCTAATTCTGTTAAATATGGTCGCATTGAATAGATTTAAGCCTAATATATGGGTACAGACGCAGAGGGATTTCCCAAATCTATAAATATATTCACGTTTAGCTATAAGGAAAGTGTTACGCGCTCCTGCATACGACTTGACACAGTTCCCGACGTCGGCAATAGCTAACCGGTAATAGGTTGTAACACCAAAAGCCACTATCACCGACTCCTGCATACGGGCCCTGGGCGTGAAGGATTAAACTGTTAATTATCTCGTGAAAGTAACTTTCACAAGCTTTGAATACATCAATTTTGAGGTATCAAAGATGGCGTCCACCGACTGAGTGTTAGTGGAGAAGCACACTGCAGTCATCCACAAAAAAATTAATGCAGTGTAGCTGCTAACATGGTGCGCATGTGCCCCCTTTAGTGAGATCTGCCGAATAAAGTAGCATCCGGACTATGTTTATCTTGTTAAAGGGACCGTCCAAATGATGCATTGAAAGATTGGTCACACTTGGCAGCTGGTGTTAAAATGATCTTCACTGTCAACTCGGGTTAGGCCTGTAGATTTGAATGACCTGAATTTAAATGTGATTAAGTAAATATTAATAAAACCCACTCTTATTTGCAGACGCGCGAGGACATTTTCGCCCTTCCGGCAGAGCCCCTGCACAGGTCAACAGCCGTCAGGCCCTCCTCCAGGGCAGTGGTCGTCGACTGGCTAATCCAGGTGCAGGTAGGTTAACCATGTGCCATCTACTTCTGTGAATGAGTTGAGTGCCCGTCTCCCGTTTTGGTAGATCTTGGGATTCAAACCCTGGTCGAGTCTAAGCAATGACTTAACAATTGATACCTGTCACTTCCTACCCTGATGCTCGGCATTAATAGGATAGGGCAAGGACTGGTTAGCTCGGTGTCGAGATATTGTGACTGATTGGGGTATCGGGTGCTGGTAGCCTGATTTCCCAGTGGGGCAGCACTATAGTCGCCATGAGTGTGCACTGTCGCAAGTCTGTACCCGTCCTGATATGACCTTGAATGTTGCCAGGATGTAAAACTCAAACAGATCAAATCTATATTCCTACCGAAAACAAAAGCCCGTTTCTGCCACTTTCCATAGCCATGAACTCGCCTTCGCCTTGACCTTTGCCCTCTGCCCACACTCGCCTTGACCTTTGCCCTCTGCCCACACTCGCCTTGACCTTTGCCCTCTGCCCACACTCCCCTTGACCTTCGCCCTCTGCCCACACTCCCCTTGACCTTCGCCCTCTGCCCACACTCCCCTTGACCTTCGCCCTCTGCCCACACTCCCCTTGACCTTCGCCCTCTGCCCACACTCCCCTTGACCTTCGCCCTCTGCCCACACTCCCCTTGACCTTCGCCCTCTGCCCACACTCCCTTGACATTCGCCCTCTGCCCACACTCGCCCCTTGACCTTCGCCCTCTGCCCACACTCCCTTGACCTTCGCCCTCTGCCACACTCCCCTTGACCTTCGCCCTCTGCCCACACTCCCTTGACCTTCGCCCTCTGCCACACTCCCTTGACCTTCGCCCTCTGCCCACACTCCTTGACCTTCGCCCTCTGCCCACACTCCCTTGACCTTCGCCCTCTGCCCACACTCCCTTGACCTTCGCCCTCTGCCACACTCCCCTTGACCTTCGCCCTCTGCCCACACTCCCCTTGACCTTCGCCCTCTGCCCACACTCCCTTGACATTCGCCCTCTGCCCACACTCGCCCCTTGACCTTCGCCCTCTGCTCACTCTCCTTGACCCTCTGCACACTCCTCGACCTTTGCCCTCTGCACACTCCTTGACCTTTGTCATCTGCACACTCCTTGACCTTTGTCCTCTGCACACTCCTTGACCTTTGTCCTCTGCACACTCCTTGACCTTTGCCCTCTGCACACTCCTTGACCTTTGCCCTCTGCACACTCCTTGACCTTTGCCCTCTGCACACTCCTTGACCTTTGCCCTCTGCACACTCCTTGACCTTGGCCCTCTGCACACTCCTTGACCTTGGCCCTCTGCACACTCCTTGACCTTGGCCCTCTGCACACTCCTTGACCTTGGCCCTCTGCACACTCCTTGACCTTGGCCCTCTGCACACTCCTTGACCTTGGCCCTCTGCACACTCCTTGACCTTGGCCCTCTGCACACTCCTTGACCTTGGCCCTCTGCACACTCCTTGACCTTGGCCCTCTGCACACTCCTTGACCTTGGCCCTCTGCACACTCCTTGACCTTGGCCCTCTGCACACTCCTTGACCTTGGCCCTCTGCACACTCCTTGACCTTGGCCCTCTGCACACTCCTTGACCTTGGCCCTCTGCACACTCCTTGACCTTGGCCCTCTGCACACTCCTTGACCTTGGCCCTCTGCACACTCCTTGACCTTGGCCCTCTGCACACTCCTTGACCTTGGCCCTCTGCACACTCCTTGACCTTGGCCCTCTGCACACTCCTTGACCTTGGCCCTCTGCACACTCCTTGACCTTGGCCCTCTGCACACTCCTTGACCTTGGCCCTCTGCACACTCCTTGACCTTGGCCCTCTGCACACTCCTTGACCTTGGCCCTCTGCACACTCCTTGACCTTGGCCCTCTGCACACTCCTTGACCTTGGCCCTCTGCACACTCCTTGACCTTGGCCCTCTGCACACTCCTTGACCTTGGCCCTCTGCACACTCCTTGACCTTGGCCCTCTGCACACTCCTTGACCTTGGCCCTCTGTCTACTGTCCTTGACCTTGGCCCTCTGTCTACTGTCCTTGACCTTGGCCCTCTGTCTACTGTCCTTGACCTTGGCCCTCTGTCTACTGTCCTTGACCTTGGCCCTCTGTCCACTCTCCTTGACCTTGGCCCTCTGTCCACTCTCCTTGACATTTGCCCTCTGTCCACTCTCCTTGACATTTGCCCTCTGTCCACTCTCCTTGACATTTGCCCTCTGGCCACTCTCCTTGACATTTGCCCTCTGGCCACTCTCCTTGACATTTGCCCTCTGGCCACTCACCTTGACTGTTGCCCTCTGGCCACTCACCTTGACTGTTGTCCTCTGGCCACTCACCTTGACTGTTGCCCTCTGGCCACTCACCTTGACTGTTGCCCTCTGGCCACTCACCTTGACTGTTGCCCTCTGGCCACTCACCTTGACTGTTGCCCTCTGGCCACTCACCTTGACTGTTGTGCCCTGCCCTCTGGCCACTCACCTTGACTGTTGCACCCTGCCCTCTGGCCACTCACCTTGACTGTTGCGCCCTGCCCTCTGGTCACTCACCTTGATCGTTGCCCTCTGTCCTCTCAACTTGACCATTGCCCTCTGCCCTCTGTTCATTCACCTTGACCTTGACTGTTGCTCTGTCCACTCACCTTGACCTTGACTGTTGCTCTGTCCACTCACCTTGACCTTGACTGTTGCTCTGTCCACTCACCTTGACCTTGACTGTTGCTCTGTCCACTCACCTTGACCTTGACTGTTGCTCTGTCCACTCACCTTGACTTTGACTGTTGCTCTGTCCACTCACCTTGACTTTGACTGTTGCTCTGTCCACTCACCTTGACCTTGACTGTTGCTCTGTCCACTCACCTTGACCTTGACTGTTGCTCTGTCCACTCACCTTGACCTTGACTGTTGCTCTGTCCACTCACCTTGACCTTGACTGTTGCTCTGTCCACTCACCTTGACCTTGACTGTTGCTCTGTCCACTCACCTTGACCTTGACTGTTGCTCTGTCCACTCACCTTGACCTTGACTGTTGCTCTGTCCACTCACCTTGACCTTGACTGTTGCTCTGTCCACTCACCTTGACCTTGACTGTTGCTCTGTCCACTCACCTTGACCTTGACTGTTGCTCTGTCCACTCACCTTGACCTTGACTGTTGCTCTGTCCACTCACCTTGACCTTGACTGTTGCTCTGTCCACTCAGCTTGACCTTGACTGTTGCTCTGTCCACTCAGCTTGACCTTGACTGTTGCTCTGTCCACTCAGCTTGACCTTGACTGTTGCTCTGTCCACTCAGCTTGACCTTGACTGTTGCTCTGTCCACTCAGCTTGACCTTGACTATTGCTCTGTCCACTCTCCTGGACCGTTGCCGTCTGTCCACTCTCCTGGACCGGTGCCCTCTGTTCAGACTAACGTGGATCGTTGCCCTCTGTCCAGACTGGCCTGGACCGTTGCCCTCTGTCCAGACTGACCTGGACCGTTGCCCTCTGTCCAGACTGACCTGGACCGTTGCCCTCTGTCCAGACTCATCTGGAATGTTTCCCTCCGTCCAGACTCACCTGGAATGTTGCCCTCCGTCCAGACTCACCTGGAATGTTGACTCACCTGGAATGTTGCCCTCTGTCCAGACTCACCTGGACCTTGAGGATGAGTGCCTGCACCTGACACTGGCCCTGCTCGACCAGATGCTAGCCGTGCTGCCTGTGGCGCTCGGCAAGGTGCAGCTGATCGGGGTGGCTTGCCTCTTCATCTCCACGAAGCTGATCGAGCGCTTCGCACCGTCGGTGAGTGGCCATAGTTAACCTACCGCCTTTCCTATGACTCGGTGCTGGATTAACCTAGTAGTGAAAGTGTATATAATCACCATTGTATAATCACTGGAGAACTCTACTACATACTTAGTTTTAAGGGAATCCGGTATGGGCCGCTGGTACTTGAGCTATTCTGACAAATGCTCTTCAAGCACACTTTTGAAACTTTTTTTTGTTTATACAACCAACAGTAGTATGTGGAGGGAATGTGCAGGTCTATAATGTATGAATGGTGTCATGGGTGGTATATCCTCATCACATGACCTAGAGGTTCCCCACGGAGTGGGGTACCTCCTTTTAGTTGCATTTTGCACTAGCCATCCTAAACAGACCTCAGCGCTTCCTACACAAATTCAGTTACACAAACTGAAAAGGTTTGCTTGAAGAGCATTTGTCAGTTGCAGTCTCGACGGCCTATACTGGATCCCTTTAAGTCATTAGGTCCTAGCCTGGTGACTTTAACTTTTTACCTTGATCTTGACCTGGACAGCTGCGCAAGCTGCTGCGTCTGACTGAGAATGCCTACGATGAGTGCGAGCTGAAGGCAGCCGAGCAACTGGTGTTGCAGAAGCTCAACTTCGATGTCTACCTGCCCACTCCGGTCATGTTTGTGAACCGCTGCCTCAGGGCGTCCGAGCACGAGATGGACAGGAAGCGGCTCGTCGAGGTGAGCATTGGGACGCCTGGGTCATGTGGTCACTGTCGTCACCACAGCCGAGCACTGTCATTCATGCAGTTGAGCTGGGGTGGGTTTTTTTTGTAATTTTTTTTTGTGATGGCTTATTTACCCTGTCCAGAGCGAGTAAGTCGCATCGCAGCTTGTTTCCATCGGTGAACAGCAAGTCTCAATTTGGTAGTTGCCTTGTCAATTTGGTAGTTAGCTGTTAGTGGTATGGGAGGTGGAAGGTTGGAGTATGAACCCAGCTGTGTCAAGCCAAGGACTTATAAAATTGATACTTGTCGCTACCTAGCCTGGCGCTCAGCATTAATGGGATAGGGCAAGGACTAGTTAGCACAGTATCAGGATAATGTGACTGTAGGATATCAGGTCATGGTGTCCCAGTGAGCAGCATTATAAAGTCGCCTATTAAATACTCTGCCTTATCAGGGTTGGATGCTGACCTGACCACTGGTGGTTTGATATAATATAATATATATTATATAAAGTACACTACAATACTACACTATTTCACTACGCTATTTCGGACCAACAGTTGAAAGTTTGTCTAAATGGTTATGGTGCTGTCACATTATGACATATCGTGCAAACGTACGTCGAGGTATGTGATTTTTTGCCGCTACGTTGGGAAAAGTCATTATGCATTACACGTTGGTATACATCAATGTATGGCGACATATGGCTAAGTTTTGTGCATGCGCAAAACTTTTGACATACGACAACGTGCGGGTGCTTACATTAGGCGGACGTCAAGATATGTTAGACACGCGTTGGAGGAACGTTGTTCTTATGTTGTCCTATGTTGACTTTTTTCCTCTGACGGAGAGTTTTCAGTCAGCGCGTTGGCAACGTAATGCCAACGTATGACGTTGTTCTACCGTATGCATAACGTGTAGCCGACGCGTGGTTGGCGTTTCTCAGTGTCTCGACGTTTTTTTACGAATATGGTGCGTGTCTGGCAGTCGCTTAATGTTGGCTGGCATTCTGCGAACGACCCGTGAGCATTTAGCGAATGTATAGCGAGTGTGTTGGGTTGGGGAGAATATATAGGGATCGGATTTCATGTTTGACCAGAACATCTCAGCTCTTCGGGAGATGATGGATGTCCCTGCAAGGCTCCTGCAGGAATACCAACTAGTCATTCTCCAACATCACCATAATGTTAACCAATTAATACTTTACCATCTCAGGAGACAATGTCGACTGAAGAGAATGTGGATGAGAGCATGGATCCGGAGGCGGCGACAGTTCGGTTTGTACTACCAGCTTCTGGTGGAACTCTGTAATGAGGACACAGCTTCTTTCATCAACTTCCTGCGCATGCCTCCCCAGATGTTTGATGAGATGCTAGCCAGAGTGAGTCCTCGGATAACTAAAAAGTACACAACCTTCCTAGAGCCGATCGAGCCTGGCCTGAAGCTTGCCCTCACTCTGCGTCACCTAGCCTCTGAGAGCAGGTATGCCTCCATGAAGTTTGAGTGGAGGGTCCCCCACAACACACAATCAATCATCGTGAGAGAGGTGTGTAAAGCAGCCATCGCCGAATACATTGACGAGATGAACTGCCCGATGGATGGCGTGCCATCTCGGAAAAGTTCATGGGGAGGTGGAACTTCCCCCACACATGCGGAGCACTAGATGAAGCATATTGCCTGCCGGTGTTCCCCCCCCCCCCTCCAAAGAGTGGATCCCACTACTACAACTATAAAAGATTCTACTCCATAGTTCTCCTGGCGCTCGTTGATGCAGACTACAAGTTCATCTGGGTGGATGTCGGTGGGCATCAGACGCACAGATTTTCAATGACTCTGAGCTGAAGGCGGGCATCGAAGATGGTACTTTCCGTCTCCCTGCCAGCAAGCCTATCATGAACGGCCAGGATGCTGTACCCTACTTCCTGATTGGTGACGATGCCTTCGCCTAGGCCCGACAATGATGAAGCCGTACAGCTGGAGGGGTATGACGCATGAGGATTTCCCGAGCTAGGTGAGTCGTGGAAAATGCTTTTGGCATCCTGGCAAACCGATTCCAGGTTCTGCTCAGCACGATGCAGCACCTCCCCTCCACCGTGAAGCTGATCGTCTCCATGTGCATGATCCCACACATGATGAGGATGCGATATCCCATGCTCCAGAATCAGCAGCTAGACCATTAAGAGAATTGCCACCACAACGTCATCCCCGGAGCATGGAGAGGGCCTCAACCTGCCAGACCTAACCGCTCAAGTACCTGGCATGAACACTGGCTCAAGGGCAGGAAAGGATCAGCGGAATCTTCTCAAGGACTGGACCAACTCCCCAGCCAGTTCATCTTGTGAAGTCTTTGTAGTGTGATGTTATTGTACCTTGATCTGTCATTTGTGATATTTACTGTGATATTTGTATGTAAAAAAATGTGATCATTCTAATGGTTTAAATAAAAGGTATCAATATCTGTTGAGACCAAACCAAACTTAACATGTCAGTTATTAATTTGGGTGGGGTAGGTTTCTTTGTTTCTTTGTTTTATGGCCCCAATTATATACGCTGACAAATTTACATGTCACTTAAATTGGGTGGGGTAGGTATCGTTAAATTTTTCGGGGCCCAATTATATATACTGACAAATTTGCATGTCAGTTATTAAATTGGGTGGGGATGATTACTTTTACATGGACAAATTTGCATGTCACTTATTCATTTGGGTGGGTAAGTTTACTTTATGGGGAAGTTTAATTACTTTTTAAGGGCCAAATTTAACATGTCACTTATTTAAAGGGGGGGGCAGGGTTCTTATTTAGCTACATGTCACATTACTTTTTGTAAAGTAGGCTAGGCTAACTGGGCAAAGGCCTAAATTATTATAAGTTTCATAACATTTATTTTGACCACATTGCATTTCCCCCGCAGGAGCAAACAGCTCCGTCATCCTCTTCCTGCCTTTCCCTTTCCCTTTGCTACGTCCCTGGCCAAACTGGCTGTGTGCTGATGAGGTCTTCTTCCCTGGCATGCTGGAGGAGTTGTGAGGAGAGCCAGACTGCAGCCTTATTTATACCCAAGGCGTGGGTGGGTCAGGTGCCCCCCCCCCCCCACACACGTCGGCATGCGTTACTCACGTGTTAGGCCAACGTCGCGCATGCTGGGGGCACGCTGGCGCAATGCTGAAACGCGCTGGACTGTCGTTGGACATGCGTCGCTCATGCGCTGGCACTACGCTCTCATAATTTGCGCAACACAATTGACGGTCGCTAGAGAAACGTTGGGAGCGCGTTATGCCAACGCTAGGTAAATGCCGCACGCACGAGAGGCACTTTAGCCACACGGTGTGCCAAACTTAGTTTTTTTCTCACGCATCGACATACATTACCACAGCGTCGGGCGGATGCTACGCTTATGTCCACTACTTTGCGCTGACGTCCAACTTTCTCCCTGCCCCGAAAAGTTCAACACATCTCTACGTAAAAAAGTGATTTTTTTCCGTGTTGGTGGCGCGCTGGCGAGATGCATCGTAATGTGACAGGCCCATTAAATCATCTTTCTCCAATTGACCACTGATCAACTTTAACTCATCTAAAGCTGTATTCACACGGGCGAGTTAAAACGCCTCACGCAAAACCACTTGCGTAGTTCGACTCAGATTTGCCGTGTGAATGCGCGGCTGAGGCGTTTTAGGGCTGAATCGATTCATATAAATCGTTTAATGTAAAACGCTTCGCTAGGTGGTCTACAGGAACCGATCTATCACTTTGAAACTCAGCCCGTGTGAATGCGCGCACATATAAATCGCCTTCTTTAGATCGCTTTAGATTTTGCCCGTGTGAATACAGCTATAGACTAACTATAGTAAGTTCAATGCTGCTCTGACGGGGCATTTTCTGCCTCTTTTATCTTTCCACAGCTGAATCGAATGGTATCGTATATTCTGATACACTCCGCCGTTGATTTGAAGGTAGGTGACTATTTTTATTTTTATTTGGTTAAATTCCGACCCTAAAAAGAACCCACAGGCAATGTTATTTTATCAAGTAGGGCACATTTCAATTGTTAAATGATCTGCCTCATTCCACTACCCAGTGCCCTATCGTAGTACCAAAAGCCAAATTTAATTCGTACTTTGCTAGCTTTTCAGTATAATCCTTCATATGGAGGTAATTGAGGTGTATAGTGAATTATATTAGATCATAGTACTGGTGGCACGTTCTCCGTACCATCTTGAGTGGACGCTCTTCCAAGTCGATGTTTATTCTGACATGACCATATGTTGCTATGACGTAACCTTTCCTCCCTCTTGTCCTTGTTCCTCACTCCTTTCCCGCCCCCTCTTTTCCTTTGTGCCTCACGCCTTTCCCCGCCCCTCTCTTTTCCCTTGTTCCTCACTCCTTTCCCGCTCTCTTTTCCCTTGTTCCTCACTCTTTTCCCGCCACCTCTTTTCCCTTGTTCCTCACTCCTTTCCCGCCGCCTCTTTTCCCTTCCTCACTCCTTTCCCCACCCCCTCTTTCCCGTGTTCCTGACTATTTTCCCTTGTTCCTCACTTCTTTCCCCGCCGCCTCTTTTCCCTTGTTCCTCACTCCTTTCCCCACCCCTCTTTCCCGTGTTCCTCACTATTTTCCCTTGTTCCTCATTCCTTTCCCCGCCCCCTTTTCCCTTGTTCCTCGCTCCTTTCCTGTGTTCCTCACTCCTTTCCCCACTCCCTCTTTTCCCTTGTTCCTCACTCCTTTCCCGCCGCCTCTTTTCCCTTGTTCCTCAATCTTTTCCCCACCCCCCTCTTTCCCGTTTTCCTGACTATTTTCCCTTGTTCCTCACTACTTTCCCCACCCCTCTTTTCCTTGTTCCTCACTCCTTTCCCCACCCCCCTCTTTCCCGTGTTCCTCACTATTTTCCTTTGTTCCTCACTCCTTTCCCCTGTTCCTTACTCCTTTCCCCACTCCCTCTTTTCCCTTGTTCCTCACTCCTTTCCCCACTCCCTCTTTTCCCTTGTTCCGCCATTCTCCCCTCCACCTATGGTGCATGCTGTAGGTGATGGTGCTGCGGCCGTCTCTGCGCGCCGCTGCTGCCACCTGGCTGGCGCGCCAGCTGCTGCTCTCCCCCAGCATCCCTGTGTGGACCCGCAGTCTGTCCTACTACTCCACTTTCAATGAAGAAGAGCTCCTTCCGGTTGTCGGTCGCATGGCGGCCACTCTGCTCAAGCGGACCACCACCAAGTACCAGGTATGTTTATATTCATTATACCCCCCTACTTTGGTGATGGGGACCCTCCTCCGCTACCCTAACCTACCCTCCACTACCCTACCCTCCACTACCCTACCCTCCACTACCCTACCCTCCACTACCCTACCCTCCACTACCCTACCCTCTTGCTACCCTACCCTCTTGCTACCCTACCCTCTTGCTACCCTACCCTCTTGATACCCTACCCTCTTTCTACCCTACCCTACCCTCTTGCTACCCTACCCTCTTGCTACCCTACCCTCTTGCTACCCTACCCTCTTGCTACCCTACCCTCTTGCTACCCTACCCTCTTGCTACCCTACCCTCTGCTACCCTACCCTCTGCTATGCTACCCTACCCTCTGCTACCCTACCCTACCCTCTGCTACCCTACCCTCTGCTACCCTATCCTACCCTACCCTCTGCTACCCTACCCTACCCTCTTCTACTCTACCCTACCCTCTGCTACCCTACCCTACTCTGCCCTCTGCTACCATACCCTACTCTGCCCTCTGCTACCCTAACCTACTCTACCCTCTGCTACCATACCCTACTCTACCCTCTGCTACCCTACCCTACTCTGCCCTCTGCTACTCTACCCTCCCCTCCCCTACCCTACCCTCCGCTACCCTACCCTCCGCTACCCTACCCTCCACTACCCTACCCTCCGCTACCTTACCCTCCGCTACCCTACCCTCCGCTACCCTACCCTCCGCTACCTTACCCTCCGCTACCCTACCCTCCGCTACCCTACCCTCTGCTACCCTACCCTACCCTCTGCTACCCTAATGTACCCTACCCTACTGTACCCTACCCTCCCCTCAGCTACTCTACCCTCTGCTACCCTACCCTCCGCTACCCTACCCTCCGCTACCCTACCCTCCCTCCGCTACCCTACCCTCCCTCCGCTACCCTACCCTCCCTCCGCTACCCTACCCTCCCTCTGCTAACCTACCCTCCCTCTGCTACCCTACCCTCCCTCTGCTACCCTACCCTCCTCTGCTACCCTCCCTCTGCTACCCTACCCTTCCTCTGCTACCCTACCCTTCCTCTGCTACCCTACCCTCCCTCTGCTACCCTACCCTCCCTCTGCTACCCTACCCTCCCTCTGCTACCCTACCCTCCCTCTGCTACCCTACCCTCCCTCTGCTACCCTACCCTCCCTCTGCTACCCTACCCTCCCTCTGCTACCCTACCCTCCCTCTGCTACCCTACCCTCCCTCTGCTACCCTACCCTCCCTCTGCTACCCTACCCTCCCTCTGCTACCCTACCCTCCCTCTGCTACCCTACCCTCCCTCTGCTACCCTACCCTCCCTCTGCTACTAAATTTGTCATGATATATATATAATATTTGAAACTTATATTATTTATAATATATTATATTACAACCGACTTTAAGTGGTCCATTTAGGGAGGTGGTCCATTTAGGGAGGTGGTCGGTTTAGGGAGGTGGTCGGTTTAGGGAGGTGGAATATGGTTACAATGGTATTGTTGGAACCCACATAAAGCTATCGATATAGGGGAGTGGTCCATCTGTTGAGGTGGTCGGTTAGAGAAGTTTTACTGTATACGTAATCTGTCCGGGGGAAGGGGGTGCAGGGGAAGAAGCTATATTATGCTTACTGTTGAAGAAATACCGCACTATTCACATTAACCTAAGTGTTTCTGAAGCTTGTGTTGGGACTGTGAGGTGAGGTTGTTAATGTCATCCCTGTTGCTGAACGCAGGCTGCCTCTGCCAAGTTCCGGTCACAGAGGGACTACGGGGCGGTGAGCACCCACCCCTGTTTCACCCAGGTCGACCTGCTGCACCGTCTGGCTGTCTACACACCGGAGCTGGGCTCGGCGCTCACCAGGAGGCCCTACAAGCTCATTCCCAGACGCAGAGTCAGCCGCAACTAGGCATAGGCTCCGCGCAAATCCACCAAACAATTGATATTTAGAATTTATTTATTTTTGAAAAAAATTATGTTTTTTTTTGTTTTTTTTTAATTGTCCTTGGCTGAGCGCGGGTTTTCGCTGCCAATGCGTGTATGTGGAAGTGAGGATGTGAATAGGTGTGGAAGTTGTATGTGTAAATAGTGTATGTAATGTATAGATAATACCAAGTTGACTGGTGTGTTGTGATAATAATACTTCCATGAAAATATCACGCATATAATTATATGGTGGATTTTTATTCCCACAAAAATATTTTTTCAGATTTTGTCGGGCAATTTTAGTTGACAACTTTATTTGAAATAATTTATTGACTTTTTTAAAACTGCGCATAGCATTTTTTTTCTCGCATATTTTGTTAGAAGCAAACACCTAACTGAAGTTTGCCTGTCCATTTTGTGTGGGGGGGAATGAAATTCTTAAATATTGAGTACAAGTTGGTTGTGGGTGAAATGGTGCTTTTTTTTTGTTTTTGTTTTTGTTTTTGTTTCCCCCACGTATTACTTCATGCCTTTGCTACAGTGATTTTACTTGTAAGGTTAACTAAGCAACTGATATGGCGCAAGGATGATTTCCAATCCACACAAGTAAAATGCATTATGAAAATTGCGCCTTTTCGATCAGGTTGTGTTAGTGGAACTGTTTATTTCTAAGATGTGTGCAGGATATTATCTCATCCTCACTTCAAAGCATATACTTAAAGTGCACCCTTCTCCCTTAATAGGACATTGCTCCTTATGTGCTCATTCCCCGAAATGCCTTGGCTACTTCATGACCTTGAGCGGATTAATACAAGGTCAATGTAGATAATGAATCTTAGCAAGTTTGTTAACACTAGAATGTACAAGGATTCTTTTTACATCCACAAAAAAATTGATTATAATGCTTTTGCCATGTTCTTTTACTAGTCGTTTAATGACTGACTACCTGGTGTTTGCGGGGGAATATCTTATTGTATTTATGTGTATTTATGTATATTATATCCTAACACAATGTCATGACTGCATTTGAATTTAAAATGTAATTTTATAATGAATAAATGATTTGTACAAAACTAGTTTAGAATTTACGTTTTCTTACACCGTCGTCTTTTACATCTGTATTTTGTGTCTACTTATCCAGAGCCTTGATTTATAAATAGAAAAAAGTTTCTGAAACCTTGACTTGGTCCTAAAGGCCCTGTCGCACTACGCCATGTAGCCTCGGCATATGTCGACGTGATTTTTGCGCCAACACGTTGGTGTATACTGAGATACATTATGGGTATGTTAGGCATAAGTAGTGTTCGTTAAGAGCACGCTGGTAAACGCCGTCGTACGGCATCACACGCCAAGGTGCTGAAATTTATTTCATACATTGGGCATACTGATGCAATACAACATTGTGTGACAGGGCCATGAGTCTAGTATTATTGGTGAACAAATCTCATCCTCCCACATCCACCCTCACCCTCCAATGTCGGGATCCTATCCCAAATATGCGCATACAACTGTCTAAAGGGTAAGCTGCTATAACTTATAAGTACACTGCAACAGATATGCTACTGTGCTCACATGTGCCACACTGCGGAAAGTTATAACGTCAATGTGTACTAACACTAGGAAACCAGAGAAACTAGTGGTTCCCGCAACCGCTTAACCGACCCCCCCCCCCCCACCCCCTACTGCATCATAAGTAGTGGTTTTAGGGTGAGAGGGAGTCATATCATACTTGTCGGTTTTAAAACAACACATTATGTGATTAAAACATCACATAATCACACCGGTTTTTAAATCTCCATTTTAAATATCATACAATCAAACTTGTTGGTTTAAAAATAGTGGCCACCACCTAAAGGGGCAAAAGGGTGGTTGCATTAGTCATGTGGTCGTTGGTGAGGGGTAATTTGTAGTTAAAATGTTGCTGCATTGGAATTCTGGCCATATATGATGGGGTCGTCGGTGTTCACCTATGTAGGTGTGGGTCATCCGATCGATCCTGCTCAGTGGACCCATTTTCAGTTTGGGTTATTTTCCATTCCAACCAGTGGTCCATCAAAGGCTGGTATGTGCTGTCCTGTATATGGGAAAGTGCATATAAAAGACCCCTTGCTGCTTATTGGAAAGAGCAGCCAATGTAGCAGCAGCGGGTTTCCTCCAAAGAAATGTCAGAATGACCATATGTTTGACATCCAATAGCCGATGATAAAATTCAATGTGCTCTAGCGGCATCGTCAAATAAAACAAACTGGTTTTTTTTCATGGTGGTCATTTAAAAGCGGTGCCACTGTTCTACACTATAGCTTAGGTTCTGTGTATACCTGTATGCCATATGGGATGTGTTATGTGGATGCAGGGAGGGGAGGAAATGGTATGATTTGGAAGCGGCCGTGTTTTTGTCATACAGAGGCGTGTGTGGTAACTTGTAATGGTCCAGGTAGCGATCGATGTGGCGTCCGAAAAGAAAAGAAAAATGGCCTACTGCTTTCTGGTATATAGAATGTTAGCTTAATATTGTTCATACGCGCACTTCGGGCCTGTGGTAGAATGTGACTGAGTGGGAATAGACTCGTGATGCAGATTTCATGCTATGTTAAGCCGTATTTACACTGGCAATTGTGAAGCGAATTAGGCAAATCGATTTATATGAAACGATGTAGTGGCACGTTTACACGACAAATTTGAAGCTGTCAGCGACCGGGAACCAGCAGCCTTAGTGGTGAGCCTGTAGCCGGCGAGCAGCGCTATTTGACCCTATCGGCGCCCGGGAACCAGCAGCCTTAGTGGTGAGCATGTAGCCGGCGAGCACTGCTATTTGTTTAGTTTACATTCGTCGATTCACAATATGAATAATGACGCCGATGTAGCAGCTACGTTAATATCGCTTGGAATTTAGGGTTAATTTAATTAAATTTCATTATTTGAGTATGTAATTCTGTTAAATATGATTGCATTCAATAGATTTCAGCCTAATCGGTCCCTAACACTGCCGGGCACCAGCGATTAGTTACAGCTGAGTCTGTAGCCGGCGAGCACTGCTATTTTACACTATCGCCGCCTGGCAACCAGCTTAATCGCTTCATATAAACCACCTGGCAAGGTGGCTTACATAAAGTGAATCATATGAAGCGAATCAGCCCTAATCCGCTTCAGTGGCACGTTTACACGGCGAATGTGAGGCGAACTAGGCAAAGCGATTTAACTCTCCCGTGTAAACACGGCTTTAGTGAAGCAAAACTAAGTTTGTACTTGAACAATTCAGTACCCGTCCTGATATTGACCTCAAATGTTACTAGGACGACCACAACCATAACTGATGGTACTGGTAAATGGATTCTGTGTAGTCACATTAGGTATACTTTTTTAAAACTATATTATATTTATATTATATATATATTTCATTCACAATACTTTCGGAGTGTGGAGAGGCACACTCGGTTACAAAAATACATTCAATGAATTTTCCAATCTTAACTGTTTCACCCCAACCCTCATCCAGATCAGGGGCCGTATGCAGGAGTCAGTGTTAGCGGGTTTTGGTGTTAGAGCCTGTTACCGTTTAGCTATTACCGAAATCGGGAACTGTGTCAAGTCGTATGCAGGAGTGCGTAACACTAACATTTTAGCTAAACGTGAAATTATTTATAGATTTGGGAAATCCCTCTGCGTCTGTACCCATATATGAGGCTTAAATCTATTCAATGCGACCATATTTAACAGAATTAGATACGCAATAAGTGACATTTATTCAAATTAACCCTAAATTCGAAGCGTTTTTAAGGCTACCGCCGCATTGGCGGCGATATTAATAGTTATATTTTCGAATCGACGAACCTACAGTAAACAAACCGCCGCCGCCGCCAGTATTGAAAGCGGCGGCAGCGGCGATTTGTTTACTTTACGTTCGTCGATTCGAAAATATAACTATTAATATCGCCGCCAATGTGGCGGTAGCCTTAATAATGCTTCGAATTTAGGGTTAAATTGATAAAATGTCACTTATTGCGTATGTAATTCTCTTAAATATGACAGCATTGAATAGATTTGGGCCTAATAAACTCGCTAAACCTGATATTTTTTAGGGTTAAGGTAACACCGGTTAAGCCTTTGGTGTTAGGCCTAACACTGACTCGTGCATACCATTTTTTCGCCGCTAACCCGGAATTCCCGCCAAACACCGTTTTAACCCCCTAACACTGACTCCTGCATACGGCCCCTGGTGTTTTCTCTCTGAATATGCCAGTAATCAAATCAGCTAGATAGATATATAGACCGCTTTCAATGTTTATAAACATCGTGTATGCGCGTGCAGCTTGGCTGCAGAACGAATGCACACTGCCATTGAATTTGCCGATACACGCAGTGGAAAACATAGACTTATGCAGTAACAGGTTCTATTAAATTGACTCCCCATGCCCTTTGATGTAACAACAAAGGCTTAATATCTGTACCAGTATCTAAGATAAATATGTAGAATCCAATGAAGGTAAGTGGTTTGGTTTTGAAAATTTGATGCTTCATCGGACTATGCAACTTTAAATGATTTAGTGGCCATTCAAAGTTGTCAACATTTGCACTCTCGTATAAAGAGTACAACTTTCCAGACCGACCGACTTCCCTTCTCCTCGCCAAAATAGTATAGGTCAACATTTTACATATGTTAATTACGCTATTAGTGTAAATTAAATATCAATATTTTATTAAACGATAAAAGTTGTACATTACTGACACCCACTTCCCCGATTGTATGTTTTTTGTACGACGATGAAAATTGTTGATAACTTTGGACGGCCCCTTATATAGGTAAACTGTTTGAAAGAGTAAGAATTTCAGGCGGGATAAGCGTAATCGTCTATACTAACCTCACTGACAAGGACCCACACGCAGGTGTGGGTATGTTGATTGCATCAGGGAGTCTAGATACGTTACTGGTTAGGATGTTCACCCTGGAATAGCTGAAATGGGGGTTCGCGTCCATTTTTGACACAATATTCTTGTTTGTTTGCGTCACTCCCATCATAGTTTATAAATTAAACTACTTCACTCTCCAAGGAATTATCCCAGCTGGGTTTGTTACGACTGTAAACTATGTCCAAACTGGGGAGTGGATTCGTAAACACTTTTTTTCTCTCATTTTTTTCCGATACTAAATATGCCGTTAATTTCTTATAATATTAGACCTAACTGCTGTAATATTCAGGCATGAGTATTTCCCGCCAATTGGCTGATTTCCGCCAATTAAATGCTTCCTGGGCTGAAATTTACATTACTTTTATCATATTCCTTTACATTTATTATAACAATTAAACAAGTATTACCACATTACAAGGACTGCCAGCTGAAGGAGTATAAGACAATAAATTAAATAACAAACTCTTAACTATGGTATAGGTGTATTATTTATATTATTGACTTATCATTTATGCAAGATTACAAGAAAAACACTTCTGTATTCTTAGAGTACTGGTCTATATGCCTACACTTACCTTATGTCACAGGTGAAGAGTGAAATTTCTCCCTCCTAAGTGGCTACCAAATTTCACCAATTGTGTCCTACTTGTAAAAAGAATTCTCCGTGGGAAAGGGGGGGGGGGTGCCCCCCCCCCTACTCGGCCTTTGGCCGAGTTTTGAGGCATACGCCCACAATCAGCTAATTTGTTTTACTTCTCTGCTCATGTCTGAATATTCTACCACTGTTTGTTCATGCAGGTGTGGATGTAACGCCCTCAAATGACACATCAGCTCAGACCAATGAAACCTTTGTGGCAACTGAGATGACACCGA
The DNA here is from genome assembly GCA_030323885.1 of Branchipolynoe longqiensis. Classification (NCBI taxonomy): domain Eukaryota; kingdom Metazoa; phylum Annelida; class Polychaeta; order Phyllodocida; family Polynoidae; genus Branchipolynoe; species Branchipolynoe longqiensis. Next base: position 139,232,220 of record CM059186.1, read on the forward strand.
GTAAACACCGAAGGACCACACACACAGATGGGTCAGTAGGCATGTTTGTATTTAATATCGTTATATACCAGTTTCTGTTGCGCCCCGTTGCCTCCCGTGGGTGCGGCCACTAACCATGGGTGGAACAGTCCACAATAGGGCCCCCCTCCCCTGCCACCACCCTTAACCATCATGAACAAACCATCAACAGACCGAACATCCTACACAACTATCAATCTGTTTAAACACATTGAATATTATATAAGACAGACAAAATGTCTTGTCAACTCTGAACTTAACTTGTTTTATAAGAGAAAAAATGTAACCCACAATGATTATTTGAGTTGCCCCGAGTATACACCTTCTACTCGGTGCTGCTCCCCATTTTTGCATGAACTACAGTGGCTGGTGCTGTACATTATACAGCAGGAGCCACTCCCCTAATTCTACAGGATCGGTGCTGTAACTAATACAGCACTGATCAAACTTAGATTATTGAGACTGTCAATTCTAATAGTAAGATGGCCGGAAGACCAGTGCTCCGGCGCTGACAAATGTCATGTTCAGATGAATAAATACTTTATCAAAAAAAAAAAAAAAGGTATAGGGACTGCTCCTGCTAGTGTGCTGCCACCAGCCGATACTTCTGAATGCGAGGGTCAGCACTTTCGAGACCACTACTGTTTGGTAGTGGGGCTCATTTATATTCATATATATGACTGCTAATATATATGCTGTATAAGCCATTGTACAAGTATAATAAGGCCGGAAGGTTTCATCTGCTCCTCAGCCCTAACTCCTCCCTCAGCCATCGACTGGAGGAGCCTTGTTCTAGTCATCTACTGTTCCAGCCTAGTCAGCCATGTGTACATGGTGATTTTAAATATTCTGAGTATTTCCCTTTTTTTAATAGTTTAACAGTCGTTGATATTAAATATTTTCGTTTCTGTTTTAGTTGTAGGCTCCGACCGTCCGCAACGTGTGACGAATGTGGGAAGACATTTACAAACAAGTCCAACTTGAAATGTGAGGCCATTTGTTCTCTCTTTCTCTTTTTCCTTGTCTTTTTCCTTCTCTTTCTCCTTCTCCTTCTCTTTCTCCTTCTCTTACTCCTTCTCTTTCTCCTTCTCTTTCTGTCTTCTCTTTCTCCTTCTGTTTCTATATCTTCTCTTTCTCTCTTCCTCTTTCTTTCTTCTTTCCCCCTCTCTTCTTTCTCTCTTCTTCTTTCTCTCGCTTCTCTTTCTCTTCTCTCTCTTCTCTTTCTTCTCTCTTCTTTCTCTCTTTCTATCATTTTATCTTTTTTTTCACTCTCTCTCTTTCTTTCTTTTTCTCTCACTTATTCTTGTGTACTCCCATTTATGCAGAGTTGTAACTTTCTCTAAGTGTCATTCATATTAGTACCGTTAAAATAAATCGCGAAATCGTCCACATAAATAAAAAACTACAGATCTCTCCCTTGCCATCATTGCTGGTGTGGCTGTGTAATGTCTCTAGTTTTCACCTAATAAGAGGTGGCTTGGGATGGACTGGTCCACTATAGTTTCCCAGGCTAGTGTGCTGTCACCCGGCAGTCATGGCACAAGGGTTAGAGTAGAGAGAGAGAGAGCCACCACCATGATGTGGTAGTGGGGCTCATATATCTAGGCTACTGGACCATTTATATTTTTATCTAAATTTGATCTTATCTATAAGTACACATATCTTCATGACCTGTTTTTTTAAAGTTTAATCTCAATGAAATTACCGTTGAATGTAGATGCTGAAAAAACACTGAATGCAATCAATTTACTAGGCTTTGTACTGGTTCTTGAAAACGGGAAAGTCCTGGAATTTGATAATTCAGTATTCCAGGCCTGGAAAGTCCTGGAATTTCTCTAATAATCTTTGAAAGTATGATACTCCCTATTATTATGGGCGATAATGGAAATTATCACTGTACATATTGGCCGCAGCGCACATCAACCTCTGCCATAAAGGGAAGCGCGACTTTGTGTGCGAAGACTGTGGCAAGGAGTTCCATACCCGGTCCAACCACAAGCGGCACCTGCGCACGCATACAGGGGAGAAGCCCTGGAGGTGTCTCAAGTGCGACGCCGGCTTTACGGAGAAGAAGAGCCTGGAGCGTCACGCTCTCATACACACCGGCCTCAAGCTCTACAAGTAGGTCAGCCACTGGTGTGGCCATGTAATATTGTCCCCTATGTTATTTTGCACCCCATCCCCCACCCCCTCATACACACCAGCCTCAAGCTCTACAAGTAGGTCAGCCACTGGTGTGGCCATGTAATATTGTCCCCTATGTTCTTTTGCACCGCCTCCACCATGCCCTCATACTCACTGGTTTCAAGCTCTAGAAGTATGTCAGCCACCGGTGTGGCCATGTAATATTGGCCCCCTGAGACTTGCACCACCCTCCCCCATGCCCTCATACACATCGCCTCAAGCTCTACAAATAGGTCAGTCACTGGTGTGGCCGTGTAATGTTGTCTGCTATATTCTTTTGCACCACCTCCTTCAAGTCCTCATACACACCGGCCTCAAGCTGTACAAGTAGGTCAACCACTGGTGTGGCTGTGTAATGTCCGTTATATTCTTGTGCACCATCCTCCCTCATGCCCTCATACATACCAGCCTCAAGCTCTAGAAGTAGGTCAGCCATGGGTGTGGCAGTGTAATATTGTCCCCTATATACTTTTTCAATGCCCTCCCCCATGCTCTCATACACACTGGGCTCAAGCTCTACAAGTAGGTTAGACACCAGTGTAATATTGTCCCCTAAATTCTTTTTCAACGCCTTCCCCCACGCCCTCATACAGATCGGCCTCAAGCTCTACAAGTAGGTCAGACACCTGTGTGGTCGTGTAAGAGTTTGATCTAAATATAAAACAAGTTTGATTTTTTTTTAAAGTTTGATTACAAAGAAATGTTTGTATAAAAAAAAGCCCAAACACAGCCCCACTGTTGTAGGTGTGGCGAGTGCGGGAAGTGCTTGTCGACGCCCTGGTCGCTGAAGCAGCATCACGTGGCGCAGCATGAGCCGCGCATGCCCGGCACCTTCCTGTGTGACGTCTGCGGGAAGACCTTCTGTCTCAAGACCAATCTGCACAACCACAGGAAGGTGCACCTGGTCGAGCGGCCACACCCCTGCACGCTCTGCAAGCGCAGTTTCTGCGGCAAAGGTAAAGCTGGGGTTGCGTTGTGGTGGTCTGCACTAGGGTCCGCAGGATCTTGAAAAGGCCTTGAATTTGTAGGTGTCTCTTGGAATAACATGAAAAGGCTTGAAAATTAACAAAATGGCCGCCAAAAAAAACCTTGAATTTTCTTTATTTTTGGGGAAGAGAGAGGGCAGATTTGATTGACAACAGTGTTTTGAATGGCTGGATGTGTGCCTTATTAAAGTTGCATAGTCCGATGGTTTTGAGTTTCTGTCATTTTCTGAGATAAATACATTAGGTTGATCGCTATAATGTACCTTACTTTACTTTGAAGTAGTTTATATTTTAAATGGCTAACTTTCAAGATATTTAAAGTGTGAACATGGGAAATTAATTTTGGCAAGCATGCCAAAACTCTGACACCATAGGTTTCTGCAGTAACCGGTTCTATTAAATTACCTCCGGATTCCCTTCTATGTGGCCACAAATGTTTGATAAGTACATCAGTATCTAATTTAGATATGTAGAATCAGATCCTGATAATTGTTTTGGTTTTGAAAATTTGATGTTTTCATCGGACTATGCAGCTTTAACTAATCTAGGATATTTGTTAAGTATGATAACGATGTTGATTCCCTAGTTCTTTCTTTTGCTTGATAGAAATACCATATAAGAAACCTGAGAGTTATATAATCATTATAGTGTAAATATTTCGGCCTTAAAAAAATCAATTTCTGACCTAAAAATGCACTAAAAAGGCCTTAAATTTGGTTGCTGAAAAGCTGTATGAACCCTGTGCACTGACCGCACAGGAAAGAAGCAGCCGTATGCACACATAGGCGTGGGTAGGGTGATTGCATCAGGGAGCCTAGATAGCCTATTGGTTAGGATATTCGCCCCCCCCTATGCAACACCTCCCATGACACCGGACGTGGTGGACGAATCGGTTTAGCACAGGCTTCCCGTGCGGAAGGTCAGGAGTTCGAATCTCAGCCGAGTCAAAGTAATGACTTACAAAATTGATACCTAGCCTGTCGCTCAGCATTAATAGGACAAGACAAAGACTGGTTAGCTCAGTGTCCGGATAATATGACTGAGGGATATTGGGTTATGGTGCTGGCAGCCTGGTCTCCTAGTGGGACAGTACTATAAGGTTGCCATGAGTGTGCACTGTCACGAGTCGGTACCCATACTATTAAGACCTCATCGGACTATGCAACTTTACTCAAACCAGAGAAAAACAGAGTAACTGTCGTAGTTTGAGTAAGTGTAGAATGTATATCTGTATGCTCACATTGACCTTACGGCCTGCAGGTGACCTTGACCGCCACATGAGGTCACACACTGGAGAGAAGCCCTACGACTGCCAGGTGTGTAACAAACGCTTCTCCCGACTCGATTATCTCAGGGAGCACCTCAACGCGCATGCAGGTAAATCGTGCCGCGTGGGTCAGTTCTTTCCTTGCCCCCCCCCCCCCCCCCCTTAATATCGCATTCCGATTTGTGCGGATTCTTTACGGTTCTCTGCCTTGCATTATGCCATTGCGCCCGTCCTCGGAAAACTACGGTAAATAGGTCTTTATATTTGGCAAGTCCTTACCGACTCAGATAACATAACCTGAATACGCTGGCTCGAACAGACTATTAACTCTTTGGTGCCAGGAGTGCCCGGGTGCGCCAGCGGATTTCACACGCTTACAGTCCGGAAGTGCCTGAAAGCACCTGCAATCGGGTAGCACTGTATTTCTGATACGATCTACAAATTAGCAGAAAAATATCTAGAAAAGCAATTCAACTATAGGTGCACCAGGGCTGTAAGCACGTGGAAATTGCAGGCACACCCATGTGCTCCCAGCCCTAAAGGGTTAACATATTTAAGCCATTTTAATGGGGAAATAATATTTACTGAGTAGGGATGTTTATTTATATTTGTACACAACATAAACAATACACATCAGGGATCAGAACATGTTAGACCCAAAAGTCACCAGGGCCGCTTTCAGGGTGCGTCTCGGAGACCTAAGAGAAGTCTCGGCGATGCTTTTTGGCTTATTTCCGTTCAGGGTGCGTCTCGGAGGCGTCTTGGAGACGCCTCGCATTTCAGACAGGAGATGAAAAGCGCCTCGAAAATGGACGCTGTATTCAGTGGTTTCAGCCAATCACAGCACAGCTTTTCCATTGCAAATGGCCGCCGCCTATGGAGGCCGACATTTTCGAGGCGGCCAACAGCTAAATGCTGTTCAGACTAGCGTGACGTCAGGGCCGTCTCCGCGGCGCCTCTGCGACGCACCCTGAACGCGGCCCTGGTGCGGTGGCCGAATCGGTAGAGCACGGGCCTCATGTGCAGGAGATTGGGAGTTTGGTCGAGTCAAACCAATGATGTATCAAATTTATACTTGTCACTTCCTAGCCTGGCGCTCGGCATTAATAGGATAGGGCAAGGACTGGTTAGCTCAATGTCAGGATAATGTGACTGAGTGGGATATCAGGTCATGGGGCAGGCTGATTTCCCAGTGGGACAACACTATAAAGTCACCATGAGTGTGCACTGTCACAAGTCAGTACTCGTCCTGATTTGACCTTAGATGTTGCAAGGACGTAAAACAACGACACCCCACAGAAGTCATGACTGTACTTTTGTATACTTCACTTAATTGTTTAATTGTCATTGCAATGCAAAAAAAGTATAAATAACTGCTCGGATGATGCATGTGTGGAACACTATAGTGTCACTGTCCTGACACAGATTAATCAGGAAAATAAATATTTAGGATCCCCCTCCCCCCGCCAAGAAAACTCCAACACAAACACACACACAAATAAAAACCCAGTGAATGTATCCGGGTTTTAAGCAAATTCTGATATAACGCGATGATCCATTGGACGTAGAATTCCTTAATTCAAATGTAATTCAATAAACTGAACCCTCATTTAGTGTGACACCGCTGTTTTCGCGATGACATTTTATGGACCCCAATGATCGTGTTATAACGGGGTTTCACTTCACCTGAATAAAGTTGTATCAAATGTATATTAATTGTTATTAGTCCGGGGAGCAGGGGACAATAGTATACCTGTATACTATTGTCCCCGGGAAGGTTCGTTCCAGTATAAAATTGCAGGGCAGTGGGCGGATTGGAGGGGAAGGAATAGGAGGGGACACTTTGAATGTTTGATACCGCTACACCAGTTGAAAGGTGTTGACTTATGTCCAAGTTCTGTTTCTGCCATTTGCAGGCATCATGCCTTACTCCTGCCCAACGTGTGCCAAGGGCTTCACAGACAGATCAGGATACCACAAACACTCAAAGCGTTGTGCGCTCAAAAAGCCCACTCCCCAAGAGGACATAGAAGACACTGAGGAGGAAGTGAATGACGTCATTGAGGACGAGGAAGAAGAGGGGGAAGGGGATGCGGTGGTTGGAGACGCACAGGAAATGGTGGTGAGCCTAGATCCACCGCTGTTGGAGAGTGACGCCCAGAACCAGGGGGGGTTCATTGACCTTGACCCACATACCGTTGACATTGAGTCTGACGGTGCAGAGCTGCAGGTGCACCAGATATTCTGTGCCAATCAGAGAGCGCCAAGTGCTGATGTGGCTGCCGAGGAGCAGGTTATGGAGCTGGCTTCGGCTGGAAGGACATACGCAGTGCTCGCCGAAGACAGCATTGTTGAAGAGAGGGGCATTGCCGACTTTGGCCACCAGGCGGTGTCACTGTCAGTAGATGGCGCCACGGTGGAGACGCTTCACAACGAGGCTCAGTGTCTGACAACGGGCAATCTGCAATGGTATGTCCAAGATGTCAACACTGAGCCATGGCAAGGCATGGCCGGGGTTGATTCCTAACGCATGATAGGCCGTACGCAGGGCCGGTGTCAGCGTCTTATTTCCCACGAGTCTCATTTCCCAAATATCGCTTCTGCGTATGCGCGGATTCGAGTGACGAATGCAAACTTTGGTTGGCTTTATGACTTTAAACCCAAGAATACTGGAGGAAACGTGTACAACAATATTCTCTACGAGTTTGAGAATATTGGTGAATATATTAAAGAAGTTATTGGCGAAAAACCGATTCGGTGACATCGCCGTGTTTACTTCTGGTCGCTTGTTCGACCTGAGTATCACTATCTGTTTTTTAGCGGTTATTCTTATGAGTTTAAACCCAAGAATACAGGAGAATACGTATTGCTTGTGGAGAACAATATTCTCTGACTTTTAGAATATTGACGCATATATTAAAGAATGTATTGGAGTTAAACATATTTCTTGTGGAGAACCAGACTTGTGGGAGGTGAGACGCTGACCCCGGCTTTAAAGATGCATAGTCCAATGAAGCATCAAATTTGTTGCCATGTCGAAAGGAATCTGAGACAGTTTAGTATAATTTGTTAATTATGCAGAAGCCTATGGTGTCAGAGGTTTGGCATGGATGCCAAAACTAATTTGAAATTTTTACACTTCAAATATCTCAAAAGTTAGTCATTTTAAATAAAGGTTACTTCAATCCAAAGGAGGGTAGATTATAACAATCACTTTAAAGTTGCATAGTCCGATGGTTTTGAGTTTCTGACATTTTTCTGAGATAAGTATATTAAATTGATCATTATAATCTACCTTACTTTAGTTTGAAATAACTTTTAATTGAAATGGCTACCTTTTGAGATATTTGAAATTCAAAGATGTGAAAATAATTTTGCCAAGCATGCCAAAATTCTGATATCATAGGCTTCTACAGTAACAGGTTCTATTAAATCGACTCAGTGTTCCCTTCTATGTGGCAACAAATACTTAATAAGTGCATCAGTATCTAAGTTAGATATGTAGAATCAAATCTAGATAATTGTAAAATGCTTGATTATATTCAGATATTCATATCACAACAGGATTCAACCTATTATCCTTGTAATATATCTTTTAAAAAAGACAACTATGTTGTATTTTTCTTCTGAAATGTCACCGCCTCTCTTCATGTATTACACCCCTCCAGTTAAGCTAGTGACATCTGTCGGAAGAATCTGGAACCACTCTAGTCGGGTACTTTCCAGCTTAACTGGCGGGGTCTATTGGACCCTTCAGCTGCTAAGAACAAACTTGTACTAGTACTATTTTCAATTTAGGCAAGTTCTACTGGAACGAGTCTAAAATTCCACAATCTCAATCACTAAAGGGTTGGGGCAAGAAACAATTAAAAACAATGTATAGATTCATGTTTACATTCTACCTGAAAATAAAAACAATACTAACAAAAGTTATATCTTTACTTTTAATATCAAATTAATCTGTGTTGGTGTACTTTCTGGGTAATATTTACTTTAAAGGTTTGAATGATTAGAGATGGTCTAATGCTGTATCAGGAGCAAAGGCTATTGACAGCTACATCAAATGTGACTTTTCCTAGCAAGTTTGTTTCAGAAATGGAGAAACAATTAATCATTGTGTTCTTGGAAGTTAAGTAACCGGTCTAATAAAGTAATCAGTCTATTATGTATTATTACAAAGTTGGTCGTGCGCACAATCCTTCTTCTTTTTTTACACAAGAGAAACCATAGATATTCTGGTGACATAATAAATAATTATGGGAACATGATATTTTCATCATGAAGGTTTCACGACTTAGGCCTACCTATCGCAGGTTAATATCAAACTAGATGAAGCTATGTAGCAGCTATTTGATTATTTGTGTGTATTTAAAGTTGCATAGTCCGATGGTTTTGAATCTCTGTATTTTTTCTGAGATAAATATATTAGGTCGATCACTAGTATCTACTTTACATTAGTTCAAAGTTACTTTTATTTTAAATGGTAAACCTTTGAGATATTTTGAGTGCAAACATGGAAAATTAGTTTTGGCAAGCTTGCCAAAACTCTGACACCGGTTCTGTCAAATTGACTCAGTATTGCTTTCTATGCAGAAACAAATACTTAATAAGTGCATCAGTATCTAAGTTAGATATGTAGAATCTAATCTAGCTAATTGGTTTGGTTTTGAAAATTTGATATTTCATCGGACTATGCAGCTTGAAATGAGTAGGCCTATATCATTTTCATAAAATGTAGGTTTTTAAATATCACAGTATTGGATATCATCTGCTGTTCAGCTATTGCTGGATGATGTCCCTGATACTTTCTCCAGTTAAATTACAGCCCTCAGACATCAAAAGAACTCACATTTTTTAAAGCTTTACTCTCTAATTGATTCATAGTTGTAATGGACAACATATAATTATTAGCCCTACAACGGAATTTTATAATTAAATGAGCTATTTATTCCCAAATGTTTACGTTTTTCATGCTTTGATTATGAAGCATTGCACTAACCTTGGCAGTCATACCCACATTTTGAGCCATTGTATACCACTCCATGTTAATTATTGGGATCTAATGAAAGTAAATAAAAAACCATTGACAAGTTCATTATCCTCAAAACCATCACCAAATAGCATTAATCAAACCATTAAATGTTTGTCACCAATAAGTACAAGACTTGCGGGTGCAGGTAAGGTAGCAATCACATTCGAACATAGGCCCCTAATTTACCGAGGTGTTATTATTTATTAAAAAATTAAATCTATTGATTGTATTGAAAGAATGATTTTAAAATAATTTGTACTCAAAATAACAATGCTTAATTGATTTTAATATGTCATGGTCAAGACCGATTTATTTTTAAGCGTCTGTTGCTTGGATCGTCTGATTCAGTAGTTTATACACCAGTCTTTGATTTAATCCAGTCACGGAAGTATGCAATTCATGTGTATGTAGCAGCCATGTGTGTTCCACATCCAATAGTTCCCCATGATGTGGTTCTGACCAGCTCGTACTGACCTCCAACCATGCACACCAGAGGGCCACCACTGTCACTCTGCAATCATTCAAAACAAATGCTTTAATTGTGATCTCAACAAACATCTTGGCAAAATTATTCAATTAGGAGTAAAATGAGCTAAATATTTGCATGTATCGATTATCAATATGAAACTTCTTTTAACATTGAGTTCAGTTCGGGAAGTATTACAGTGGCCTGATAAATGCTGACGTAGAAGAGATTTTGATGGAATTAGCTATCAAGCATAAGATTACAACAATGTAAATTTGTATATTCAAGTTTATAAGTCTAATCACGAACATTGCAATTTTGGAGGTTATTATCAATGGACACATTACTTTTTCATGTAACCAGGGACTGTGGCCGAATCGGTAGATTGGATAGTGCAAGAACTGGTTGGCTCTGTGTCAGGATAATGTGACAGAGTGGGATTTCGGGTCATGGTGCGAGTGGCCTGATTTCCCAGTCGGACAGCAGTGTGCACTGAGTGTGCACTGTCACAAGTTGGTATCCATTCTGATATGACCTTAGGTGATGCCAGGACGTACAACTCCAACAACGAACTAACCAATACGTTAATTACTAAATAATTTGTCTGAAAATCTTCATAATTACTTTGCATGAGGTCCTATTATTGACAGTGTCTCCTATGCAGACATGCCCACTATTGATTCTCGATCCCCAGTCAGCCCTACACCTTAGTTCAGTGTAGATGTTCATATTGGCAAGGTTCCATCCTCTGGGCACAGCAAGTGAAATAAGCAGTAATTTCAAGTGTATACCTATGCTACTCAGTATGAGAGCTTGGAGTTATGCAATCAAATAAGTGTTCATTCAGATAGAAAATCAATGCAGAGAATGTATTTTATTAGTGCTACAAATATATGGAAATGTTAAAATAAAATACAAATTTGTATTTAAATAGACAAAATGCAAAACAGAACAGTCAGAATCTGTGGGAATAATCCTTTATGATAAATTATATAAATTGTTATTTCATAGTCCTATTTCCTTTGTAAATCCTTAGCACTGAGGTAAATAAATTTAAGGTTGCTATATCACTGGCTGGAGACTCACTGGTAAGAACCAGTCAGGGTTTCCAGCGTGCTTGCTACCTGTAGTTGTAAGAGGTACAATATATATTTTTTACCTCGGGCTGTTGCCTCCAAGGCATTCACAGCCCAGGGAGATGAAGCAGTAAGAGTTTAAGGCATTCTTAAACCCGGTAACTGTTATAACTTACAGGTGAGACAGAATTGGGTCACAACGGCTTACATCCCAGGCTCATTAAATGTAATAGCATATAAGCACAGTAGAGAATTCAAGGATCACCTTGAATGGGCCATTTCGCCAAGACTTTTCAAGAAAATTTCTGGGTTTTGGGGTAAACTGGATGTGCACTTGTTTGCATTGCAGAAAAATGTTAAATTACCAAAGTATGTGTCGGTAAAACCAGAACCTGATTCTTGGAAAGTAGATGCATTTACCTTTAAATGGTCCCACCTGTTCTTCTATGTGTTTCCCCCCCCCCCCCCCCATTCAGCATGATTGCCAGTCACCTGGAAACTATGCATAGAGGAAGCCAAGGCAATCCTAATGACGCCGCATTGGCACAGTCAACTGTGGTTGGCTGTGCTCAACAGGTGGAGTCAGGAGCAGCGATTCCTTCCACAAGCACAAAAAAAGTTGGTCTCACAGGGACCACTGGAGGAAAAAGGAGACATCTCAACAGCCCCCTTGGTGGTATTCCATTTTTGAGGAGGTATATTCAACCATTCGGGTTAGCCCCGACAACAACAGATTTCATAGTGTCGTCAGCATGGTGTGAAGGGACACTGAAACTTTATGCAAATGCTCTAAGAAAAAGTGGAGACTGTTTTGTATTATGAAAGGTGTTAAACCGTTAGCCCATCAATAGCATAAGTTTGCCGGTTCCTAAGGACCCTAGCAGAGGAAGGTCTGGGGTTTGGTGCAGTCGACACGGTGAGATGTGCTTTGTCAGTGGTGTTACCCAGGGTGGATGGACAAACAATCGGGAAACATCAATTGTTTCATTGGCTGATGTGGTCAGTTTATGAAAAAAAAACCACCAAAACCTAAGTATTCTACATTTTGGGACGTGAATAAAGTGTTTGATATCTACGAGACTGGCCAGGAAACAGGAACTTGAATCTCAGGGAACATACCCTGAAATTAGTTATCTTGTTACTCTTAGTAACATGACACAGAGACCAAACTATTGTTGCTATCTCTATTGAGTGCATGGAAGAACGGGAAAAAGAAGTGACTTTTCATCTAAAGAAATTACTCAAGTCAAATAGACTTGGAGATCCGTTGTCATCAATATCTTTGTATGCGTATGACGAGTGCCCACTATTTGTGTAGTTAGAGCTCTTAAAGCTTATTTAGTGTGCACAAAAGACATTAGGGTACGAAAGCAGCTATTGGTTAGCTACATATGCCCACATGCGCGTATATCAAGGGACACTTTGCCACGATGGACTGTTCAATTACTTGACAGGGTAGATGTAAACGCAAAGGTATACGGCCCACACTCAACTCGAGGTGTGGCAGCATCAAAGCATCGTTAGGAATTTCAGTTAACACTATTCTTAAACATACAGGCTGGAAGACAGCCAGGTCCTTTGCGCTCCACTATAACAAGATGGTGGAAAGAAACAACAAAGTAGCAAAGAAGTTGTTGGACAACGCAAAGACCAAACCAGTAATGGCTGGTCAGAAAAAAATAGGTTTAAAAAACAATACAAGTAAGGTGTACATGCTATATGGAAACTTGTAAACTTCGCCCAGAGGGACACTGGTTTAAACAAAATAAAGAAAAGGATAAGCATAAGCTATTTCATTGTGATGGTTCTTTTATGATAAGGAAAAACGTAAATACTCGGTACATAAAAATCTCCCTGGGCTGTGAATGCCTTGGAGGCAACAGCCCGAGTTAAAATAGGATAAGTTAGACAAGACTTACCTGGGTATAGTTGAAGGATAACTTCTGTTTTACTGAGGGCTGTGCCCCTTGGTAGTCGCAGTACAGGGACCACCCAACCCGCTCCTTGCTTAAATAATTAAGGAAATGTAATAACAGAAAAAGAATATATTCAAGTAAAGCTACGGACAGACAGGATGCGTGCGTCGCACGGGCGTCAAGTACAAGCCTGCGTCATGCGGTTCTCACGCGTAAATAGCGAACACACTGGACGCGTCTGCCAAGCGTCTAAAGGCCGGTACACACCTCCCGTATAAAACCCCCATTCCCCCCTCTTCCATTCCCCCCATTCCCCCCTCTTCCATTCCCCCCATTCGCCCCTCTTCCATTCCCCCCATTCCCCCTCTTCCATTCCCCCCTTCCGTTCCCCCCTGTTGCGTTCCCTCCTGTTGCGTTCCCCCATCTTCCATTCCCCCTCTTCCATTCTCCTTCCATTCCTCTTCCATTCCCCCCTCTCCCATTCCCCCTCTTCCATTCCCCCTCTCTTCCATTCCCTCTCTTCCATTCCCTCCCTTTCCATTCCCTCCTCTTGTGTTCCCCTCTTGCGTTCCCCTCTTGCATTCCCCCTGTTGCGTTCCTCCCTGTTGCTTTCCCCCCTCTTGCGTTCCCCCATCTTCCGTTCCCCATCTTCCATTCCCCCATCTTCCGTTCCCCCTCTTGCTTTCCCCCTCTTTCATTCCCCCTTCTTGCATTCCCCTCCTCTTGCATCCCGCCTCTTTCATTCCCCAAGAGGGGGATGGAAGAGGGGGAATGGAAGAGGGGCATGGGAGAGGAGGGAATGGAAGAGGGGGAATGGGACAGGGGGGAATGGAAGAGGAGGGAATGGAAGAGGGGGAATGGAAGAGAGGTGAATGGAAGAGGAGGGAATGGAAGAGGGGGAATGGAAGAGAGGGAATGGAAGAGGAGATTGGAAGAGTGGGGAATGGAAGAGGAGGGAATGGAAGAGGAGGGAATGGAAGAGGAGGGAATGGAAGAGAGGAGATTGGAAGAGGGGGGAATGAAAGAGGGGGAATGGAAGAGGAGGGAATGGAAGAGAGGGGAATGGAAGAGGGGGAATGGGAGAGGGGGGAATGGAAGAGGAGGAATGGAAGAGGGGGAATGGAATAGTGGGGAATGGAAGAAGGGGGAATGGAAGAGGGGAACGGAAGAGGGGGAATGGGAGAGGGGGGAATGGAAGAGGAGGAATGGAATAGTGGGGAATGGAAGAGGGAATGGAAGAGTGGGAATGGGAGAGGGGGAATGGAAGGGGAGGGAATGGAAGAGAGGGGAATGGAAGAGGAGGGAATGGAAGAGGAGGGAATGGAAGAGGGGGAATGGAAGAGAGGGAATGGAAGAGAGGAGATTGGAAGAAGGGGGAATGGAAGATGGGGAACGGAAGAGGAGGGAATGGAAGAGAGGGGAATGGAAGAGGAGGGAATGGAAGAGGGGGAATGGAAGAGAGGTGAATGGAAGAGAGGGGAATGGGAGAGGGGAGATGGAAGAGGAGGGAATGGAAGAGAGGTGAATGGAAGAGGAGGGAATGGAAGGGGAGGGAATGGAAGAGAGCGGAATGGGAGAGGGGGGGATGGAAGAGGAGGGAATGGAAGAGGGGGAACAGAAGAGGAGGGAATGGAAGAGAGTGGAATGGAAGAGGGGAATGGAAGAGGGGAATGGAAGAGGGGATGGAGAGAGGGGAATGGAAGAGGGTGAATGGAAGAGGAGGGAATGGAAGGGAGGGAATGGAAGAGGGGGGATGGAAGAGGAGAGAATGGAAGAGGAGAATGGAAGAGAGGTGAATGGAAGAGGAGGGAATGGAAGGGAGGGAATGGAAGAGAGGGGAATGGGAGGGGGGATGGAAGAGGAGGGAATGGAAGAGGGGGAACAGAAGAGGAGGGAATGGAAGAGAGGGGAATGGAAGAGGGGGAATGGAAGAGAGGGAATGGAAGAGAGGGAATGGAAGAGAGGAGATTGGGAGAGGGGGGAATGGAAGAGGAGGAATGGAAGAGGGGGAATGGAAGAGGAGGGAATGGAAGAGGGGGAATGGAAGAGGAGGGAAGGGGAGGGAATGGAAGAGAGGGAATGGAAGAGGAAGGAATGGAGGAGGGGGAATGGAAGAGGGGTAATGGAAGGACACACACATAACACACTGTGTGGTCGGGCAAAGTCGGGGAAAGTTGGGCAAAGTCAGGCAAAGTCGGGCAAAGTCGGGCAAAGTCAGGCAAAGTCAGGCAAAGTCGGGCAAAGTCGGGCAAATTCGGTCAAAAGCCAAGCGTCACCACGCGTCAAGCGTAAAAAGTCGCTCCAAAAGCGATTCGTGACGCACGCGCGAGAAACGCGCGAGAAACGCACGTGCCATGGTGTTCGGGTTCTCTTTATTACATACATTTTGACGCAGGCGCGACGCTTGACGCACGCGCGAGATACGCGTCCAGTGTGTTCGCAGCTTTAGACAGCTAATAAATAATTGGCTCGTATGTTAACCCTCCAAAATTAACTAGGTAAAAATTGACTTGAGACCGGACCTGCTTCATCTACCTGTACTGCGACTACTAAGGGGCACAGCCTCGGTAAAACAAAAGTTATCCTTCAACTATACCCGCCCAGACACAGCTGGCTGATATGAGGTCAGGGTTCCTGACAGGTGGCGCCGGGTGCCAAACATGGAACTAAACAATGTCATGCACTAGCTGTGGTTCGCAATTTAACAATACAGATATAGCTGAAGATGGTGGTGTCCTTGTTAATATTCCCATAATAGATTATAGAGCACACATATATATATATGCATATTTCCGGTGCGCGAGTGACAGTTTCTGGCGCCACTGTTGGGTTGGGTGGTGGTGGCGCCACCTGTCCCCAACGATGAAGGGGTCACCCATAAAGTAGTACACAAGATATGGGTGATAATATTAAGCAACATTTCCTGATGCGCCTTTGTACTCGCATAATTCTTATACATATATATATATATATATATGTTTTAACCAGCATGGTAGCACCAAAGCACAATTATCAGCACCATTCTAAGACAAAATCAGGAAATATTTTATTATTTGATAAAAATAGCTTCAATCACTAGTTGCATAGAAGAAAGTATATTTGTATGTATTATATATATATATATATATATATATATATATATATATATATATATATATATATATATATTGGCGGATCATTCGGACATGGCATTCTCTGTGGCAGCGTTCTCTGTGGCGGAGTGGTTAGAGTGTCTGACTTTTTTCTAGGTCAGACTCCTAATCTGAGGGTCGGCGCTTCGATTCCCCGTGCCCCCAGCTCTGCCAATTTGGATTTCCACCGCTGTGTATAACTTACAGCGTCATCAAAGGCCGGTTGCTCTCATACCATGTCTATGTGGTGTGGGAGGTTAAAAATCCCTTGGGTCGGTAAAAGTGTAGGCTCGGGCTTTCTATCGACCAGCAGTGGAGTGGGGAAGACCAGTCGTCTGTGACTGGGATTTCCCCTGCTTGGGACAACTAATGTACCAAAAAAAAAAAAAAGAGAGACAAATAAGTGTTCACACTTCCTGTCTACCATTCGCTATATGGTCCGGGTGTGTCGCTTCATCGGGCTAGGATATCCCTACATTATTGAGATAGATTAAGCTGAACGTCCCCACATACCTTGCAAGGACGCCGTTCGTCAACCTCTGGAATACTGCTGGTGCATCACAAAATCCAATCTGGAGGTGTTTGAACTGGAATAATCCCTTGTAGGTGGTCACAGCCATCTTCTCAATACTGAAGCAGCCCTTGTCACTTTACCAATACCCCGATTTAAGATCGATCGGCGAGAAAATCTTGGCTCCATTGAGCTGGTCAAAGATTTCCTGGATACACGTAGCAGTGGGTAGGCATCCTAAAGATACGATCCCATATACTGTATTCGGTATGCGAATGCGGCAAAAAAAAATGGAAGAGCATGTAAATGCACAGTGGTGCGTCCATATGTCCAGTTGCAAATGCAATTGTGAATGTGTGGACACACAGTGGATCCCTCAATGGACCGATCGGTGCGAATGCATTTTTTGTCGCATTCGCATACCGCATACCGCATACAGCGAATATGGAATCTTAGCTTTATGTGTAACCTCATTCAGTTTACAGCTATATATTTATGAGTTTTATGTAAAAGTAAAAAGCTATTTATGTTTCATGTGTTTATTTCTTGTATGCTTTGATTCATTACTTTATACACCAGTCTTGGTTTTAATCCAGTCACGGAAGTATGCAATACGTGTGTATGCAGAAGCCAGGTTTGTTCCACATCCACCAGGTCCCCATGATGTGCTTCCGACCAGCTCGTACTGACCTCCGACCATGCACACCAGCGGACCACCACTGTCACCCTATAATAGTGCAAAACAAATAATGTATCTATGAACTCAACAAACATAGTTATTCAAATAGCAGTGAAGCAAGCTAAATATATTTTATACATTGTTTATCAATATATAAATTATTTTACTAGTTTCACATGGAACAGTTATTAGGGAAAAGATGAATCAGTATCAACTTGGAAAGAGAGGTTAGGAGGCAATAGGCCCTATATATGGCATACAAGATATTACTTCAAAATGTCAAACTATACAACTATGCCTGACACTTAAATCTTAGAGGCCATTCACAAAACATCATGGAATTTGTATTATAATGAATCAAATTAAGCATGTACACGTGACTTATTAAAATATGCATATAATTAATTACATGGCATGCGCCCCTCTTGTTGATTGTGTCTCCTATGCAGACATGTCCGTCATTGATCTTTGATCCCCAGTCAGCCTTACACCTTGCTTGAGTGTAAATGTTGATATTGGCCTCTTGAAGAATTATGGGCAGGACTCCAGACTCTGGACAATGCAGGTTTAATATATGAAATGAACAATAATTCTCAGTTCAGACATGATATCTTTATAGAACTATGTAAGAGAACAAGTACTTATGCATTAGAAACAAGGCTATATGGTAAATATCTATGCAAAATATGAAGTTAAATAATTCTCCAAGTACAAGGAAGCTCTTAAGTTAAATACAGTATGGGGGTCTATGCAAAAAAAAAACTGCCACTGGAGAAAAGATTAAAACAATCTGTGAAAAAAATCCTTCATCAATACCTCATATTGATTAAAATTTGTATATAAATAAATATATATATATATATATACATATATATTCATTGTAAGGCAAGGTGTTATTGGCAGCCCTTGAAGTATTGTTGTTAGAACAACCAGTTTATTTGTGTGTTGCCACAGAACTTCGGTCCTCATGGGCCATTGCAAATGCAAAAAAAATAATCAACATCTATTCTAAGTAGACTTTACACTCATTTTGGTCTGCAAGCCATATCAGACAAAAAATAAACTTGAGGTTTATTCTTACCATCGCGTCCCCAGCCAGTGATGTAACAGTCAGGATTTCCAGCATGCTCACTACCCGTAGTCGTAAGAGGTACAGGTCCAATGTTGGCTCCAGTCACAGGTTTATCAAATTCGACAAGGGAGATGTCATTTGGGAAGGCACCAGTCCCTTCGCCATGTTTCTCATGCTAAATAAATTAATAATGAAGTATTATTTTAAAGACATCTCAATTGATGCAAATTATATGAGAGCAATAACAAGGTGCTTAAAGATGTCTTATTAATTTGACATTGTCATTAATAGCAAGTATAGGTACTTTGTTTTATCATAAATTACTGTGATGCTTTTCTTAACTTGAGGAATATTATTTCTGTTATCCCACAAAAATAAGCAAGATGACATGTGTAACATAATTTTGCTTCTTGTGGATATCTTATAGGGTTTGTGTCCAACAAAGCTTGTTAGCAGTTTCAGCATTAATTATAACATTTTCTGTTCTATTTGTGGGCCTATAATGTTAGGTGAATGCAATTTTCTTCCATTTAAGTTGTGTTTGAAGTTATTTTAACT
Organism: Branchipolynoe longqiensis; assembly: GCA_030323885.1. Lineage (NCBI taxonomy): Eukaryota > Metazoa > Annelida > Polychaeta > Phyllodocida > Polynoidae > Branchipolynoe > Branchipolynoe longqiensis. The sequence goes on from CM059186.1 coordinate 139,251,116, forward strand.
AAATAATAGAATACATTTTGGTATTGAAAATGGTGTCCAACAATTTAATCTGGATACCACCACAGAGGTGACATTTCCTTAATACACAAATGATAAATAGGGAGAAATTGCATGGCCGAAGGGGAAAGGGTGCAGGAGGTGGTCGGCCCCTGACTAAGGGGGCTCCGGGGGGCCGTTCCCTGGAAAGTTTGGAAAGAGAAAAAAAGTGATACAAAATGGTGCATTCTGATGCATTTTCACAGAAAAACATGCGCAAACATTTTTTAAAGACAAGCGAAAATGATTCTTTGGTGGGAGATTACAAATTAAAAGGGTAAATCGGGAGATTGCAGTTATTTTGATATATTTTAAGAAGATCTCCCGCCAAATCGGGAGTTGGGGTTATCTTATTGTAGTTTTGGGAGATCCCTCGCCAAATTGGGAAACTTGGTAAGCTCTGGTACCATAGGCCTATAGGCTACTATAAATATAGCCTAATACTTACATTGATGATTCGCTTCGCACCAACTGTAAGGCCACCCTGAGATCGATCATTGGATCCAAACCGTAAACTGTAGGCAGACCTGCAGGAAATAACTAAGTTTATTAGATGTACTCTATTATGAGGCTTAGTACTCCATTATGGGATTCGTTTCTGTGATAAATATGATATACTTTTAAAGTTTCATGATGATTTGTATGGAGAGTGACTTTCCCAATTTGTGATGCTTCATTATTTAAAAATTCCGAATGTGACCTTAGATGTTGCTAGGAGGTGAAACAACAACAAACAAACGTTTCCAAACTATTAATTTCGCATATTCTAATATTAATGATCATTGCGGCATATGGTCATTAGTAGTAGTAAGCAATACTAATTAGTACTAAAGATCTTTCAGTGAATATGTTTCGTTTCAATCAATTATGCTTTAATAAAAATAAATTATGCAGGGAATATATATATTAAAGTTGCACAGTCCGATGGTTTTTGGGTTTCTGTCATTTTTTTAGATAAATATATTAGGTTGATCATTATAATTCAGGACACGAGATGGAGCTATAGCATGGCAATTTATTCAGGAAGAAGACATGATAGTAAAGTGATGTGAGGTAATCGAGAATGTACAGGGTTATAACAGTATAGCAGCATGTAGGTTAAGTTCAAGTCATCATAGTAATGAGGATAGAGTCATAAGTGTAGGATGAAATAGGTAATGTTCATCGGTCCGTAGTGGTCTGTTAGTCATAAGGACAATAGTTCATCGAAGTAGCTAGTCAATGAGGAATGAGATAATGGGCGTATGGGGTCAGATAAGGTCAAATCAAAGGGGGAGGGGGGAAGAGGTCAGTTGGGGAAGTCATGGTCGTGTGGTGAGGGGTCTGTGGGTGACCCGGGCCTCAACCTTATGGGGTTGGGGGGTGGGGGGGGGGGGGGGGCGCTATGGGTAGTTGGGTGAGTGGGCGGAGAAGTTGGAGGTGTTGTCGGTCGGTCGTCTGGGTGAGAAGTGGCTGTGGGCTTGTGGGGGCGGAAGTGGTGAGGGTTTGCTGGGTGCCGGCGGCGGCACCAGCGCAGCGCGGGTGCCGCCACCTGGAGGTAGGTCCGGCTATCGAGCCCAGGGGGGAGGGCGCCATCTGGAGGGAAGGAAGGGGTGGGGGGGTGGGAGGGGAGGTGCCGAGCCGAGCCCGGGGGGGGGGGGGGTCAACTCCTCCTTGGTCCCGAATTACCCACATTGCGAAACAATATGAGCAATCTACCTTACTTTAGTTTGAATTAACTTTGCTTCAGAATTACAAACTCAGGAGATATTTGAAGTGTGAAAAATGCTGAATTAATTTTGGCATGCTTATCAAAACTCTGAACCCAGAGGATTCAAGAGTAACACGTTCTCTTAAATTGACTTAGTATACCTTTATATGTAGCAACACATACTTACTAAGTGCACTAGTATCTAAGTTGGATATGTAACTTAAAATCTAGATAAATGTGCAACTTAAAAGTCAGTGACTTACAGTGTGCTCTGGGTACAGTGAGCAGCGCACACACCCCAGTTAGCGCTGATGAGAGAAATTCCACAATAGTGCCTTCCGAACTTCATTAATGATCCCTACAAAGCAAACACAAGATTTGTTATTTCTTCACAGATTATAAATACATATGTGTAGCTTTTGTCATTTCTATAAGATATTGTGAACCCTTTATATCTTATCTCAAGTTCCATCTTCAATAACCTAAACCTGGCTCTGATACTGTTTGATTGATGAGAAGTTATTAGATACCTTACCTGCCATGGGTACTTTCCGGGAGTCTTAACATCATCCCCGTTAATGATGAATGAGTCCTTGGCGAGGGCGACACCACAGAGAGCGAGTAGGATGTACAGCTTCATGGTGACTGGTTATCACACACACTGTGATGGCCGAAAGGTAGAGTGTGTTGAATAATCCGCATCTTTATACCTCCTTCCGTGGGAAATTTAACAGTTTAATCTGATTACACAGGTGACAAAATTACCAATTCATCACATATTCTGTAATGGTTCTCCTAAAAGGCAAATCGTGAAATTAGGAAACCATAGTCATACATAAGGTAATTAGTGTCAGGATTATTTTACTATAAAAGCTACATCTATCTCCTAATTAGAATTACATTGTGTAACTTAATTGAAAGAACAAATTTAAATCTTGAAGTGATATTACTTATCATGAGCAAAGAGGTAATATGTGATTAATTTAATGGTTGACCTATGCTATTAGTCATATCTATATTGGTAGGCCCCTACTTAGAAATACTTATAGATTAATTATTTTAAAACCGGATATGGTGGCTGCATGGTCTGCTTCCATGTAGTCTATTTCCCATATGGCTTCTCATAGCGCCAAGCCAATCCGTAGATTGTTGGATTGATCCTGAAGAAGTGAAACCAAAGCTTTTTGAAATTATACTTGTTACATTGCTGAGCTTTTTACATTAATAGGACAAGACCTGCTTGTATCAATGGCACAGTAATGTAGTTAGTTACCAGGTCATGGTGCTGGTTTGTTTGTTGTTCTTTTATGTCCTAGCAACATCTAATGTCATATCAGGACGAGTACCGACTTGTGACAGTGCACACTCATGGTGACTTTATAGTGCTGCCCCACTGGGAGACCAAGTCTCTGGCACCATGACCTGAGGTCCCACTCAGTCACATTATCCTGACACTGAGCCAACCAGTCCTTGTCCTATCCTAATAATGCTGAGCACCTGGCTAGGAAGCGAAAAGTATCAATTTTGAAGTCATTGGTTTGACTCGACAACGGTTCTAATCCACAAATCCATGGGTTCAGATCCCACGATCTCCCAAAGCAGGAGACGGACGCTCAACTTATTCTGTCATCCTGTCTGGTATGGTGCTGGTTAGGTTGTACCATGAAGCCACCATGAGTAGGCCCCTATTCACTCTCATGCATCAGTACCCATCATGACTTAATTTCATGTGCAGCCGGTGGTAGGAAATAAAAGAAAGAAAGAACAAGAAAATCCATCAAGGTGGAACATTAGAGAAAGAAGAAAGTATTTCCCATAAAATTGAGGATTGACCTATGTGAAATAATTGACTCCACATTGTCCATTAATTGTATTTATGGTTATGGAATAGTAAAATAACTAGCATAATGAAGTATTTGTGGTAAGGTAGTTGTCATATATGCATTTGGGTGGCATAATAGTGATAAAATTAGTGTAGTCAGGTGCACTGACCTTTCGAGGTGAAATTAATATGGGTAGATTGATTGCACCAGGAAGCCTTGATAATCTAATGGTTAGTACATTAACCTTGGAACAGTGAGTCCTGCTCTGGGTTCAGGGTTTCCCTTTGTTTGCCAAAACACAACCCCCCCCCCCCCCCAAATATTGGTATGGTTGATGAGGTCTGGATGACCATTACCACTATATAAGTGTTGTGAGGATGATGAAAATGGGAAATATCTCAACTAGAGTAGGATTCAAACCCCCACCTCTTGCTATTCCGGGGATAACATGCTAACAATTACACTATCTAGGTTCCCTTTAGACAAAGGATTCACCCGGTACTCGCAGTACACGGGTGAATACCGACCCTATATAAAAACGGTCGAAAAAGCGGGTTAATGAATTGAGAGCCTAATTTCACCATCTAAGAAGCAACAATTATTCTTTGCATATGTCTTATTGATAGCCCGCTACCTTTGAGTTGAAAAATATAATATAATATCTAGTTTAATAAGATTTAAAAGTGAAATCGATGGCGTTCTGCAGTCGCCATATTGTCTTTTCGCATTCTCTCCCATTTCACCAAGTCTGTGCCGATATAAGTAACCATTTGACACTGGAGGCAGGCATTCTACTTGTTGTTCCATACTAAAGCTATTTACAGTACGTTGTCGTTCACCTGTGTACTACAAGGACCAGGTGAATCTTTTATCTAGGTTCCCTGATGCAATCACCCTATCCTTGCCTAGCTAACTATGTGGCTCCTTGCCATGTAATAACATTTGCTAAGTAACTTAAGATGCTCCTTATTTGTTTAATATGTTCTAGAATTCCAAGAGAAACCAAAGAGACAACTGAATTTGCGGAACTAATTAATTACATTAATTAGTTCTTACGTTTTAAATTATATTTAATTTCTGAAAATCTCGGGAGGGGGGGGGGTTCAACACAAAAGCGCATGATATTGACCGTCTATTTATTTATCCTTTATTAATTATTAATCCGTAGCCTAAGGATAAACAATTTATTTTCGTTGAGGAAAGTATGGAAATCTGACGCGTAATGGATGTGTTATCTTCATCCTCAAAAACCTGGCTGATCGCCAGCGCTGAAATCAAACTGATATGTACGCTAGATAACCAGCTGGCATGTGCTGATAGGAACCCACAACCAAAAACCGAAAGGTGTCAATGGTAGTTGGTATAGTACTATTAGTAGCCAGCAAGTGGGTACAGTAGACTAGTGACTACCATGAGGATTCTGGTTGGGAATGTTTATAATCTAGCTGGTGCCTATATTGAAACAGTGCTCAAACAGATAGCAGCAGATGGACTTTAATAAACATGAAATAGTAAATAGCACAAACATAGAACAAGTATCCGAATTCATATAGCTCAGACAAAAGATTACAAATGATGGGAGATGTGAGGAAGAAATTAAAAGAAGGATAACAATAGCCCGAACAACATTCTCCAAAATGTATAGAGTGTTAACATCAAGTAAGATATTAATACAAACAAGGAAGCGTATTCTTCAGTGTTATGTGTGGTCTACTCTAATGTATGGGGCTGAGACATGGACAATCTCTAAGAAAATGTACAAACGTTTAGCAGCATTTGAGATGTGGACTTATCGAAGGATGATGAAAATATCATGGACAAGGAAGATCACCAACAAAGAAGTTCTCAGAAAAATTAAAAATAAGAAAAGCTTGTTTGCCATTATACAGACAAAGAAACTTATCTATTTTGGCCACATCATTCGTCAGAGTTCAATATACCGTACATTGTTGGAAGGGAAGGTGAATGGCAGCAGAGGGAGAGGGAGACCAAGAACATCATGGTTTACAAATATTTCACAGTGGACAGGCTTGAATTATTCACAGTCTATCAGAACAGCACACCATCGGGACAAGTGGAGAACCATTGCATCCAACCCTCGACTAGAGGACGGAACTATTGATTGATTGAGTAATTGTTAATTTCAGGACTTCATCACAGACAAATAATATCCAATTTGATTCAAAAGACTGCAGGATCATTATGTTTATAATTCATAAAGACTGAGGCAGTGCAGAATGGTAAATATCAAGTGGTCTGTGAAAAATATATTTTGCTTCTTTGATTAAGGATGCTATGTGGTCACAGACCTGCGATATTTATTTGATGACAATCTCTATTTTTCACCTAAGATCCTGTATGAATTTATATCAATCTGTATCGCACAATAATTCATATACATATGTCCCACATACCATAACAAAAATATGTGAATACAATTACATAATTGTACTACTCAGACACTATATACAACAAACAACATTACATTCACATACAACATTCATCGCTGTGGCTGAACATCAGCTGCATATGTCGCTGATTTCGCCAGTCTCAGAATCTCAGCTCATCATTTTTATTTCCATAAATTTAACTAAAAATCTGTATCAAAATAGAGTATGGCTGTATCACTTAGAATAACACCAAAATCCGTATCGGATACAGGTAACATCGGATCTAGCACGCCAAAAAAACTAACATAGACTATTATTTATTAACCATACTAAGCAACCACTTACCTGCTACTGTAATACAGGCAATCAAACACCTTATCATCTACTACTGTGTGATAAGATAACTTGATCACCACAGCTGGCCAGCATTGAAAACAAGCCTGAGTACTCAAGCATATATGCTATGGACAGTATACACACAGCCTCAATAAAAACAAGATTTTAAATTTTAAATGTATCATGTGCCCAGACTTCCGACACTTTTTCTAATGGGTTGTTCAGCAGGCCATACCAAGGGCTGCGGGAGTAACTACTCAAGGCAGTGTGCTCATTGCATCATTGTTATTCTCTTCATTCTCTTCACGGTTGTTCCAGAATAATAATAGAATGTTTAGCATTAGAAAACTGAATGTAGCTCGTAATAACATTATGACGTTCTCTGTGGCGGAGTGGTTAGAGTGTCTGACTTTTTTCTAGGTCAGGCTCCCAATCTAAGGGTCGGTGGTTCGATTCCAATTTGGATTTCCACCGCTGTGTATAACTTACAGCGTCATCAAAGGCTGGATGCTCTCATACCATGTCTATGTGGTGTGGGAGGTTAAAAATCCCTTGGGTCGGTAAAAGTGTAGGCTTGGGCTTTCTATCGACCAGCAGTGGAATGAGGAAGACCAGTCGTCTATGACTGAAATTTCCCCTGCTTAAACAACTAATGGACCAACAAAAAAAACTAAAAAAGGCAGTGTGCTCATTGCATCATTGTTATTCTCTTCATTCTCTTCACTGTTGTTCCAGAATAATAATAGAATGTTTAGCATTAGAAAACTGAATGCAGCTCGTAATAACATTATGATGTTATTTCTCCATCTACCTACACATCTCAGTGCTAATCAGCTATTTGCCAATATCGATGTCCCAGCCTTCCACGCAGGAGGTTATTAGGAAGTTAATATTCAAATTTGTTACCGGGGTTCTAGACTTGACAAGTCAATGACTGTTATAATACAGAGGCTTGTGAAAATAAGAGAGAGTGATCTCAGAGTTACATCTGCCATATGGAGACATTGGTACAAACAATGTAGGCCTGCATTTTGATAATGATTAATATTGTAGTGCTTGTACTAAAGCTTGTATGTTCTTCACATCTATCCATATATGTACCCACTATGGGACCACTTTGTGTAACTGCTGTACTGTTGTGTGAAATAAAGTATTGAATTGAATGACTTATGGACGTAAGTTATTTAAAGTCGCCAGCTATCCGCCGCGTGGAAAACAAATGAACTCGGAATAGTTCAGATTTGTGCCACTTGGGGCGAATGGTAGACAGGAAGTGTGAACACTTATTTGTCTTATTAATATCGCCGCCAATGTGGTGTTAATATCAGTTCGATTTTTAGGGTTAATTTCATGAAATTTCACTTATTGCATGTAATTCTGTTAAATATGATAGTGGTATTGTCAAATAGCAGTGCTCGCCGGTAACAGGCTCAGCAAATCCTTCTGATCTTGTTGCTGGCGAGAACCGCAATTTCAGCCAATCACAGCGCAGCTTTTGCATTGCAAATGGCCGCCGCCTATGGGGGCGGCCATTTTGAAGACAACAAACTGCCTTTGCAGTTCAGACTAGCAGTGCCCTGGCCCCATACTCTCCCCACACATACTTGGTTCATTTAAACATAAAAACTAAACAAGATTGTGCTTGGAGAGCATTTGTCGGAGTACGCGCAGTGTCCCAGCGAGCTATAGCTGGTCCCTTTAAAATACTTACAATTCGAGGTAATAGTCTGCACTGACTTCCCAGGCAAGGAGCCACATAGACAGGTAGGTACGAAAAGGGTGATAACATCAGGGAACCTAGATAATTTATAATATAATGGTTAGTGCACTAGCCCCTGAATGGCAACAAATGTCGGTTCAGAATTTGCACTAGGCAATATTTCCCCCATTTTCATCACTCCCATGAAACTATTTAATCCCCTAAAGAAAATGTCACATTTCGTCTTAGAATTATCATGATTCGGTACCCCTCATTCAATACTTAGATACTATATATATATATATGCCTGCACCATTTTTTTTGTTGGTCCATTAGTTGTTTAAGCAGGGGAAATTTCAGTCATAGACGACTGGTCTTCCTCATTCCACTGCTGGTCGATAGAAAGCCCGAGCCTACACTTTTACCGACCCAAGGGATTTTTAACCTCCCACACCATATAGACATGGTATGAGAGCAACCGGCCTTTGATGACGCTATAAGTTATACACAGCGGTGGAAATCCAAATTGGCAGAGCTGGGGGCACGGGGAATCGAACCGCCGACCCTCAGATTAGGAGTCTGACCTAGAAAAAAGTCAGACACTCTAACCACTCCACCACAGAGAACACCACAATTGATTATAGATATATAGATTAGACCGAGAAAAAGAAAAGTACAGACAATTTTGGTAAACAGCAAGAAAGACACCACCTTTGTTCGCTGCAAAATGTGCTGGATTCCCCAAAGAAGATTAGGTTGCACGACTCATCCATGGAGATTATACAACAAGCAGACGGGTCCGTCGAGAGTTGGAGTGGTCACAGGGGCACAGCCGTCAAGGGGCCACTAGTAACCCCAGGCACTGGAGGATTGTTCATATTGCTACGGCAATATGGGTAATTCGAAACAGAGGCAGGAACCTCCCCCCCCCCCCATGCCTATCCTCATTCACCTCTCGCCTTCCCTATCTCTCCCTCTCCCTCCTCCCCTACTCCCCCCCACCCTCTCTCTACGTCCCCCTCCCATCCCCTCTATCCAGGTGGTGCCACCGCCGCCACTCCCTCCTCTCACCCTCCTTCCCTCCAGGTGGCGGCACCGGCACCCACCGCTGGTGCCGCCGCTGGTCCCCTGCCCCCCCCCCCCTCCTTCCTTCCGCTCTCCTCTCACTCTGCCACTTCTCCACCACACGCCTCACCACCAAGACCTCTTTTCAACACCTCTTCAACTCGCCTCCCGGCTGTCCTCCAACATCACGAACGAACACCACAACCGTCACCATGCCGCCACGCAAGACAACCCGACGAACAGCAGACACCCCCGCCGCTGCCGTGTCTGACGAGGCCACACGCACACCACGCCAGCGGGGCAGACCACGTTCCGTGGTAGTTAAACCCAAAACCACGGCAGACGGAACGACCGACGACGACATGTCTGCGGCCGAGCAGCTCACTATGCTCAGACAGTCTGTGACCGACTCAATACGCCAGCAAGCCGATCTGGCCAAAACAATGTCGGATAGGATCAAGGCACTGGAGACGCGCAAAACAGACAAGCGATCGCAGAGTAACTCGTCGGACGACAGACCCGTCCCCAAACGCAGGAAACGCGGCACCCCAGACCCGGACCAATCTCCAACACCACGTGCTACGACCTCCCACGCACGCTCACAGAGATCATCCAGATCGCCGAGACCCACGCCCCGCAGCCAACGCACCCATAAGGATCGACGGAACAGGTCAGAATCCCAAGAGCGACCAAGACACAGGAGGTCGCGCCACGCACGGTGCGCCACCGCCACATCCTCGAGCGAAGACGACTGCCACCAAAGGGATGTGATCGACGCCATCATCGGAACCAACCCAGACGGACGGAACGACAAAAGAGGTAGGACCCAACTCCTCCCCCACACGTACGTTATTAGGGACGAGCGCAAGGGCAAGGTGGGCCCGGGGGAGAGCACATGGCATGAGTACCTGGCGGCCCTGGCACGCATGCGCAAAGACCCCAAAGTGCCCCAGTCATGGATAAAACCCATACTCAGCCACCAGGACGAGATGTTTGACATGGCCGCAGAGTGGAAGTGGGACACGTGCCTCGCCTGGTCGGAGAAGGTTTTCTCCATGATAGAAGACGGCCGCCTCCCTAAGGCCTGGCGCGACGAACAGGCCACAGCGCGCCTACAGCGCGCAGCCTGCCTTGCAGGCATACGGAAGGAAGAGGAGAGGCGAGCCGCTAAGGTCAATCACACGGCCAGACCCCACCACTCACGCACTGACGAACAGTCGACAGCCACGAACAATACACCGTACAGACGCCCAGAGTTTAACACTGACACGGATGGGCGCCCAAACCACAAGTGGAACTGGGGCACGGATTGTGGTTACACTGCATCCCACGGCACCGGGAGCGATCGACGCGCACATCTGTGCACCTGGTGCGGTAATAAATATAAAAAATCCAACCCGCACAGAGAGCAAGAGTGCAACAACAAAAAGCGGCAGACTGAGTGGAAAGCCGCGGCACTCGACACGGAAGAATCAGCCAGAGCGGATTTTTAGATAGCGGCCCTGGCGAGGCCGTAGAAAACGCCACCTCAGACGACGCACGCGATACCCCGCAGCCGACCCCACCCGGCCTATGCCTAGTCTCCTCTACACGCAGCTTCGTCCCGGCAATCCCACCCTGGGACCCAAACCCACGCGTATACGGCACTGAAACCGAACCCACATACACTGACGTGCCCACCGACCCCGTTCCCGCCAAACCCGCACCACGTGGCATAACGGCCAGAACGGCCCAGACCGATGCTGAGACTCCCGCCAAAACAAGCTGGAGCAGCTCAATACACGCGTCACTGGACACCCCCAACTGTCGCCCCACGCCGGACGCAGACCGCCATTCCCCGCCCTCAGATGTCGCCGCCTCCGACCCATCAGTCGCCACCCCCGACCCCGATGCCGCCACTAACGACATCGCTAATAGCCATTACAGTGCTCGCCTACCGGACACCGCCCCGGCACCCTGGACGGCCCCCGACCACGACGCCGCCCGCCTACCCGACACCACAGACACAACCCGCTCTCAGATACATGCCGCCCGGAACACAGACCCCGGAAGCCCCCACCCGGAACCGGTAATCAAACTCTCCCCACTTCCGGCCAACACACACACCCTGACCCCGACCCCCGTTAACGCCCACCCAATCCCCCACACCCCCCACCCTTCAGCCCCACCCACTCCCCCCTCCCCCCCCAACCCCAACGCCTTCCCACCCACCCTCCCCCACACATCCCCCACTCCCACCACCACCAGTGTCCCGCCACGCATACGGTCGAACACCCGACAACGCCCACACACCTCCATCACCACAGATGTTGTCGTACGATATGAGCCCGCTGACGCCACCATAGTATGCGTCCAACCGGCCACCGCCACCCAACGCATAGCCCCCCCAGACGACGATGAACTCGACCCGGCCGCGGCACCCGACGCCCTCCTCACCTACCACGAACGGGCACACGCCAGTGAAGACATCGACGACATAACCACCGATCAAGTCGACGCCCCTTCCCCCCCCTACAACCCCCCCCACACCCCCCTCTCCTACAAGCCCACCCTCCACAACATATGGCCCACCACCGTCCCCGCGGCATGGGGGCATGAAGTTTACAGACACATATTCGACCAAGTCCGGGCGACTGCCCTCCCTAACCACGTAGCAGCACGCATACCGGTGCCATCCGATCTCAACATCGACCGCTGGAGGGCACTCCTCGCCGGATACCACGATGCCGAGCTACTCGACTTCCTCGAGTTCGGGTGGCCGGTCGACTACACTGCCGACGCCCCCCCCGTCCCGTCGACCGCCAACCACCACGAGGATCCTGACCACATACAGTGGATCCGCAGGTATGTCAAGGACGAGGCGTCCAAAGGCGCACTCCTCGGGCCATTCCGCCAACCTCCCTTCGCCCCCTGGGCCCAGACGAGCCCGATGATGACCCGGCCGAAGAAGAATACCGACGAGCGCTGGGTCATCATCGACCTCAGCTACCCAAGGGGCGCCAGCGTTAACGCAGGCATACGCAAAGGGCACTATCAAGGGAGGCCCTCCACCTACACCCTCCCCAACATAAACAACCTCACCGACGAAGTCACCCGCCTCGGGCAAGGGGCATACATATGGACGATCGACCTCGCCCGCGCATACAGACAGCTGAGGACATGCCCCCTCTCTGTCCCCCTACTAGGAATAACAATCGACGGCGACACCTACTACGACATCCCCCCCCCCCTTCGGGTGACGCACCTCTTCCATGGCCTGTGCCCGCACCACCAACCCGGTCACATACCTCCTCCGCCGGAAGGGCCACTTCGTCCTCTGTTACCTGGACAACTTTGTCGGGTCCGGCCCCACTGAGCAGGATGCCACCCTCGCCTACCTCGACGCTGTCCACCTCGCCGCAGACCTCGGCCTGGCACTCTCCCCACACAAGTGTGTCCCGCCCACCAAGCGCATCGAGTGGCTCGGGTTCGAGGTGGACACGATCGACATGATCGTTCGGATCCCCCCGACCAAGCTCGACAAAGTCGTCGCCGAGTGCGCCGCCTGGGGCCCCACAACAAAGGCCTCCAGGAAAGACCTCCAACGCCTCGTCGGAAGGCTCCAACATGTCGCAAAATGCGTCAGGCCCACCAGGCGCTTCATGAACAGGACGCCCTCAGAAGTGCACCCTACACCGGAAAGCATGCCATTACCGTCGAAATGACCAAGGACATACTATGGTTCAGGCAGTATGCCCATGCCTCCAACGGCGTTGTCCTCCTCCGCCCTCCACCCAAGCACGAGTGGGTCATCGAATGCGACTCTTCTCTCCTCGCCGGCGGAGCGCACTCCCCCACAGGCTACATGACTGAAGAGTACCAGCCAGGCTTCCTGGCCGACGGACACAACATTGCCCAGCTCGAGGCTATAAACCTGGTGGTCGCCCTCCACGCACTCACCCCCCCAAACCCCCAAGACTATGCTGTTGTGATCAACACCGACAACCAGGCCTCCCAGATTGTGCTCGACACCGGTGCCGGGAGGGATCCAACCCTCTGTGCCTGCGCACGGGCGATCTGGCGATTCGCTGCACTTAACTCTTGCGAGATCCAGGTTATCCACAAGCCAGGCGCCGAGATAGCCTTTGCAGACGCCCTCAGCAGGGCCCCCTTCGACCATGCCGCAAGACTCAGAGCCAACCGCTTTGTCGACGACATGGGCCTTACCCGCATACGGGCTCACCATGACTCCTCCCTTGTCACCGATGATGACTAGCCTGGAAGAGACACTAATTTGCCCCTCTCTTCCAGGCACACACCAGGACCACCAGGACGTCATCCACCTCTTCCGCGCCGGGCTTGCCCATGGGACATGGCGGTATAAGCATCGACAGGTCACCACCTACCTGGAGCACGCCCGCAGTCGTGACTACAACCCACTCCGTCCGACCCAGATAGATCTGGCCTCCTACCTCGCCCACCTCTCCATATCACTCAGGTCACCCAGGGCAATCATGAACCACCTCAGTGCGGCCAAGACCTGGGTGAGGCTTAAGGATGGGAGGACTCGCAGCTTCGCGACCTATCTTGTATCCATCGTCAAACGTGGCATCATACGGACATCATCCCACCACCCAGGCTCCACCCCTCACCGTCCATCACCTCCTCGGGGTCGTCCGCTACTTCCGACGGGCTGGCCCACGCGCCCGAGTCCTCACATCCGCCATACTCGTCGGATTCTTCTCCCTCCTCAGGCAAGGAAACCTCCTCGTCACCGGCCGGCCTCACGACCCAGGGCACACCATTCGACATAGCGACATCGTCGACCTAGGCACCCACCTCACCATCAACGTCCGGTCGACCAAGACCTCAACCTCCCGGGCGGACGGCTTCTCCATCACGCTACCAGCCATACCCGCCTCCCTGTGCTGCTCTGTGAGGGCCTGGCGCCGCTACGACACCACCATCCGGGTGCCGCCCTCTTCACCAGCCTTCCTCACACCTCAACGATCTCCCCTCACCACCTCGACCCTCACCACCGCGCTTCGCGCTGCGCTCCACGACATTGGATGCCCTGACCACCGGGATTACACCCTCCACAGCCTCCGCCGAGGGGCTGCCCAGGCCTGCGCGGCCGCCGGTGCACCTATCCAGGACGTCCAGGACCTCGGACACTGGCGATCCTCAGCCGTACACCAATACGTACCGGCCCGCTCCTTCACTGCGGCGACCCGGGCTCTCTCCACTTTATTTGGTTGAGGCCCGGGTCACCTAGAGACTTCATTCTTGCCTACCTTGATTATTGACCCATTAACATACTCATCACTCTCGACTTATCTACCTGAACACTTGACCCAACGCATTATCACTTATTGACACTTGATCTACCTTGAACCTGATTGATTTCTACTGATTATTGACTTTACATTGCTTATTACATTGATTACTACATTACCTTACATTAACTTCATCCCTACTCTGAATAAATTTCCACATTATGTACTTCCGCCTCGTGTTTTGAATTGTTCATATTGCTACGGCAATATGGGTAATTTGAAACAGAGGCGGGAACCTCCCCCCCCCCCCCCATGCCTATCCTCCTTCACCTCCCCGCCTTCCCTATCTCTCCCTCTCCCTCCTCCCCTACTCACCCCCCCCCTCTTTCTACGTCCCCCTCCCATCCCCTCTATCCAGGTGGCGCCACCGCCGCCACTACCCTCCTCTCACCCTCCTTCCCTCCAGGTGGCGGCACCGGCACCCACCACTGGTGCCGCCGCTGGTCCCCTGCCCCCCCCCCCTCCTTCCTTCCGCTCTCCTCTCACTCTGCCACTTCTCCACCACACGCCTCACCACCAACACCTCTTTTCACCAGCCCACCCGACCCCACATATCCTAAGGGTTGAGGCCCGGGTCACCCAGAGACTTCATTCTTGCCTACCTTGATTATTGACCCATTAACATACTCATCACTCTCGACTTATCTACCTGAACACTTGACCCAACGCATTATCACTTATTGACACTTGATCTACCTTGAACCTGATTGATTTCTACTGATTATTGACTTTACATTGCTTATTACATTGATTACTACATTACCTTACATTAACTTCATCCCTACTCTGAATAAATTTCCACATTATGTACTTCCGCCTCGTGTTTTGAATTGTTCATATTGCTACGGCAATATGGGTAATTCGAAACAGAGGTGGGAACCTCCCCCCCCCCCCCATGCCTATCCTCCTTCACCTCCCCGCCTTCCCTATCTCTCCCTCTCCCTCCTCCCCTACTCACCCCCCTCCTCTCTCTACGTCCCCCTCCCATCCCCTCTATCCAGGTGGCGCCACCGCCACCACTCCCTCCTCTCACCCTCCTTCCCTCCAGGTGGCGGCACCGGCACCCACCACTGGTGCCGCCGCTGGTCCCCTGCCCCCCCCCCCCCCCTCCTTCCTTCCGCTCTCCTCTCACTCTGCCACTTCTCCACCACACGCCTCACCACCAACACCTCTTTTCACCAGCCCACCCGACCCCACATATCCTAAGGGTTGAGGCCCGGCTCACCCAGAGACTTCATTCTTGCCTACCTTGATTATTGACCCATTAACGTACTCATCACTCTCGACTTATCTACCTGAACACTTGACCCAACGCATTATCACTTATTGACACTTGATCTACCTTGAACCTGATTGATTTCTACTGATTATTGACTTTACATTGCTTATTACATTGATTACTACATTACCTTACATTAACTTCATCCCTACTCTGAATAAATTTCCACATTATGTACTTCCGCCTTGTGTTTTGAATTACACCAATGCTTAAAATGGACCGACCCAATTAACCATGGCGCCACTCGGCGGATGAGTTGCACACTACAGTATTCGGTTAGAGGCATTCCCCTACCTATGTGCACTCATATTTATGTTAGTGCCTATGCTTTACAAAGACAACATTCTGTTTTTTTTCCATTAAATGTTGTCTATTTTCCATTGTTTTTATTTTCATAAAATATACACATTCCTAGATTATCAAAGACGCTATCAATGATTTATATCTTTTTTTTTTCTTTTCATGAAATGCACACATTCTATATCTTTTTGTTTTTATTTTCTATAGCACGTACACATTCCTAGATTGTCAAAACACTACCAATGATTTAATCTTTTTGTTTTTATTTTCATTAAATGTTCACATTCCTAGATTGTCAAAGACGCTCTCAATGAATTCATGTTTTTGTATTTATTTTCATAAAATGTTCACATTCCTAGATTATCAATATCAAAGATGCTATCAATGATTTAATATTTTTGTTTTTATTTTCATAACATTTTCATGTTCCTATATTGCAAAGATGGTATCAATGATTTATATCTGTTTGGTTTTATTGTCATTAAACATACATATTCCTAGATTGTCAAAAACGGCATCAATGATTTGGGGGGGGGGGGATTTGTTTTCCCATAAAATTTGCACATTCTTAAATTGTCAAAGATGCTATCATTTTTTATATCTACCACTCAAGTAATAAATAAGCTCTCATATGAAGAATGTCCAAAGGCACCCAAGCTACAATCCATGGATTACAGACGGCAACTGGGTAACATGATTGAGACTTACAAGTATCTAACTGGAAAATACAAGGTTATGTACACGCTGCATGCTGTATAGTTTTGAACCATCCCTATGTATGTACTGTAAAGTGCACTACCTGAATATGTGTAACTGTAAGTAGGAGAATTACACATCCAGGGGACGAGTGTGTGAGGTGAACTGACCTTTCCAGGTGAAAGGCCACATGCACAGGTAGGTGTGAGTAGGTTAATGGCAACAGGGAACCTAGATAGTCTAAAGGTTAGGACGCTAGTCCTGGAATAGCAGAAGTATTAATTGAATATATGTGTATACAGTAAAACCTCTCTAACCGACCGCCTCCACAGATCGACCACTCCCCTATATCGATCGCTTTATTTGGGCCCCAACAATACCATTGTAACCATATTCTAACTCCCTAAACCGACCACCTCCCTACATATAGCGAATGGTAGACAGGAAGTGTGAACACTTATTTGTCTCTCTTTTTTCTTTTCTTTTTTTTTTTTGGTACATTAGTTGTCCCAAGCAGGGGAAATCCCAGTCACAGATGACTGGTCTTCCCCACTCCACTGCTGGTCGATAGAAAGCCCGAGCCTACACATTTACCGACCCAAGGGATTTTTAACCTCCCACACCACATAGACATGGTATGAGAGCAACCGGCCTTTGATGACGCTGTAAGTTATACACAGCGGTGGAAATCCAAATTGGCAGAGCTGGGGGCACGGGGAATCGAACCACTGACCCTCAGATTAGGAGTCTGACCTAGAAAAAAGTCAGACACTCTAACCACTCCACCACAGAGAATTGACCACTTAAAGTTGCATGGTCCGATGGCACTTGAATTTTTGTCTTATTTTTTAGATAAATATATCAAATTGATCGTTACAAGCTACTAATCATTAGTCCGGAGTGATTTTGATTTAAGATGATTAGTTTTGAAGTAATATGAGCTGAAAGAACCAACAATAATTTCGACAAGCTTGTCAAAAGTCATGTGGCTATGACCCAGATGGTCGTCTCGCGGTGACCACGTGATGTGAGATGACCTGGAACCTTACAGGGCTGTAGGTAGGTATTTCTGTTTGGGGGTTAACATTCTGGGACTGGATTAGTGCCATAGGCCCATATGGCACTAGGGTTTTTAACTAAATATAATGTGTGTCTGTTGTCTGCTTGTGTCTGTCTATGTATGTCTGTATGTATCTGTGTGTGTGTATTTCTGTGTTTCTCTGTATGTGTGGGTATGTATGTGTGTGTATGTATGTGTGTGTGTCTGCCTCTATCTGTGTGCGTCTGTCTATGTGTCTCTGTCTGTGTGTGTCTCTCTCTGCAAAGTCAGGTCGGGTGTATGGTGTCTGTGTATGTCAGGTGTGTGCATGTCTGTGTGTTTCTGTGTCTGTGTGTGCTGTCTATGCATGTATGTCTGTGTGTGTCTATCTATGTGTGTCTGTGTGTGTGAATATGTGTGTGTATATGTATGTGTGGTAATGTATGTGTGTCTGTGTGTATATCTGTGGGTATGTATGTGTGTGGCTGCCTCTGTCTGTGTGTGTGTCTCTCTCTCTGCAAAGTCAGGTTGGGTGTATGTGTGTCTGTGTATGTATGTGTGTGTCTGTGTGTGTATGGGTGTGTATGTCTGTATGTGTGTGTGTCTGTGTGTATGTATGTGTGTGTGTGTATGTGTGTGTCTGCCTCTGTCTGTGTGCGGCTGTCTATGTGTCTGTGTGTGTGTCTATCTCTGCAAAGTCATGTCGGGTGTATGTGTCTCTGTGTATGTCAGGTGTGTGCATGTATGTGTGTTTGTGTGTCTGTGTGTGCTGTCTATGCATATCTGTCTGTGTCTATCTGTGTGTCTGTCTGTGTGTATATATATATGGGTGGTAATGTATGTGTGTATGTGTGTATGCATGTGTGTATGTTAGTGTGTGTCTGTATGTATATGTATGTGTGTGTCTGTGTGTGTGTATGTCTATCTCTGCATGTCTGTCTGTGTGTATGTCTGTGTGTGTCTGTCTGGGGGTGTGTGTGTGTGGCTGGCTCTCTCTGTGCAAAGTCAGGTTGGGTGTATGTGTGTCTGTGTATGTCGGGTGTGTGCATGTGTGTGTGTTTTCTGTGTATGTGTGTGCTGTCTGTGCATGTCTGTCTGTGTGTGCCTATCTATGGGTGTCTGTCTGTGTGTGTATGTCTGTGTGTGTATGTCTTGTGTGTGTATGTCTGTGTGTGTATGTCTGTGTGTATGTCTGTCTCTGTGTCTCTGTAAAGTCAGGTCAGGAAACACACAGACATATACACACACATCCACCTCATATCCCCTTCCCCTCTATGACCCTGCACAGCAGGCCTACTTGGTTGGGGGGGCTAATGGGGTCACGAGATTGGCCTAATTGGTTAATGGCCTTCCTGCATAATGGGTGTTTCAAACTGAGTGTTCAAAGGGGTGAGGTTATAAACTCACTGGTTCTTCTGTATATACTGTCCCAAATCATTAGCTAATGCACCAGTATCTAAGTTGGATATATAGCATCAAATGTAAGTAGTTGTTTTAATTTTGACAAAATTATATTTCATCGGACCATGCAACTAAGTTCGGTCCCAAAGGCGGTCGATTTAGAGAGGTTTTACTGCATATGTATGTATATATGTATATGCATATATGCATATAATATTATTCATGTATATAAGTATACACATATACATATTTATGTATATATGTTTATATATGTATATATCTGTATGTATATTAATATTTATATCCTCCAGTGCGACTGACACTTGTCGGCACCCGATGGAGGGGAGGTGGGCGCAGATGGCGCCACCTGTCAAATGCGGGGTCTTACGGAGAATAACAATGGTAATCAAGTAATATAATAATATAATATATAATGGAAACAATTCCCTTTGTATTGTTATACTCGCATAATATGTCTTACATCACGTAAATATATGTACATATATGTATATATGTGTATAGGTATTTGTATATATACGTATATAGAGGGTATGCAGGTATTGCAGGTATTGCAATACCTCAGGGAGTTTGACGTCCCTGCCTTGTGGTACAGGTTCTTGACAGAACCGAAGGCTAAGGGAGCAAACCCTAAACAGAAAACCATGTCACTGTGGCAGCATTAAGGGCGTTTGATGTATGGAACTCCCAACATCTCCCGACCAGCCACTGCAGAGACAAATAGTTTTGCACCTGTCTGGACATGTTCTTGCCAGTGTGGAACCTCTATTTGCTCCCCGAGAGAGTGCCGCTAGTAACTTGCAAAAGCCAGCAGCACTTCAACACTTTTGTAGGCAGCTTTCATAAAAATGTACAACTGCACAAGAGCGGCAGTCAAGTAATGAAAGCAGTCTTTGTCGCATCGCGACCGACAGCATGATGATGATGATATATATGTGTAAAAGCCAGAGCATCAGCGTGCCAAATTAGATGCCGTTAAGTCAGTCTGGATCAATCACCACTACAGTATATTGACAGAGTATTTGTTTGTCTGCTGGGACACTACCCAACCTTCTTCTACCGCTGGAGATTCAATAAAAACAAACTTTGCAAACTAAGTGACTAAATTCATATCGCAGAACTCCCCCCCACAGCCCCCCTCTCCCTCAATAAAAACATGTTTGAGTTGCCGATGTGAAATATTGCTATTAAGCCAATAAAACATAATACATTTCGCAGAATTGAAAATCGACTAAATTACTTTCAAGTGCATCATTTATCAAATAGTCCTCATTGGTAATTCCAACTAATCACTTTTTGAATTTCTCTCGAAGTGTTGTTGTTATTCATGGACAGAGTGTCTGAAATCTATTGGTTAATCAATCAAAAATCAATAACAGTACAGAGTTAGGATATTTTTGGTTTGATTGTTCGACGGTGTGATGTCCTCGCCACACACACAGACATACACACAGACCCTCCGTCCACAAACCTTTAAAAAACAAGAAGTGTTACAAAATGGTACAAGGGAACGCTTGCTGGGTTGCTATTTTTAGACAGACTAGTGAATCGACACGAAGCGGGTGGGGGGAAAAAACATGGCTGAATTCTGACTGTTCGATCGTGTGCAGCCAGTTGTAACACCGGAGGCATGTTTCACCAAGAGTTTGTCGAGAGTTAGTTAAACCACTATGTCGATAATTGTAAATCGTTCTTTTTTCTTCTTTAATTTATTTTTATTATTAGCGGGGGCAACTACCTCTGTACAGTGAAAGGGATTAACGAGGAAAAACCACCACAGATGGCGCCACTGGTCATTGCAGGCTGCAGTCAGCAGATTATAATATTTTGATATCAGATGTATTCAGGTATATAGAATACAGGTAGATAGTTTTGTTGTTTATATTATTTCTGGGGGTGATGAAAATGGGAAATATTGCGCCTAGAGCAGGACTCGAACCCTCATTCTTGGGGTTTGTATGCTAACGATTACACTACCTAGGCTCCCTAATTAAATCACACTATCTATAGATGTGGCTCCTTGTCGGGGAGGTCAATGCAGACTACTGCACTCAGCCCCCTGGAATTGTAAGTATTGTAAATGGTTTACGTCCATAAATAATTTAATGCTTACAATCACAGACATGGAGTCAATGCACTTACATATATATACACACACAGGGTAGATTCAACAACCATGTATAGCATGTAGCTTGTACAGGATCCTGGCCACAACAACCAGTGTCCTTGGGGTGATGAAAGTAGGAAATATTGTGCCTAGAGCAGGATTCGAATCATTACTTATTGCCATTCCAGAACTTGCATCATAACCATTAGACTAGCTAGACTCTTTGCTGAAAGACCCCCTATCCACACCTACCTGTCTGTGTGGGTCCTAGCCTGAGAGGTCAGTACAATCTACTACACTTATCACTCTAGAATTGTAAGTCTTTTAAATGGTTTATATTCAACAGTCATTTAATGTATACAATTACACACATACAGGTAATGTGCATACATATAGACACATGCTAGGGTCATCAGACAATACATCATATAGTTTGTACAGGATCCTGGTGACAACACTAGAGTTGTGAGGGTGAGGCAAACAGGAACTATTGTGCCTAGAGTAGGATTCAAAACCACACTTCTTGCCATTCAGGGCTAGGGTCCTAACCATTAGGCTATCTAAGGCTCCCTGGTGCAATCATCCTATTCATGCCTACATGTATGGGGTTTCTTTTCATGAAAGGTCAGCGCAGGCTACTACTTTTATATAAGTGCTAGCCCGATTTAATAAATATGTACATTTCAATAATGCTTTGCGATTAGAAAAACAAATCTCCAAATGACATTCTCAGTTAATGGAGCCGGGTTGGATAAAACTCTCCGGTAGTTAATCGAGGCAATACGGTATCTGCGTGTGTCAGCAAATAGGAGGGTATTTACCTGGAGTAACTTTATGTGTTTGTCATTTCCTGAAATGAAAGTCCATTATCACACAATAACCCTGCACGATCAGCAGGACATGGGCACAGTAAGTGGCATGTTTGTTTTTTGGTAATTTTCTAGCAGTATCAGGTTTCTGCTTTGAGTCACGAAGCGGGACGTAGCTCAGGCGGTAGAGTGTTCAAGTCGGAAGGTGGGGGTCATCCTATCGATCCTGCTCAGTGGACACATTTGAAGTTTGGGCTATTTTCCGTTCCAACCAGTGTTCCACAGCTGGTTCATCAAAGGCTGTGGTATGTGCAAATATGGAATGTGGAATATCAAATATGGAATGTGCATATAATTGATAAAAGACCACATGCTGCTTATTCGAAAGAGTATCCTATGTGGCGGCAGAGGGTTTCTTCCAAAGAAATATGTCAGAATGACCACATATTTAATGTCCAATAGCCGATGATGAAAATCAGTGCGCTCTAGAGGCACCATTAAATCAAACAAACTTCCCTTTCCTGCTTTGAGGCATTAAAGTTGCATAAACCGATGGTTTTAAGTTGCTATCATTTTGTAAAGATAAATATAAGAGGGTGGTCGTTATTATCTACCTTACCTTGGCTTGAAATAACTTGATTTAAAATGGCTAACTTATGGCCCTGTCACACTATGACATAACGAGCTAACGTGAGCCGACGTAGGTGAATTTTGGTCATTTCGCTGAGGTACGGCGGCTTATGTCACGGGTACGTTAGGCAGACTTCGAGTTACGTTAGGTTACGTCGAGTTACGGTAGCATGCGCCAAGGTTTTGGACATACCCAAAACTTTTGATGCATCGCAACATAAAGCAGTTACGTTGGGATGGCGTTACACTCACGTTAGGCCAATGTTAGGCATGCGATAGAGCTGCATCAGCTACGATAGATCAACGTTGTCTTATGTGAGAGTGATGGAGAGGCGGGAGGAACGTGCAGCCCGTGCTAAGACAACATGGGGTTAACATATCTCAACATACGTCAAACATGTCTGTGACGTGTGCCTAATGTTGCTCAAACATATTGCAAATGTGTCCTGATGTAGTTGACGAACATCTAGATTGCGAGTAACGTCTGTCACATCCTTCGAACATTGTCAAACATGTTGTGAACATGGTGTGAACATGTTGCCTTCGAGTATATAAAGACCTCCAATGTCCTCCTATCAGCAGAACAGCTCCGCTCTTCGCAGCAGACACATGTGCCTGAGTAGGTAATGCAGGACTGCCAACTGGCCATTCTCAAAGTTCACCACGAGACAAAAGTGTTGTTACTGCACTATATTGAGGCTAGAAGAAGGAGGAGGAAAAAATCTTGCCCAAAGCGATTGTGGGTGCAGCAGTGGATCGGGAGGCGGCATGAGTTTGGCTTGTATGACCAGCTTCTGTAATGAGGACACAGCTTCCTTCATCAACTTCATGCGGATGCCTCCCCAGATGTTCGACGAGATGCTAGCCAGAGTGGGTCCGTGGCTCACCAAAAATACACTACGTACAGGAAGCCGCTTGAGCCTTGTCTGAAGCTTGCTCTCACTCTGCGTCACCTAGCATCTGGAAAAAAGTACGCTTCCATGAAGTTTGGGTGGAGGATGCCACACACCACCCAATCTCTCATCGTGAAAGAGGTGTGCAAGGCCACCATTGCAGAGT
This sequence comes from Branchipolynoe longqiensis, assembly GCA_030323885.1. Taxonomy (NCBI): domain Eukaryota; kingdom Metazoa; phylum Annelida; class Polychaeta; order Phyllodocida; family Polynoidae; genus Branchipolynoe; species Branchipolynoe longqiensis. The sequence goes on from CM059186.1 coordinate 139,274,808, forward strand.
GCATCAACGAGGTGATGACCTACCCCACCACTCTGGAGGGATGGCGTGCCATCTCTAACAATTTCTTGGAGAGGTGTAACTTCCCCCATACCTGTGGGGCACTTGATGGGAAGCATGTTGCCTGCCGATGTCCCCCAAAGAGTGCATCCCTGTACTACAACTATAAGGGATTCTACTCCATAGTTCTCATGGCACTCGTTGATGCAGACTACAAGTTCATCTGGGCCAATGTTGGTGGTAAAGGTTCTGCATCAGATGCGCAGGTGTTCAATGATTCTGAGCTGAAGGCCAGCACTGAAGATGGTACCATAGGTTTCCCGGAACCCGAGCCTATTGTGGCCGGACAGGACGGTTCCATACTTCCTGATCGGTGATGATGCCTTTGGCCTACGCCCGACAATGATGAAGCCATACAGCAGGAGGGGTATGGCGCATGAGGAACGCATCTTCAACTACAGGATTTCCCAAGCTAGGAGGGTCATGGAGAATGCATTCGGCATCCTGGCAAACCAATTTCAGGTTCTGCTCAGCAAGTTGCAGCACCACCCCTCCATCCCTCCGCCGTGAAGCTCATCTTCACAGCGTGCATGGTCATACACAACATGATGAGGAGCCAATGTCCCACGCTCCATAATCAGCAGCTAGACTGTCCAGAGAACGTCAACCACAATTTCATCCCTGGAGCATGGAGACAGGGCAGAAACCTGCCGAACATAGCAACACCTGGGAAAACACTGGCTCCAGGACAGGAAAGGAACAGCGGAATGTCCTCAAAGACTGGGTCAACTCACCAGCAGGATCAGTGGAATGGCAGGAGTAAATGATATGAATATATGAGGTGTGTGCGCTGGGATCTTTCTGTCCTGTGGTGTCATCATTTCTGAAATGTACAGTGTGATATGCAAAAATGTGATATGTACAAATGTACTGTGTGATATGTAATAAATGTGATATGTACAAATGTCATTTCTGAAATGTACTCTGTGATATGCAAAAATGTGAGATGTTCAGATATTATAGCTCGGCTAAATAAAAGATATCAATCTGTTATTGATATCAAACCTTAATGCATGTGTCAGTTATAATTGTGGGTGCGGAAAAAGGGGTAATATTTTATAATCTTTAAGGGGTGGCATTTGACACTGACAAATTTACATCTCAGTTATAAATTTGGTTGGGGGGATATTTTACTTTATTTTTAAGGGGGGCATTTAACACCCAACAAATTTACATGCAGTTATATATTTGGGTGGGGAAGATAACTTATCGGGGAAGATCACTGTAATTAACACTGACAAAATTTACATGTCAGATATTTTAAGGGGGGAGGGGGGGGAGAGGAAAGTGTTTTCTAGGGACAAAGTTACATGTCATATAATGCCATATGGGCAAAGGCCTTATTTATTTCAATTTTATTTGGGGGGACTTGTGTATTACTTATCATAATAATGATATGATAATGTTTACTAAGAAATAGACTCAGAGACCAAAATTTTGTTTACAATACAAATAGTATTTTATTTACAACAATTTTTACAGATTTCTCACAGTAAAACAAAAGACATACAAAGGAAAACCGGAAAAAAAATACCAAATATATAGATATTAACAGGCAGGCACACAAATAAATACTGTCAGTGCTGTTCACTTATCCGGGGCCTGGCCCGGGCCCTTTGGGCGGGTGGGGGTTTTGAGCTCCCCTGGCGTAAAGAGCTCCTGCGCCTCAATGTTCAGGTTCAACACGTTGAATATGCCCGACAGGCTGGACAGATTCAGGAATCCATCCATGGCACTCTGGTTGAGGAGCCACACTGATGTTAATGTAGATTATAACAATCAACTTACTTTATTTATTTAAACAAAAACCGGAAACTCAAAACCATCGGACTATGCAACGTTAAATAGTAATCAGCTATAATCATCATCATCAATCCCTTAACCTCGATGATCATTGGAGCACCACAAATGACAACCAGTTTTCTCCAGTTTCCCCTGTTCTGCACTGCCCTCTGGGACTTGCCGAACTCCAGGCCTGTCCATTCCCTGATGTTGTCTTCCCACCTCTTTGTGCCTACCCTTCCTCACCGTGAAGTGCTTTACACGTGCCCCCCCCCCCCCACACGCACACACATTCATTGTATTCCAACAAACTCAAGAAAAAATTACCTTATTGTATTCCCCTCAGAATTCAATTCACTTCTTTTATTTTAACTCTCTCCAAGGTATGTTTACAATAAACTGAGGTGATACAATAAATGCATACAAATTCCTTACAGACAGAAAGGATCCCAGAAAAGCGATGCTTATCTAGCTGGTCTCCATGATGGGAATGAACAAGTGATGACAATAACAAATTATTAAACTTAAGCTACATTTTTAACTAATGATTATGATGAGATACTGATGCGTCTCTTCACAGTCAGTAAAAAACAAAGTAATGATAGAAATATTATATGGATATTGTGTCATGGATTCATGTACTTACATGCAGTATCAGTAGTTATTTTGCATGTATGTTAATTGGGGTAAATCTTATGTTCTTTGCCATAGCCACTTGATATTTTAAATTATGCAACTAGTTAATAACAACTATATCCTATTATATATATTCTTTACTGGTAATCGATTTAGTATGCATTGAGATAGCTTATCTTTAGTTTTTTACAGAAGTTTTTCAAAGTTTTAACGTTTCTAATCTCTACTGGTATTGAGTTCCAGATATTGGTTCCTTGGTTTTCAGTTGTTATTTTGCCATATTTGTTTCTAGTGTGTTTGTGATGTATGTTATTTATCTGTTGTGTGTTATGGGAATGGACCTGATTGTTTTCTTTGAAGAGATGATCAAATATTTCAGGGAGGAGGCCATTCTTTTGCTTGTAAACAAATTTTGCAATGTATATTTTATAAATGTCAGTTACCATAAGTAAGTCCAGGTCTTTATGAAGTGATTTAGTTGGGGTTGAAATAGTCTTTGCTATACAGTATTTGCAAGGCTCAGAATCATCACACAATCTATGCCATGCCATGTAGCACATGCATAACACTTGTATTATCGAACTGGAATTGTATGAAGTAACTATTACAACTGATGGTTTCATTAATAACATGCATAATACTTTTATTATCTGACTGGAATTGTATGAAGTAACTATTACAACTGATAGTTTCATTAATAACATGTATAATACTTGTATTATCGAAAGAGAATTGCATACAATTGACTATTACAACTGATAGTTTCATTTATGTATCAAGCAATGTTACTGTACGGCTAGAAGACCAGTGTAGGATCCCAAAGAAAGAACAAGACTTTGAAGGCTTCATACAGCTCATGACACCAAGTGAAGTTTATTGGGTCTTATGTTTACCTTGTTAACTCTGTCACGTGACCCCCTCGCTGGGTCCCGACGCACCGCCATACATACGTACAGCACAGTGTGTTACATACATCACATCTCCCTTTTTATAATGAAACCACATTGTATAACGAAATACGAACATTTTATAACACAATATGATAACTCAACATACATTGTACATAACTACATGCTTTTAGCAGTTACGCTGCTCTGGCGCTGACAAAATGAATTACTCAATGAATAAACTACATTTAGTAAAAAAAATTATATTTTAAAAATGTTAAAGGTTTAAATGCACATCCATCAAATATTCGATGATGCAATGTGGAGACATGTATCTTCAAATGGTTCTTTTTGTTAATGGTTTGTTTGCACAAACTACCCCACAACGTGTTGGTACAACTGCGCACGCCGGCAGCTAGCGAAGAGGAGAGGTGGGGTGCGGGTGGACGAAGGGGGGGGGGGGGGCGTGCTCGTACAGATATGGAATTATAAACTTTTATCTGCCCATCACATTTAAATGTCCATACAGCCGACCATCACGTGTAGCGGCGTAACACTAACAGCGCCAACCACCGGGAGGGGGAGGTAATGCTTGGGTGAGGCAGGGAGAACCGGTAAAATTGAAGGTAATTGAACACAATGCCGGTAGGGGGCGTGCCGAGTGGTCATGTAGGTGCGCTGGTGCAATATATATATATATATATATATATATATAATATATGTATACATATATGTATACATGAATGTGTGTATATATATATGTATGCATATATATATATATATGTAAGAATAGCACTAGAGCCAGAGTGGTGGGTACAAATAATTTTTGTTGACCGTAGGGAGACCTATAGCGACTGGCTGAAGGGAGGCTATAGCCCAAGGCATATATGTAAAACACCCGGCGGCGGGGCGGTGAACTAAGCTAGTTCGGACCCACGCCGCCGGGGGAGGCACTGTGCGTATTTGCTTACATCTCTATATACGTTGTATATACGTAGGTATATATATACATAAATGTGTATATATGTGTGTATTACTATATGCGTGTGTATGTATGTATTCAGATATGAATGTAAATGTGTGTATATATATATGAGTTATGGTAACAAGGAATTTGGTTGTTCCAAACTTCTTCTTCACCGTGTCCTTCCACCAGTTATCCCAAGGGATTTTCGAGCAGAGGTATGATCTTCATTCGTGGGACGTGCTCTCGGTGGTGGATGGTGGTAGCAGGATTTGCAATCAGATAGCTGATTCCCAGGGCCGCGATCTGGACGCTCCTGCTGTGGCCAGTTTGTCGATAGAAAGCCCAGGCCTACACTTTTACCGACTCAAGGGATTTTTAACCTCCCACACCACATAGACATGGTATGAGAGCGACCGGCCTTTGATGACGCTGTAAGTTATACACAGCGGTGGAAATCCGAATTGGCAGAGGTGGGGTGGGGGGGCACGGGGACTCAAACCACCGACCCTCAGATCAGGCATCCGACCTAGAAAAAAGTCACTCTAACCACTCCGCCACAGAGAACACCACAAACTAAAAAATATAGATTTTTTGGGGCAGATTCAGCAACCTTCGACAAGTCTGCAAGAGAAGCCATATAGAATACACATATAATATATACATATATACATATATACATATATACATAAATGTACTATATAATCTATTATGTGGATATAAATAATGGCAGCCCCTTAAATGTTTCTCTCTAACTACCTTAACTTCCATGTTATTTGCTGCGGAGCAGGCATTCTCTCCTCGCCTGCCTCCTATACCGTGAGCTAACTGTCACTCTGCTCACTTTCAAAACATATATACACACATATATACAAAAGATTCTCAGGCGCGAAGGATACCATAGAGTGTCCCAGTTAGGATTTGTGCGGGTGGCGGCGCCACCGGTCACGTGGAGAGAGGGCCAGACACAGAGTATGGCACCGAATAGCAGTAGGAACAAACATTAACATGGCAGTTCCGTTCCGCGCCTTTATACTCCCATAATTACATATATATGAATATGTAATGTATATGTGTATGTACATACAGGTGTATGTGAAAAATATGTGTACGTCTAGATTTATTTAGCATATATGGGTGTAGGGTGGAGCGGCGCAGGCATATAAATGGATAGTGATAAGCCCCTTATCGCCTGTAATATTCACTAATAAGCTCTGTAGCGCCTCCACCTCTACCCCCCCGCCCTATTTGGGGGTGGGGTAGAGGTGCACCACTCCACCTCCTGCGCGGTGTTGACACTCCACTCGCTCGGATATATATATATATATCCTATAGATACACATATATAGATATATATATATACACTTATATAGAAAAATATATATACAGTAAAGCCTCTCTAAATCGATCGACCTTGGGACCGACTTCAAGTGGTCCATTTAGGGAGGTGGTTGGTTTAGGGAGTTAGAATATGGTTACAATGGTACTGTTGGGACCCAAATAAAGCGATCGGTATAGGGAAGTGGTCGATCTGTGGAGGTGGTGGGTTAGAGATGTTTTACTGTACACTTATATAGACAAATTCCTCCAGTGTGTGAAGCACAAGGTGGGGGTCTACCCGAATACATTTTAATCCCACCAGAGGGGGGGGGGGGCATTCTACCAAAGTACATAAGAAGGAATAATAATATTAAAACATTGTTCCCCTACAATTTATACTACTAATATTACTAGTAAAATACGCTACACATCACATATATATAGCACCGTGATTGGGCGATAATGTATTTTATTATGTATATATATGCATATACATGTGCATATATAATGTAGGTATATATGTACATGCACCCAGGACGCGGTGGCCGAAACGGTAGAGCGCAGGCCTCCCGTGCGGAAGGTCGGGAGTTCAATTCCTGGTCGAGCAAACCAACGCATGTGGGGCAGCACTATCAAGTCGTAATGAATGTGCACTGTCACAATTCGGTACCCGTCTTGATGCGACCCTAGATGTTGCCAGGACGTAAAACTGCAACAACCAACCAACCTCACTTTTCTTTATTTATAGTTGTATAGTCCGATGAAGCATCCAATTTTCAAAACCAAAACAAGTATCTATATTTGGTTCTACAAATCTAACTTAGATATTGGTGCACTTGTTAAGCATGTGTTGCTACATAGAAGGGAACACTGAGCCAATTTAATAAAACCTGCTACTGCAAAAGCCTATGGTGTCAGAATTTTGGCGGGCTTGTCAAAACTAATTTGACATGTCTGCACTTCAAATATCTCAAAAGTTAGCCCTTTAAAATAAAGTTACTTCAAACCAAAGTTAGGTAGATTATAATATAACAATCAATTCAATATATTTATCTCAGAAAAATCACAGAAACTCAAAGCCATCGGACTGCAACTTTAATCCTACCCTTTCTTTTTCTCCCTCCCAGCCTTACACCTCCCCCTGATGATGGAAGTTGTTTGCTTCGGTGGGGCCTTTTTCCTCTTTCACTGTTTCACTTTCCACCTTCTTGCTGCAGATCCCACCTACCCCCCCCCCCCCCACACACACACACACCCGCCCCCTTCCTCCCAACCCATTGCTGACTGGACACAAGTGCTCTGCTAAAATCAGACCGGTCGAGACCCTTGTACCGCTTCAGTCGATTCATCGTTATCGTAGTCAAGTACTCCCTACTTCTACAAACTCCCCCCCCCCCACCCCTTCAGAAGTCTACTCTTCAGCCAAAGACTGACTGATTTATCGGTGCCGTTTATATTGCTGCACTTCTGCAGCCTGTAACCTTCTCGAGGTTACAAACCCCCCACAAAGAAGAAAGGTGGTTTCCCCTCCTCTCACCCGCCTCATTTGAGGGATGAGTGAGAAAGTGAATTATTGGGGTTTTGCGCCCTAAAAACACCTCAGGTATGTGGTGGCGAGCTGCTCATTAGCTGGGCGCTCACTAGGTGGCGCCACACACCACACAGACCGGAAGTGGTTCACCCGGGCCGAGGTGGGGCGCGCGGGGGGGGGGGGGGGGGGTGGAACCGCGGCAGCCTCTGGTTGGCCGGCATTGCTTCAGCATCCACGGCCATGAGCGGGGTAAGTGATTAGCTTGTACTAGACTAGACCTTGTGTCAAGTACACTCGTCACAGCCTGTGTCACCTCCTGCTGGCAGCAACGTCACGCGGTGATTGGACGCATATATATATATATATATATATATATATAAGTATGTATCTATATAAGCATATATATATGCGTGTCTTAGGAAAGAAGAGGACTGTAAAGTAGGATTTCTAACAAGCTTTGCCTGCATGAGGCAATACCACTGCCTCTGTATGTGAGTGTAGGCCTATATATGTGTTTCAATTTCAATTCAATCATATATATATATAATACACTTGGCGGTATGTGCAATATGGTGTCATATAAAATTATAAATATACATGTGTGTTTTAGGAAAGAATAGGATGTAACTAGTGTAAGGTACGATTCTTAACAAGCTTTTCCTGCATGGGGAAATACCACTGCATCTGTATGTATGTGTAGGTTTATATGTATGTATATATACATGTATATATATATATATACATATAAATATATATATATATGTATAGACTTGACGGTATGTGCAATATGATATATAAAAACATAAAAATATATGCGTGTTATACAAAATAAGATAACTGTAAGGTAGGATTTCTAATAAGCTTTTCCTGCATGAGGCAATACCACTGCATCTGTAGGCCTATGTATGTGTAGACCTATATATATATATATATACACATATATGTGTACACTTGGCGATGTGCGCAATATGATGTCTTATAAAAACATAAATATATATGAGACTGTCTCAAAAGGTGATAAGTAATATTGGACAAAACTTTGTCCATTGTAATGATCAATATACTATCTGCTTATGCATTTACTCAGGATAAACTTATTTGTTTTTTACACGGCATTTTATAATCCCAATAGAATACCTATTGATTTGAAGCAAATGTTCTTGTGTTTTCAGTGTAATCGTTTCTGTGCTGTTTTGTGTCAATCGTAACAATGGACAACAACAAAATTAGTTATCACCTTTTGAGACAGACTCATATGCATATTTTAGGAAACAATATAGTAATAATAGAGGCTTTCTAACTAGCTCAATTCATTTCGATGTATAGAAGCTATAATTATATTGCGATATATTCCAACATGTCAAATCAACCACATATCAGAGAGTGCTAATATGATGGGCCAGTCAAATATCAGATTTATCGGATTTGGCAAATCACTGGGCACGGGCAGTGGGTATCATAATGGAGAATGTATTATTAACGTTATTTACGCATTTGGAAAGAATCAGTTATATATATATATATGATGCATAAGTATTATGCGCATATACATACTCGGAAGGTTCGCTTATCATGTTGGTCTATTTATTATAATATTAGCTCCCATCCTTACTCCATAGGACTGGTGCGCCCCCTCTCGCCCCTTTTCCCTCACTACTGAGGCTACACTGCCTGTTCCGATAAATAACTCAGTTATATGTATGCATGTGTATGTGTAGTGTCTACATATATATGTACATATATATCTGTATGTGTATATAACTTATAAGTGTGTACAAATAGCTTGTATATTGCATATATGGGTATATGGTGGAGCAGTGCAGCAACACACACACACACATATATATATGTATATATATATATATATATACATATATATATATTTATATATATATTTATATATATATTATATACATATATATACGCATATATACACATATATATTACACCCTGATTGGATAATGGTGGTTTTACTAAGTTATTTCCCGAGGTGAAACGACGATTTATGTGTACAACCAATCCAGCGGGCTGGCGGATTCAAACCCGATACTAGAGTGCTAAAGACTTTATCAAAAGGCTTTGGTTTGAGATCTTGATATTTTGATCAGTAGAAGCAAGTAGGTCGCTGTAACTTTGCAAATAGGAAACTACATATGTGTATTATTGTGGATTATAATAATATAAATAACGAAGCATAATCCAAGGTTTAATTATAATATTATTATTGTACTATCGATACCATATGTATTAGGAGTCGCGCGTCCACCCCGGAACGGAGCGCGCGAATGTGGCGCCACCTGTGTGGTGCCAAAAGCTGTCTCACTTAGGTTACCAAGGAGGAATATATATAGAGTGCATGTTCCCCTTGCATTTATACTCACATAATGCGTTATATATCATATATATATGTTTATCGGAACAGGCAGTGTAGCCTCAGAAGTGAGGGAAAAGGGGCGAGAGGGGGCGCACCAGTCCTATGGAGTAAGGATGGGAGCTAATAAATAGACCAACATGATAAGCAAACCTTCCGAGTATGTATATGCGCATAATACTTATGCATCATATATATATATATATATCACATATATATAAATACATAAATATTTAGAGAGAGAGCCAAGCAATCTATATTAAGCAGTTATTTCGCGAAATGGGGTTTTGAGGCCTAAAAGGTCCTAATATTAGCATTAATGGAGACCATTGTACTTCTCAGAGGTCTGGGTGACACAAGCTACATATAAGGATGCCAAAACAATTACTAAATTGTGCATGTTATACGTAACATGGGTAATTTATGGGGTGGAGATCTCCCCCGCCCTTACATAATGCGCCAGAAGTGCCGTGCCCTGGCCCGAGTTCCCAACGACCCAGCGCCCTCCTCTCACACTATATCCCGGATTAGCTGGATTAACTCCACCGGCTGCCCCTAGCGGCATCCGACCTGACCTGACCATTTCAAATTTCCAGCCAAATTGATCACGGGGTCCCTCCAAGCCGATTTCAATTCAGAACTTCCACAGCTCAGGTCAGCGAAGCACCTAACTTCAACCCACCCACCCACACCGCTGATTAAGTGGCTAGCCGGTGGGGTTGAGGGGTCGGGTCCCGCCCTCTTGTGACCTGTGAATAAGGACACTATCATTGGACCTGACCCATGTAGACATGTACATAGTGATTGAATTCTAACCTTCCTGAATTAAAAGATAATTAACGACTATTCACCTCATGACCCCGCCTTCGTAAATTATGCTAGCTCAAACAGCAACCATTTGGCAGTAGTAGAAGTTGATCTGTAAATGTACATGTTGTTATGCTCGCAGTTGACCAGGAATTGCAATGGATATCCTAACTAATGTTGTGGGTATTGTTGGTGTGTTTTGTTCTTCTTGTTTTTGTGTGGGGGGGGGGGGGCGGGTTCAAATAAAGGGAATATTGCTCCTAGCACGGTGCTCCTTTAGTGGATTCGAACCCACACTTCTACCAGTCCGGGGCTACCATTCTAACGATTAGGCTATCTAGTCTTTATGCAATCATTCTATTCATGCTGAACTATGCATGTGACATTTCACCTGGGGAGGTCAGTGCACCTCACTACATTCATCTCCCCTAGCATTTCAGGTGCCATCCTAACAATTACACATAATATTCAGGTAGCTCATGTACAGTGCAATCGCATCGATGGCCCAACAATACACAACGTGTAGCTTGTACAGTATCCTGGTCATGGCACCAGTGTTGTGTACGGGTGGGTGGGTGAAAATGAAGGGAGAGTGAATTTCGAACCAGAATTAGTAAGTTCCATTCCGGGGATAGTGTTGTAACCGTTAGCCTATCTAGCACTCAACCTACCCACGCCCACTTGTGTATGTGGTATTTCAGCTGGGGTGATCAGAACACCTCACTACAGTCAAAGACCCTATAATACTAAGACGGCTCACGCCCTATCTCTCCCATGGTAATGTAAATTTCGCAGTGCCACCTTGTGGTGGGTTTGATCAGCCCAGCTGCTGGTTGGTGTTTCACATGTAGACACATACAATTATATTATACATGAGATAGGTAAGTATGAATACACATTAATATGAAATTGCTATGAACAAATACACATCATCATCATCATCATCATCATCACCATCATCACACATCTTTCACATTCATATATACATTCATACATATAATATAGCACCTGTTTAACCAAGAGAACAGCAAGCGCACCAAGTGGTAGGTTTGATCATTTTGATTACACAGTGCAGGCTGAGTGAGTCGTCTTATTATTATAGGGTCTTTGCTACAGTACTATGTTATCGACACCATGTAGATATTTAGTAAACTCATGCAACTTTCTTCTTCTTTTTTTTCTTCATCAATCCGTTTTGTCCCTCTAATGTTCAACATCATTTATCCGATAATCTCTGTAATCCGATGTTGGGTGCTTGGAACAAAGCGGCCATGATCGATGTGGATCGGTGGACTATGACACAGGGGTGCATGGCGGATCGGTGATATTTTAGTTGGTAGATCGATTCTTGATGCGATTATCAATTCACTAATCATGACAGACCATAAAAAAAAACCGGGAGATCCTCATTAGTATTGACAAGCATGATGAGATGGTATTATTCCTGACCTGGACGCGGTGACCGAATCAGTACAGCGCAGGCGTCCCATGCGGAAGGTTGGGAGTTCGAAACCCGGCCGAGTCAAACCAATGACATACACGATTGATACTTGTTGCTTCCTTGCATGATGCGCAGCATTGCTAGGATAGGGCAAGGACCGCCGTGAATATGGCCTATGCTGCCGACATGGCGTAAAGCAACCACTAATCAATCAACCAGGTTAGCTCAGTATCAGGATAATGTGACTGAGTGGGAAATCAGGTCATGGTGCCGGTGACCAGGTCTCCCAGTGGGGCAGCACTATTAAGTCGCAAAGAGTACACACTGTAACAAGTCGCTACCCATCCTGATATGGCCTTATATGTTGTCAGGATATAAAACCCCAACAAACAAATGGTATTATTCCATAATACCCTACTAGTTCCTCAAATAGTTGTAGTCTGGGCCCGTATTGATCTGCTCCCTCCCCTCTATGGAGGGGACTTCACTCGAATAGGGCATTTGTTTATTTGACCTAAATCCTTATTAAAATAATATCCTGACTTCATCTAAAACTTACTAACACATATATGACAGTTAGAATAATTTCCATGCGCTTTTTATTTTCGATTAATGTGTGTCTAGCCTGACAAATAATACATGATGTCAATAGCAATTCATGGCACATACAACCCCCTCCAATTTTAAAGAGAAAGGCTGACAATTTCTATGTAAAACAAACAAAAAATATTTTAAACCATTCACAGACAACCCAGCACAAACTTCTCACATGAATAAGAGCCCCCCCCCCCCTCCCCTCCTCTCACCCGCCTCATTTGAGGGATGAGTGAGAAAGTGAATTATTGGGGTTTTGCGCCCTAAAAACACCTCAGGTCATCCGATAACTGACCCAAGATTTAGACAGCCGACACTCTTACTACTTAGTGGCTTTATAGTGCTTTCCCACTGGGATGGGATACCATGCCACCAGCACCATGTTGCAATATTCTACATAATCGCATTATTCCTGACATTGACCTATATAGTCCTTGTAGTATGCTATCTTGTTGCCCAGGTTCAAGCGTGGAAACAACGAGTGTCATAGTGAAGAATAACTGGTTATTTGGCCGTCTCCAGTTACTCCTCTTATACTCGCTACTATCAGGAGGATCCTGGCAACTGTCTGCCAATCTCTCCCCACTAGATACCAAAACACAACTCAGAAGAAAGAAAGAGAGACAACTCACGCAAGATTGACAGTGATAAGGTTGAGCTTTATTGCTACAACTCTTGTTCACCTAATTGGCCTGCCACCCTGACTCACTTACAACCTGCTACACAGACCCACATAGCTTCTGCTTTTTCACTCAAAATCAGGGCAACAGCCCATTGAACCTAAGTCTTATGGGTGTTACACACAGTTCAGTGGTGAACTGCTTCCTTTGGTATCTCTAGAGTGAGAGTGTGTCTGTCCAGCAAGTGCAAGGAGTTCAAGGGTGACTGGGCTCACACAGCCAGCCAATCAGACACCTCTGCAGCTTGGGAAGGGTGGCGCCCAAGAGGGGGCACCTGTCGCTCAACCCCAGGGCAGGTGGTGACCTTAATGTGTGCAGAATGGCTGGGTGTGCTTACCCAGTGGTCATGTGGTAACAAGTAGTCACCATACAGTTACATTAAACAATAATACATGTCCCTATCCCTTTTCCACTCTTCCTGGTACATGGAGGGAACAATCCTGTAATTAGTAACCGTATCTTAATATCCGGACATCATACCGCAATCCTGGTCACCATGCGTCATAACATTTACACATAGTTATTTCCATGTCGCACAGCGAGTGGTCACACATTGCATCACTATTACATAACAATGGTCCCCAACTCCTTCGCCTGATACATTGTTATGATTCCAAGCCAGGCTATCATGACCGAAAGACCGTATAATTTTACAATATGTCATTACATGGTGGCTTTTCTTCAAGTCCTTGGTTTGAATTTGGCCAAGGATCCAATTGGTGACCTCATGCATGGAAAGCTGACTGTGCCACGAGTTCCACCCCCGCGCCCCCGTCTCCTCTGAACGTGTATGAATCAATAACACCCCACTCACCCCCCCCCCCCACCCCACCCATCCATGCCCCACCCACACCATTAATGAAGGAAATACAGTGCACATATGTAGTACTACATATATATACAGCAAAACCTCTCTAACCGACCACCTCCACAGATCAACCATTCCCCTATGCCGATTGCTTTATTTGGGTCTCAAATGATCGCCCATACAATACCATTGTAATGATAAAACAAAACAACTCCCTAAACCGACCACCTCCCTAAATGGATCATTTCAATTCGGTCGCATGGTCGGTCGATTTAGAGAGGTTTTACTGTTACATATATATATATATATATGTATATATTCCTGCCGTGGCTATGTAATCTGCATTAAAATCATCATGCTATACGAGATTAAAATAGTATCCAGCATTCGGGCATCTACACCGGACGAGAGAGTCGAGTGGATGAAGTGGGATAGTGATCACCACACTCAAGGGTCAAGGTTGGTGGTGGCCATGGGGCCATACAGCTTGATGGTGGTGGGCAGACCACTGGTAGCCATGGGGACCAGGAATGCTGGATCCCTATTCGTATGGCCAAGAATACTTGTTTCCCATTGGGGGAAAGGGGTGGGGTGATACTCTACAATGAACCCATGTAACCATATAAATAATAAACCAGAGGTTTTGACTCTCTCTTCTTCTTTATACTTTATACTCTTCCTTTCTCTTTGTCTGTATTGATTTCACTATAGCCTGCCTACCCAGCCACAGATTCGAGCCTTAGCCTTTACAATTGGATGTTGCCAGGACGTAAAACACCAGCAATCAACCTACATACATATATATACATCAATCAATCAATAGTTCCGTCCTCTAGTCGAGGGTTGGATGCAATGGTTCTCCACTTGTCCCGATGGTGTGCTGTTTTGATAGACTGAATAATTCAAGCCTGTCCACTGTGAAATATTTGTAAACCATGATGTTCTTGGTCTCCCTCTCCCTCTGCTGCCATTCACCTTCCCTCCCAACAATGTACGGTATATTGAACTCTGACGAATGATGTGGCCAAAATAAATAAGTTTCTTTGTCTGTATAGTGGCAAACAATCTTTTCTTATTTTAAATTTTTCTGAGAACTTCTTTGTTGGTGATCTTCTTTGTCCATGATATTATATGCATATATATACATATATATACATATACATACATATAAATATATTACAAATATCATATATAAATGCATATATGCACAAATATGTATATATATTTATATACAAATATATAGATATGTATATATGCATATATGTATATATCATGTGTACATATGTGTATCTGCATATGTATATATATATATATGCATACGTGAGTACACATAAATATATATAAACCAGACGGGATGGCCGAATGAGTCCGCCTCCCATTCTGGTAGATCGTGGGATCGTGGGTTCGAATCCTGGTCAAGTCAAACCAATGACTTAAAAATGTATACTTGTTGCTTCCTAGCCTGGCGCTCTGCATTATTAGGCTAGGACAAGGAGCAGTGGAATGAGGAAGACCAATCGTCCAAGATTGAAATTTCCCCTGCTTAAACAACTAATCTACATAGCAACAACAAAATATATATGTACAGAGACAGAATCGCTTACACAACATATGTCAGGAGCGCATACACCAGCCCACCAAGCAGAGCCGACTTGTGCAGTATTCTGTATTCATCTTCATTCTCTGCGGTCTG
This sequence comes from Branchipolynoe longqiensis, assembly GCA_030323885.1. NCBI lineage: Eukaryota > Metazoa > Annelida > Polychaeta > Phyllodocida > Polynoidae > Branchipolynoe > Branchipolynoe longqiensis. Next base: position 139,290,379 of record CM059186.1, read on the forward strand.
TCGTTAATTATTCACGTTCCGTGTCCTAACAACCCCCTGCAGGGTGTGGTTCCCGCCTCTTTGCGAGCAGAGTTGTCATGGCCACTGCCTAACTGTAAGAACAATCGATGATTTGCTGGGGGCGTGCTCTAGACAAAAGGCACATCCCCACAATTTAAAGTATCCCTCCCAAATATCGCCGCAAACTCTTCCCCACACCAATCTACTGAACAGCTAAGACTATATATATCCATATAATTATATATATATTTATATGATGTATAACGTATTATGCAAGTATAAAGATACGTAAGGGAATATTACTTATTACATGTATTATTGTTATCCTCCGTAAGATACAACACTTTACTGGTGGCACCATCTCACCCACCTCACCTCCCTCGGATGTTGACCAGTGTCAGTCGCACCGGAGGATTTGTGTATATATGTGTACAGTAAAACCTTTCTAAATTGACCGACCTTGGGACCGACTTTAAGTGGTCCATTTAGGGAGGTGGTCGGTTTAGGGAGTCAGAATATCGTTACAATGGTATTGTTGGGACCCAAATAAACTGATCGATATAGGGGAGTGGTCGATCTCTGGAGGTGGTCGGTTAGAGAGGTTTTACTGTATATATTTCTAGGTGTATTCCCTCAGTATCATGGGCTGATGCTGGGGTTTTTTCCCCAAGTTTATTACTTCAAAGTACAAGTTTATATCTACTTTATATGTTTCACTAATCGATATTTCATATGTAATATTGGGGTTTTTTCTCCTATTTTTTTCTCTCTTTTCTTTCTCTGGAGAGAATACCATCCTGCGTATCTCGCTATATAATGCTTATTATAATACATTGCGCAAATTAGACGGCGGTGGTACACCTCCCCCCCACCCCCACCCCCTGCATACATACATATACCCCCTCCCCCCACCCCACACACACACACACCGGATCCCGCGTTGGTGGTGGCCAGGTCTGCATGCTACATTTTAATATAACGGGTTGGGCCAATCACCTTTGGGGATTGGCCCCACGTGACCCGTGTCGTGACCCGGAGTAATTGATAACCTGACGGTGTGAGTAGGTGAGCGGAGGTGAGTGGAGGTGAATGTGTGTGAGTATGAGTGGGAGTGTAACAGTGAGTGTGAAGGCCCTGTCACACCTTACCGGACTGGAGAACCGGACACTGTCCGGTACTGTACGGCGATGTCCGGTACATGTCCGGTACCCATCCGGCGGTGTCCGGTGGTGTCCGGCTGTGTCCGGTACAAGTTTTGAACATGCACAAAACTTCTACCGGACCCCGCCGGACTGACGTGTCCGGTTGGTGTCCGGTATGTCCGGTACCCATCCGGTACCCATCCGTACATGTCCGGTACCCATCCGTTGGTGTCCGGTTTGTCCGTTTTATCCGGTACATGTCCGGTACCCATCCGTTATGTGTCCGGTTCTCGTCCGGTTCTCGTCCGGTACATGTACGGTAATGTACAGTACTTATTCGGTTGTCCGGTGGCAATTAACCCAATTTTACACTCCATTTCGATACATTTCGATAGATTTCTTCACCAGACAACACCGGACTAGGAAATTCTTTGTCCGGTGGTGTCCGGTGCTCAGTCCGGTGAGGTGTGACAATGACTTTACTGTATGAGTCTGAGTGTGTGAGTGTGTGGTCGGTTGGTTGTTGGAGTTTCACGTCCTGGCAACATTGTAAGGTCAATCAGGACAGGTGAGGGTGTGAGTATGAATGCATGTTAGCGGGTGAGTGTATGTGTGTCAGTGTGTGTGAGTATGTACGGGTGTGAGTGTGGGTCAGTGTGCGTGAGTGTGCCTGAGTGTGAGTATGCGTGAATATATGAGTGTGTGTATGTATGCATGTGTGTGAGTGTATAAGTGTGTGTGTGTGAGTTAGTGTGTATGAGTGTGTGTGAATGTGAGTGTGTGTGTTGTTATATGTGAGTGGGTGTGAATGATTGTATAAGTGTGCTCGTGAGTATGTGTGAGTATATATATGTATGAATATGAGTATGTGTGAGTGTGAATGTGAGTGTGAGTGTATGCATGTGTATGCGTGTGCAGTTATATGTGAGTGGGTTTGGATGATTATGTGAGTGTGTTCGTGAGTTTGTGTGAGTATATAAATGTGTGTATATGTGAGTGAGTGTGTGGGTGTGTGGGGTTATATGTGAGAGGGTGTGGATGATTTTATAAGTGTATTCGTGAGTATGTCTGAGAATATGAATGAAGGTATGTCTGAGTGAGTGTATGGGTGTGTGAACGTGTATAACTTAAAGCTGCATAGTCCGATGAAATATCAAATTTTCAAAACCAAACCAATTATCTAGATTTGATTTTACATATCTACCTAAGATACTGATGCCCTTATTAAGCATTTGTTTCTGCGTAGAAGGCAATACTGAGTCAATTTAACAGAACCTGTTACTGCAGAAGTCTATGGTGTCAGAGTTTTGGCAAGCTTGCTAAAACTAATTTTCCATGTTTGCACTCAATATATCTCAAAGGTTTACCATTTAAAATAAAAGTAACTTTAAACTAATGTAAAGTAGATACGAGTGATCGATCTAAAATATTTATCTCAGAAAAAATACAGAAATTCAAAACCATCGGACTATGCAACTCTAACTATATGTGAGTGGGTGTGACTGATTGTGTGAGTGTGATTGTGAGTATGTGTGAGTATATGAATGTGGGTATGTGTGAGTGTGTTAGAGTGTGTTAGGGAAGTAGAATACCGTGGATGTAGGTTGCCTTTGTGCACACAGCATCTGGTTCGCCTAGAACCCACCCACCCACCCACGCAACACACACACATTACCCCCCATCACATTCACAGAACCACCCACCCACCCACACACACACAACCCTCCCCCAAAAGCACAAAAGGACATGCATGTGAACAATGACTGGTTAGACCACGGACACCCCGAACAGACCCCTGAGAGATGAGGGATCGGTGCCCGCCCAAACAACGGCCTGCTACTGGTATCTTTATAGTGCTGCCTCCACTCGGACACCTGGCGCCGCCGGCAGCAACATGGGTTTACAATATCCCACTCAGTCACACTATTTCGATACATAGCCACCCAGTTGGTTGTTGCCCCACTCTACAGATACCAACTGGGTAAGACGAAGGGATTGATTGACAAGTGCCAAATATAGTTTGAGCTTGGTTTAACTTGGCCGCGGGAATCGAACCCATAACCTCCTGATTATGAAGCTGGCGCTGTACCCGCTTGTTCATCCCGTCCGGTCAGCAGGGATGGTGAAGATGGCTGCGTGACTTATGACAGCGCACGGCTCCTGTTGCCATTTAGGGAAGCCGCCAACTTTGACCTTTCCATTATTCAATCATAAGGCCAAATAAAATAAAAGTTGGTGATCGTACATGAGAATACAGTGTTCACTGTTTGACCGAAAACATTGTGATCTGTACATGAATGACATGTAATCCTTTGATCAGTCTATGCAGTCCAATATATTTTTGTTTAATACTGAGGAAAAAAACACCACAAAAAACACACACAAAAACACACACAAATGGCACAAAACACACACACACAAAACACACAAAAACACATTAAAAAAATGACCCGCCCGACCTTGATTTATGTGACAAAAAGGACGCTCACCAACTTGTTGTTATATTTGGCCTAACATGTAAAGTAATAGTGCCCTTCACCATCTGAACTTGACTGATACCTGCATGGCAACCCTCAGCATTCATAATGTCCCATCTTCATTTTAAACACGCCACAATTTCGAAAGAAATACCTCTTCAAGATAAATTTCTAATTTAACTATTTAATATCCAAGTAGCGTGAAACTCAAAGGGGTTAGAAGAGGGGGCGGTATTTTTTTTCTGAGTCAGTAATATTGTTATTACCATATGGTCATAGCATATTTCTTTCGTGGGCTGCGGGGTTTTGTGTGTGTGGGTGTTTTTTTTCTGCAAATTGATTTAATTCAATATCATAATGTAATTTTGTTAATGCTTGAAAAATGCAGTTTCAGATATCAAATGGTCTTTTTTTTTCTGGGGGTCGTGGGTTGATACACTCATAATGAAAGCCATTGTTGTGGTGAAAGGGCACTATTCTCTCTTTAACGTTGATTAAGATGTTTTAGTATTAAAGTTGCACAATCCGATAGCTTGAATTATCTGCCGTAAATGAATATATTACTAGGTTGCTCGGTATAATCTACTTTATACCTTAGTTTTGAAGTAGATGTTTCTACAAAGGGCTAATTGTTGCAGATAATTGAAATTAAAACAATCAATATGAATTTGGTGTGCTCACCGAAATGTTGCACAAAACTTCAGGTTAAGATGTTTTAATATTAAGTTGGTGTTGAGTTTATAAATTCAGTGGCGTTGAGTTTATACCATCATTGTAGAATAAGTATATTAGGTTCAATGTTAGAACCCTCCTTTCCTCTTAGCTTCGAGTAACTTTATATATATTTGATGTGGAAGCATGCACAATGAATTTAATGTTCCTGTCGAAATGTGACCCACGATTTGCAGCAGTGACAGTTTCTATCAAATCGACTTAATATTCCTTCTATGAAGCAATAACTGTTTAATTCATAAGTGTGTGTTGGTATATGGACTGGTTGGCTCAGTATCAGGATAATGTGACTGAGTGGGAGATCAGGTCATGGTGCTGACAGGCTGGTCTCCTAGTGGGGCAGCACTATAAATCCACCATGAGTGTCCACTGCCACAAGTCGGTACCTGTCCTGATATGACCTTAGATGTTGCCAGGACGTAAAACTCCACCAATTAACAAACCTTAATGCCTTCGTTATTAATGCAATCAACTTAAACTGGTGCATTGCTTTTGCTGCCAGATTCAGTTTATGATTAAGAGTGTTCTGCATTCTTATCCTTTCTTTTTTAATTAATTATCGCCAACAACAGCGTATTTGTACATAATGTATAAATAATACACGAGCGGAGAACCGGGTGCGCACTAAGTCATGGCTGTACACCACAAATGTGCATATTGTTTCAGTTTATTGGCCCACAATATTTGTAATATAATATCAAACTCAATTATTTACTTCAGGCTAGATCCCTTGTATATAGAGAATCAGAGGTCCGTATGGTGATGAATATGTGTGTAGATATAATAATATAAGTATACAACTTGAGAAGTTGAGAAGAATGAGAGACATTAAGACCGATTCATGGATCACTCTCACAGCAGAGAGCTAAATGGAGAGCGACAGTCAAGTAATCAAAGCAGTCTTTGTCGCATCGTGACTAATATCATGATGGTGATGATGATATAATAATTATATATTAGTAATATATATGTGTGTATATAATATATATAGTGAAGAAAGCTAGAATATAAACAGGTACACACAAGTCCATGATTGTGCTGCGACCAGCCTCGATAGTGGAGTAAGTGGGTGCCCCCCTCCCCTTCCCCCGAAATAAATAAATAAATAAAATAACACACTGTTCCTTGCCTTTATGCAGTAATATCGAAAAGCAGGTTAGTTAGTGAAAAATATCAATGTTTAAGTCAGCCAGGGTTCAAATCTCGCACCTTACCAAAATGGGAGGCGGACACTCAACCCATTCGACCATCCCATCTGACAATCTTAATTGGCGACATGGGGTAAAACCTCACTTTACATGGGGTAAGGTCACTCACCCACTCATCTTAATTGGGGGGAGCGGGGTGGGGTGGGGTGGGGGGGGGGGGGCGTTGAATAGGAGAGTACTTAAAGCTGCATAGTCCGATGAAGCATCACATTTTATAAACCAAAACAATTATCTAAAATTGATTCCACATATCTAACTTAGATAATGATGCACTTCTTAAACATTTGTTGCCACATACAAGGGAGTCCCCCTATACTGAGTCAATTTAATATAACCTGTTACTGCTGAAGCCTATGGTGCCAGAGTTTTGACAAGCTTGCCAAAACTAATTTGACATTTTTGCACTTAAAATATCTCAAAACATAACCATTTTAAATAAAGGTTACTTCAAACTAAAGTAAGGTATGTTATAACAATCAATTTAATATATTTATCTTAGAAAAAATGGTAGAAACTCAAAACCATCGGACTATGCAACTTTAAGAGAAATGGCCAGCAATAATAGAATGCTTACATTACACTTGGTATTATTAAAGAGTTTGCTATTTATGCAGTATTCTGCACGGGTCCGCCTGATGGTCGGTCAACACACTAAGAACACACTTTGTTGGTTCGCGCAACACCCACCATGTGGCGCCACAGCACAACAATCTCACATACTGGTTCGGTACTCGGGTGACTCGCACTACTTTGTATGTTCGTTCTTTGTTTGGGTTTTGCATCCTAACAACATCTAAGGTCATGTCAGGACGAGTACCGTCATGGCGACTTTTTAGTGCTGCCACACTGGAAGACCACACTGCTAACACCATGATCTGATATCCCACTCACATTATTCTGATAATGACCAAACGAGGTGTACTATAAAAGCTGCATAGTCCGATGAAATATCAAATTTTCAAAACCAAACCAATTGTCTAGATTTGATTCTACATATCTAACTTAGATACTGATGCACTTAGTAAGCATTTGTTTCTGCGTAGAAGGCAATACTGAGTCAATTTAACAGAACCTGTTACTGCAGAAGTCTATGGTGTCAGAGTTTTGGCAAGCTTGCCAAAACTAATTTTCCATGTTTGCACTCAAAATATCTCAAAAGTTTACCATTTAAAATAAAGGTAACTTTGAACTGATGTAAAGTAGATTCTAGTGATCGATCTAATATATTTATCTCAGAAAAAATACAGAAATTCAAAACCATCGGACTATGCAACTTTAATACTGAGCACCAGGCTAGATAGCAACAAGTGTTAATTGTATAATTCGTTGATTTCACTCAGCTGGTTTTTGAACCCACGATCTCCCTCACAGGAAGCCTGTCAGCACTGATTCCGATTCGGCCATCCCCCTAACACTTATGGTGCTGTCACATTATGAGGCACTGGGAACGTACAGTCCGCATACTAACAATGTATGGATACCATATGCCTAATGTAGGTCTAACATACAGTTAGCGTTCTGGCGATCAAATAACGTATATAACGTTCACTGGCGTTCTGTGAACATACTGTGAGCATAATTCAAGCATTTTTCACCTGGAGGTATGTTAGCCATACATTGGCCATACGTTGGCCATATGCTGTGTATAAGCTATGTATACGTCCAACTTTGCCCCCCACACCAAAAAGTTTGACGCTTCTCGACGTAAACAAGTGATTTTACGCATTGGCGGCGCGCTGGCGAAATGCGTCGTAATGTGACAGGGCCATAACACTAGTAGACCCCCGGGTAGGCCTACTATGGAACAGTTTCCTACCTCAGATTGCAACTAACTTTAGAAAACAACAACTTGCATTTCGTATATTTTCATGTTCTATTATGAAATCAACTGAAGAAATCGACTTAATAAACAATGCTAAATGTAAGTTGTATACAGAGGCATTGCTAAAGATGCATGGTCCAATAAAAGCATCACATTTCAAAAGCAAAACACTTATCTGGATTTGAACTTGGATATGCAACTTAGATAGGCCTACTGGTGCAATTATTTAGGATGTGTTGCTCCATAGAAGACCATACATACTACGTCAGTTTAATAGAACATGTCATTGCTGAAGAGTTTTGAAAAGCACACCAACATTAATTCTGCCTGATTACCCTTCAAGTATCTCCCAAGTTAGTCATTTTAAAGCCAGTTTTTTTTCAAACTAAAGTACTATGATTTGTTTGTGCTTTGCCTTCTAGCAACCTCAATGGTCATATGATCAGGATGGCTATCGACTTGTGATAGTTCACACTGATGCCAATTTGATAATACTGCCCCACAGTGAGACCAGGCTGCCGGCACCATGACCTGATATCCAAATCAGTCACATTATCCTGAGCTGACCAGTCCTTGCCCTATCCTAGTAAGGTCAAGCACCAGACTAGGAAGTGACAAGTATCAATTGTGTAAGTCATTGGTTTGACTTGGCCAGGATTCGAACTCCCGACCTTCCGCACGGGAAGCCTGCGCTCTAGCGATTCGGCCACTCCGTCCAGTCGATCGGACAATGCAACTTTAATAAAGCAGTTAGCGAATAGTAAGATGATGCAACCACTGCTTCAATCGGAGCTGTTTACAGACAAAATGACATCCATTGCCAAGCTCGATGTGAGGTATTTATTATTCAATTTTACTAGCTCAACTTAATAATCTGCTTCATTTTTTATTTAATTAACAAAAAGTAATTTAACTAAAAGAACAAGGAAAGTGGAAAGCAAAGTCGTGGCGGTTGGAAGGAGGATCATACTGCTTTTTCTCTTTTGAATTAGTTATTTAAAAAGAAATGTAGACTTCGATTTAATATTGAATTCAGTTTGTTTTTACCAAGTACAGTAAATCTTCTCTAAATCGACCGACCATGGGACCGACTTTAAGTGGTCCATTTAGGGAGGTGGCCTTTTTAGGGAGTGATTTAAAAAAAAAATCATTACAATGGCATTGTATGGGCGATCATTTTGGAACCAAATATAGCGATAGGGGAGTGGTCGATCTGTGGAGGTGGTCGGTTAGAGGGGTTTTACTGTAGATTTATTTTCGCGAACCAAGAACCACGTGACCATTATAAGACGGCAATTACTCCGTGCAGGAGATCTTACAGTGAACAGTTAAGCTAAGATTCCATGTATGCGGTATGCGGTATGCGGTATGAGGTATGCGGTATGCAGTATGTGAATGCGAATGCGGCAACAAATGGAAAAGCATGTAAATGAACAGTGGTGCTTCCCTATGTCCAAATGAGAATGCGAATGTAAATGCGAATGCGAATGCGAATGCGAATGCGAATGCGAATGCGGCAAATGGATCGACCCATGGACCGATCGGTGCGAATTCGATGACCTTATGCGAATGCTGCTGCGTTTGCCATATAAAACAACAGTAACTTTGACTTTCCTTCACAAATTTGGAGCAAAAAAAACCCCAAAATGGCATGGGTAACTATGCCGTATACCGCATTCGCATGTCGCATGCCACATACAACGTATATGGAATCTTAGCTTTAATCCAACAGACCTTTCCCACATGGATCATGTTTCTGTATCCCGCGCAGAAAGTGATCCTCGTATTTGACATGATTAATCTGAGATTTGGCCACCATAGTCATTGACCATTTCTGTTAGCTTCCAGCACCTTATTTTAGCTCATACGATATTGTAATAACACACGCGGGTCAGTGATGAAATTGGCTAACTGTATCGGCTTCTGAGCAGCCATTGTCACTTGTCAGTAATACTGTATATGTCCCAATAGAAGCACGCTACCCAATAGAAGCACACCCCCCATTTCAAGATTGAAAGCATGCACAAATTTACAATCATATTCAGACTGAATGTGCATAAGATAAGACAATCCCACTTTATTTCAGAGGCACAACAAAAACAAATCCATGAAATTCTTTAACTTTGAATAGACGCGCATCCATGTGTCTGCACTCGCACAGTCCGCGTCTATTGGGACATTTATGGTAACTGTAAAGACCGCTACAAACTCAATGCTGGACACTCACTGTACAAAGCCTCCACTTGGTTGGTTGGTTGTTGGAGTTGTATGTCCTTGCAACATTTAAGGTCATATCAGGATGGGTACCGACATGTCATGTGACAGTGCACACTCATGGTGACTTTATAGTGCTGCCACACTGGGAAATCAGGCTGCTGGTAAGATGACCCGATAGCCCAATCAGTCACATTACCCTAACGCTAAGCTAACCAGTCCTTGTACTATCCTATTAATGCCGAGTGCCAGGCTAGGAAGTACAATGTAACAAGTATTAATTTCATAAGTCCTCGGTTTGACTCGACCAAGAACCGAACTGCCGATCTCCCACACGCGAGGCCCGCGCTCTACCGATTGGGCCACCATGCGTGGTGTGGGGGATAACTCGCAGTGGAGGTTGTATTAAAATTGCATATCCCGACGGTTTTGAGTTTCTTTCGTCTTTTGTGTTGAATATATAAGCTAGTGATGGTGGTCCGTCGGTGGGAATGTTTTTATCCTATCGTGACTGTTCATGACTTCAACGTCAGCACTCTCGCCACCTGCTGAATTAGTGTGAGCTGCCTTATGGCCCTGTCACACTATGACGTAATGACGTCAGCGTAGGGAGAACGTGAAGAACGTTGAACTTCTCGGCGTAGTATGCAAATTTGGGCACAAGTTGAACGTGGATGCAGCATAGTGGATGAGAGCGTAACGTCGGTAAAGCGTAGTGATACCGTCATTCAACGAGAGAGGACAACGTCATTACGCTAACGGAACGTTATGAACATTATTCCATCGCCAGAAGAACGTTACGTGACGTTACATACGTCATGAGATGTTGAACGTACATTGAATGCACGTTCTCCTGACGTTCTCCTGACGTTCTCCTGACGTTCTCCTGACGTTCTCCTGACGTTCTCCTGACGTTCTCCTGACGTTCCCATTACGCCCCGTGGGCATTTGCACTCGGTTTAATGTGGGTCAACGTAGTGGAACGTAGTTGAACGTAGTGAGTAGCATTGGAATAACATCCGTCTAACATCATTGATGTTCACTGAACGTGAACAGAACGTATGGCGAACGTAAACCCTTACGTTCGACCTATGTCGAAAATTTTGAACATGTCCAAAACCTTGACATAACTCGACGTAACACGACGTAATGTGACGTAGCTCGACGTCATTCTAACGTCATTCTGACGTCATCATAACGTAACCCAACGTCATGACGAAAAATGACCACATTAGCCTCACGTTGGCTCGTTACGTCATAGTGTGACAGGGGTATAAAGCCCTGGTCACATAGCTGTTGGTGGACGTAGATGAACGTAGTGGAGGCTAACGTAGGTGGAAGTAGTTGAACGTAGTTGAACGTAGTTGAAAGTACCGGCATCCATACTTGTCCTTGATGTTAACTTGGTAATAACGTGGGTGAATCGTGATCTCCGAGTAAATTTTTGGACATGTTCAAAAGAGCGGTAGGGGCCTACGTTAGAGGCTGAATTTCGAACGTGGTATAACGCAGTAGAACGTAGTAGAACGTAGTAGAACGTAGTAGAACGTAGTAGAACGTAGTAGAACGTACCTCTCAATATACTCTAGCAAACTCTAGCATACTCTAGCATACTCTAGCATACTTTGACCCACACAAAACCATGGCCGTTCCACGTCGTGCATGCCACCGTGGTCACATAGACATTAGTGGACGTAGTTGAACCTAGTTGAACGTAGTGGAGGCTAACGTAGTTGAAAGTATTTGAACGTTGTTGAACGTAGTTGACCGTACCGGCATCCGTACTGTAACGTATTTATCGTATCATTCGGTGGCAAAAGGTGCCGTACCTTAATGTATTTCAACGTAGTTTAACAAACTCAAGGCCCGGTCACATACACGTTAGTGGACGTAGTTGTATAGAATAACGTGGGTGAAACGTGGATGAAACGTGCTGTCACTACGTTCAAATACGTTAAGGTACGGCAGGTTTTGGTTGATGACCAACCTAATGGTACGGATAAATACATTATGGTACGTATCCCAGTACGTTACGGTACGTATCCCAGTACGTCCAACTATGTCCAACTACGTTCAACTACGTTACCCTCCACTATGTTCAACTACGTTCAACTTTGTCCACTAACAGCTATGTGACCACGGCAGAACGGCCAAGGTTTTGTGCAGGTCAAAGTATGCTAGGGTGTGCTAGAGTATGCTAGAGTACATTAAGAAGTACACTAGATTATGCTAGAGTATGCTAGAGTACGCTAGAGTACATTATCATCATGGAGGCTACATCTGCCTCAAACATACCTCTCTTTTGAACATGTCCAAAGCTTAAATCGAAACTCACGGCCCACACATGTTCTTATCACGTTCTCATGACGGAGAAGTATGGATGCCGGTCCGTTGCACTATGTTCAACTATGTTGAACTACGTTGAACTACGTTAGCCTCCACTACGTTCAACTACGTCCACTAACGTGTATGTGACCGGGCCTTCACACCACGTTTGACCCACGTTAGCCTCCACTACGTTCACCTACGTTCAACTTCGTCCACTAACGGCTATGTGACCAGGGCTTTACACTGTCAAACCATTGAGTTTGATGTTGTCCTCTATGTCGTTTGTCATTTATCATCGCAGTCATTATGATTTTCTCCGTGCTGTCATCCGCCATTCTAGCAATGTGACCAAATTATCGCAGCTGTGCACTGTGACCCTGTGAAATTAGGTTTCTATGTCTCCCAACTTCTTCTTAAAACACTCATGGTTTCCCAGTGGGACAGCACTCTAAAGTTGGCATGAGTGCACACTGTCACAAGTTGGTACCCATCGTGATATGACTGCTAAGACATAAACGCCAATAAACAAATAATATAATACATATCAACCAGATTTATGCTAATTTATTGCTTCTTGTTCAATTAGGAAGGATTGTATTTCCATATGATAGCGACCAGACGGGATGGGTGAATGGGTTGAGCGCCCGTCTCCCGTTTTGGTAGATCGTGGGATTCGAACCCACGGGTTCGAATCTTGGTCGAGACAAACCAATGACTTCAAAATTGATACTTGTCACTTCCTAGCCAGATGCTCAACATTATTAAGCTAGTGAAAGGACTGGTTGGCTCAGTGTCAGGATAATGTGACTGAGTGAGATATTAGGTCATGGTGTGGGCTGCCTGGTCTCCGAGTGGGGCAACACTATAAAGTCACCATGAGCGTGCACTGTCACAAGTCGGTACCCGTCCTCATATGACCTTAGATGTTGCCAGGACGTAAAATTTCAACAACCAACGATTTAATAGCCACAACCCAATAAGTAGGAAATCGATTTTCACATAAAGAAGACACAAAGTATACTTTGTTGGTGTGTTGTTGCTGCTGTGACCTGCGTCCCATTAATGTTGTCACTTTGTCTGTTTACAGCGTGCACTCAAAATGTCTCAACTAAAGTGTAAGTTGGAAATTACCTTTTATTCAGATATTGTGCTCCATTCCATATTTTAGGAAATAGGTCAAATAGATTTATATATCTTGGATTCCTTCAATATTCACATAATAATCGAATGGGAATGCCATTATAGAAAGAACTTGAAGTTGCATAGTCCGAGCAAGCATCTAATATTCAAAAACAAATCACTCACCTAAATTTGAGTCTAGATATTTAACTTAGCTATTGATACACATATTAAGCATCTGTTGCCACATAGAAAGGAATACTGAGTCAATTTAATAGAACCTGTTACTGCATATGCCTATAGTATCAGAGTTATTTTGTCATGCTTACACTTCAAATATCTCAATATTTACCAATTTAAGATATAAATTGTTTCAAGCTAAAGTAAGTACAGTCAATTTAATATATCTATCTAAAGAAAATGACAGAAACCAAAAACGACCGGACTATGCAACTCTAAATGCATTTATTTGTCAATAGCTGAATAGGCTATATCACGTATTCAGTCAAAATTGAAATGGCGTAAGATTTGGATATAACATTGATAAGGAGAAGCAGAAAGAAATAATTAATTAATTAATTAAATTGATCAATTAATTTGGTTGGTGTGTTTATTCAATTGGATACATTTTTTAAAGTCAAAAGCAAAGTATGGTAGTTCTGTCTAATGGTATATGCAAGTTATTTCATACCAATTAGTAAATCTATCATTTGTAATTTCCACAAAGAAGTAAGAATCTAATTAGGGTTTTTACGTGATTGGACATGGCCAATTTAGTTTTTATATTAAATATAATGATAGTCTGGTTAAGCCCCAGTCACACATAGCCGGACGAGCCCCGGATTTTGAGCCGGACCACCCACGGACCAACGGCCCGGACTGTCCCGGACCGCCACAGATAAAATCACTGTTTTCGTCGATTTTTGCCTCGCAGTCACACTTTCCCGGATGAGCCCCAGACGAGCCCCGGACTGCCCCCGGACTGGGCCAGACCAGCCCTGGGCGAGGCCGGACCACCCCTGGACTGCCCGGACCACGCCCGGACTATCCCGGATCACCCCCGGACTATCCCGGATCACCCCCGGTCTTACGGGGGCAGTCCGGGAGTGGTCCGTGGCTAGGCCGGGGGTACTCCTGGATAGTCCGGGGATGGTCCGGGTCAAACTGTGGCTCAAAATGACCCCGGACCACCCCCGGACAGGCCCGGTCCACCCCCGAAATACCTGGACCACCCCCGGACCACCCCCGGATCAGGCCGGATCAGGCCGGATTGAGCCCGGATCGCAAAATCCCCCAGACCGCCCCGGATGTTTAAAACATTTTAAAACATCCAGGGCTGACCCCGGACGGCGCCGGACGAGCCACGGATCAGGCCGGATCAGGGGGTGTCGGCACGGACGAGCCACGGATGAGCCACGGATCGCCACGGATCACCCCGGATCGCCCCGGACCACCCCGGATGGCAGTCCGGGGCTCGTCTGGCCCCTGATCCGGGTATGTGTGACTGGGGCTTTATTAATTCTGAGAACCTCAATCCTTACCTATTGAGTCACTTTCATGTTGTATTAATGTCATGACTGCTGCTAACCTTATGTTCGCTTAGCATATGAGGATGCTTTCCATGCATTGGATGTTGATGGGGATGGGGAGCTGACGCTGGACGAGTTAGCTAAGATCTTGGAACAGCAAGGTCATGGTTGGACGCGTGAGCAGCTCAAGACGGCAGTCAGCCTTATAGACCAGGACTGTGAGTTTCCCAGCATGCCATTTTGATTTATATTAGTAGTCATAAAGAAATGGAAACTGCAGTAGTGGTATGGCCATATTCCCCATTCATCACATCTGGCCAAAACCATCTTGCACGGCACAGTGAAAGGGGTAAGAAGAAAAGGCAGACAAAGAGGTAGGAAGACAACATAAGGGAATGAACAGGCATCATCACATTAAATATCTGTGACCTTATATCATTTATGTATGTATTTATGTGATGCATAACGCATTATGCGTGTATAAAAATACGAAGGGAATTGTTTCCATTATATGTTAATTGTATTATATATTATTGTTATTACCATTGTCATACTCCATAAGACTCTGCACTTGATAGGTGGCGCCACCAGCGGCCCACCTCTCCTCCAACGGGTGTCGACAAGTGTCAGTTGCACCGAAGGATTTTTTATATAAAAGGCATTTAGATATGTATATAATCTATATATCTATATATTTACAACATTGATATAGTGAAGAATTTAGAGAAGTCGCCTCCGCCAAACACAGAATATATTCTTTATTTGCTTTGTTACAGCTAATGGAACAGTAAACATTGACGAGTTCCGGGAACTAATGACTGCCGGACATAATCTGTTAAAGCAGCATGAGATGAAGAAGGGTCGCTTGGTAAGCTAGGATATGGTTATATTTCTCCATAATAAAATTGTGCTGTCCGCTGTGGCGGAGTGGTTAGAGTGTCTGACATTTTTCTAGGTCGGATTCCTAATCTGAATGTTAATGGTTCAATTCGCTATGCCATCACTTCTGCCAATTTGGATTTCCACCGCTGTGCATAACTTACAGTGTCATCAAAGGCCACTTGCTCTCATACCATGTCAATGTTTTGTGGGAGGTTAAAAATATCTTGGGTCAGTAAAAGTGTAGGCTTGGGATTTCTATGGATCAACTGTCTAATGGTGAAAATAAGACTATTCAGACTTATCCATGATATGGAGTATAAATCAACGCATCTCAATAATACGTCTCTTAGAGCTGTATAGTCCGATAAAAGCAGCAAATTTTCAAAAGCAAAGCACATCCCAAAATTTGGAACTACTTATCCAATTTAGATACCTGTGCACGTATTGAGCATTTCGTGGTACATAGAAGGGAATACAAAGTCAACGTAATAGAACCTGTTACTGCAGAAGCCTATGAGGTCAGAGTTTTGAATCGGATGCCCAAATCAATTTGGCATGTTTACACTTAAAATATCTCGTAGGTTAGCCATTTGGAAGCATTGTTACTTCAAACTAAAGTAAGATCAATTATAATGATCAAAGTACTGTAGTGGTCTGCACTGACCTCTCAGGCAAGTAACCACATAGACAGGTAGGCGTGGGGAGTGTGTTGATATCAGGGAGCCTAGGTGGTGTAATGGTTAGCACACTGGCCCGGAATGCAAAGAGATGTGGGTTCGAGTCCCGCTCTAGGCGCAGTATTTCCCATTTTCATCACCCCCACGACACTGGTTGCCGTGATCAGGATCCTGTACAAGCTTTGCGCTGTATGGTTGTTGAACCTACCCTGTGTATGTATGTGTTAGTGCATTGCCTGTATGTATGTAATTGTAAGCATTACAAGACTTACAATTCCAGGGGGACGAGTGTAGTGGTCTGCACTGACCTCTCAGGCAAGTAACCACATAGACAGGTAGGCGTGGGGAGTGTATTGATATCAGGGAGCCTAGGTGGTGTAATGGTTAGCACACTGGCCCGGAATGCAAAGAGATGTGGGTTCGAGTCCCGCTCTAGGCGCAGTATTTCCCATTTTCATCACCCCCACGACACTGGTTGCCGTGATCAGGATCCTGTACAAGCTTTGCGCTGTATGGTTGTTGAACCTACCCTGTGTATTATGTGTTAGTGCATTGCCTGTATGTATGTAATTGTAAGCATTACAAGACTTACAATTCCAGGGGGACGAGTGTAGTGGTCTGCACTGACCTCTCAGGCAATAACCACATAGACAGGTAGGCGTGGGGAGTGTGTTGATATCAGGGAGCCTAGGTGGTGTAATGGTTAGCACACTGGCCCGGAATGCAAAGAGATGTGGGTTCGAGTCCCGCTCTAGGCGCAATAATTCCCATTTTCATCACCCCCACGACAGTACTTTATTTATCGCAGAAAATGACAGAAACTCCAAACCGACAGACTGTGCAACTTTATTCAAACTCATGCCCTCTGTCTCTTCATCCATAAACTCAACGACTTATCCCCCTCCGAACCTCCAAAATCTATTCAATAGACCCCCGCCAGTTAAAGCTGCATAGTCCGATGAAAACATAACATTTTCAAAACCAAAACAATTATCTAGATTTGATTCTACATATCTAACTTAGATGCTGGTGCACTTATTAAATATGTGTCGTCACACATAAGGGGATACTGTGTCAATTGAATAGAACCTGTTACTGCAGGAGCCTATGGTGATAGAGTTTTGGCAAGCTTGCCTAAATTAATTTAGCATGTTTCCATTTCAAATATCTCAAAAGTTAGCGATTTGAAATAAAAGTTACTTCAAACTAAATTAAGGTACATTATAATGAACAACCTAATATGCTTATCTCAGAAAATGAGAGAAACTCAAAACCATCGGACTATGCAACTTTAAGCTAGTGACATCTATCGGCAGAATCTGGAACTACTCTAGTCGGGTATATTCCCCGACTGCCTATGGTTTCACATGCTATATCTCCATAAAGAATGATTGGAAAAATTCATAAAATGCTTGATTATATTCAGATATTCATATCTCAACAGGATTCAAGCTCTTATCCTTGTAATATATCTTTTAAAAAAGACAACATTATTGTATTTTTCTTCTGGAATTTCCCCGCCGCTCTCTTCATGTATTATACCCATCCAGCTAAGCTAGAGACATCTGTCGGCAAAGTGTGGAACTACTCTAGTCGGGTCGTTTCCAGCTTAACTGGCAAGGTCTATTAATCAATAGTGTCGTCTTTATACACTTTACAGGGAGGAAGTAATCCAATTGATCTAAAATGTGAGTAAGCATGAACATTTGTGACCTTTGCTTCATTTATGCCTGCTGCCTTTGAATTGTGTGTAGAACATTTGTATATCTGCCAATTACATTCAATGCACGGACGCAGTGGCCGAATCGGTAATAGCGCTGGCTTCCTATGTGGTATGTCACAGGGTTTGAACCTCGGCCGAGTCAAACCAATGACTTACAAAATATATACTTGTTCCTACCTATGACGCTCGGCATTACTATGATAGGACTAGACTGACTTGCTCAATATTAGGATAATGTGACTGAATGGGATATCAGTTCATAGTGCTGGAGGCCCTTTCGTCCAGCAGAGCAGCACTATAAAGTTGCCATGAGTGTGTACTGTCACAATCCGGTAGCCGTCTTTATATGACCTTAGATGTTGCTAGAACTTGAAACTCCTACAAGCAATCAATTAATGCATGTGCCAATGAAGTCAAAATATACGTAGTGGAAAAGGCTTGGCTGTCCATAATTAGTCATATTGACAATCTACATTATAGCCAATTGCTAATTTCTGTCTACTCTTCATTACATTGTAATGCATTGTTTATATCCTCATTGTTGTCTTATCTGTGTATTTTACAACCTGAACTAATTTTGTTAGCATACGAGGATGCGTTCCATGCATTAGACGTGGATGGGGATGGGGAGCTGACGCTGAATGAATTGTCTGAGATCCTTAAGCAGCAAGGTCACAGTTGGACACGCGAGCAACTCAAGACAGCAATCAGCCTCGTAGACCAGGACTGTGAGTTTCACTTTGTAGCACATGTATCACCTCTCAGTTTAATGGAGCAGGAATGTTCGCTTAACTTTGTAAACTATCACGCTAGTGTTACTTGGCAATGTGATTCTTTCTGCTCCGTAGGGTGAAACTAGTACCAGATGACATCATTTCATTTCCGGTTCAGCTCACTTTAGTCCGACCCCAGTTAATTAACGGGTCATTCACAATTATCAACATTTTCACAAGCGTACAAACATTACATTTGGGGAGGGTGCGGGGGGGGGGGGGTCAGACCTACCATAATCTTTCTAAAACTGATAAAAATGTCAGTCAACTTAAGCAATATTCGAACCCACACTTCCTGCCATTTCGGGCGTAGCCTGCTAACTATGACTTGCCACATGCGGTCGGACGATGGGACTTTAAGCTGAGTGATTGGAGAGCATTGTCTGTAATATGTGCTGTCCCTTACTAGTATTGTGTTGTCCCTTCTTACTACTAAGCTCAAAGTCTTTGTTCTTACCCAAACATAGCTAACGGCACGGTGGACATCAATGAGTTCCGTGTGTTAATGACGTCAGGGCCGGCATTGCTCAAGGAGCACGAGGAACGAGAATCGCACAAGGTACGCCATTTAAAAGCACAGCATGCTTAAAGGCCCTGTCAGACCTTGCCGGACTGGGGAACCGGACACTGTCCGGTACTGTACGGCGATGTTCGAGTACCATCCGATACCCATCCGGTGGTGTCTGGTGGTGTCCGGCGGTCTCCGGTACAAGTTTTGAACGTGTTCAAAACTTCTGCCGGACACCGCCGGACTGACGTGTCCGGTTGGTGTCTGGTATGTCCGGTACCCATCCGTACATGTCTGGTACCCATCTGTTGGTGTCCGGTTTGTCCGTTTTGTCTGGTACATGTCCGGTACCCATCAGTTACGTGTCCGGTTCTCGTCCGGTACATGTATGGCGCATGTACGGTACTTGTCTGGTCGCCCGGCGCCAATTGACCCAATTCCGCTCCATTTCGATACAATTCGATACATTTTGTGTACCGGAGAGCACCGGACTAGAAAATTCTTTGTCTGGTGGTCTCCGGTACTCAGTCCGTTATGGTTTGACAATGACTTAAGGGTCCTTCGCATGTATCAACATTGTCGGAAGCGTACAAACTGTACGACAGCAGTGGAAGGGGCTAGACAGACCCGGCATAGGCCGCTCAGATACGAACCATAGGGCCTACTCCGACAAATTAACTTCCAGATCCTCTTCAGGCTGATCTAGGCCCTATTGGGCCTCTAATGCCAGCTCGTTATGGCAAAAATGAACTTTTTTTTTGCACACATAATATTATGGAGGTCGATGGTGCACTGAAGTCATATAATTGTGGGTGTCCTCGCCAATATCTATCCAGCCTTCTCTCAAATGCTTCTAATGTTGGTGCTTCAACTAGCTCTCCAAGCATACCTTTGAAGGTTTTCAGTTTATGCAACTGCATATGTGGAGGGAGAGTGCTGAGGTTGGTTGCTCCTGCTGTGTTGCAAGTCGTACAGTAGCACTGATAGGGCTGCTAGACAACCCCATAGAGAAAAATGTCATAATTTACTATCTAAAATGCTAAAAATAAAGTTCAAATGTTTATTTATCATAACCAGCTACTTCTTGTGTGAATAATTGATTAAATCATGTAGATTAGTAGACATTAAAAGTTTAATCGAGAGCTTTCTGTGGCTGTCATCTTGGTGGGTTCCATGGATTGCGCTGTATGTGGGGAACCCCTTTACGTCATGTGATCAGGGAATCCCACCCATGATGTCATTCATATATCACAGACCTCAACACTGTACCCCCCAGATATTCGTTCGCATGAACTAAAAATACTAAAGAAAGATGTGCTTGGAGAGCTTTTCATACCAGATTCGTTTGTTCCAATGAGGTCGCCCTGTGTGTGCATTGTCACAAGTTGGTACCCGTCCTAATATGACCTTAGATATTACTTGAACGTAAAGCCCTAACAAACAGACAAGTATTTTACTTTCGAAATGCTGATGCTTTCAACTGAATCTGCAGTTTTAAGCATGATTAATGATCTCTTCTTTATTTCTGTTTATTTTTGCAGGGAAGCAATAATAACATCGATCTTAAATGTGAGTACCATGTTTATCCATTTAATAGTAAACTAGCCTTATTTTTGCTTATAATATATTTTTGTTGAATCTTTGTTAACGAAGCTAGATTTTCTATGTGAATATATCCTGAAAAACTAAAAATACAAATAACTTTGATGTAATAAGCATAATTGTAGACATACATTATATTTCCAATTAATACTGCTTTTCTTATCATTATTACAAAATAATGATGCCCATGCATATACAGTAAAACCTCTCTAAATCGACCGACCATGGGACCGATTTTAAGTGGTCTATTTAGGGAGGTGGTCGGTTTAGATAGTTAGAATATCCTTACAATGGTATTGTTGGGACCCAAATAACGCGATCGACATAGGGGTGTGGTCGATCTGTGGAAGGGACGGAATAGAGAGGTTTTACTGTATTTGGATATGCACCTTAGAACCACCATCGCTACAAGTCTTCAAGCTTTAGTGCTACTTCTGTTGTTTCAGCCTACGAGGATGCATTTCATGCATTGGATGTGGATGGTGATGGGCAGTTAACGCTAAACGAATTAGCCAAGATCCTGGAGCAGCAAGGTCACAAATGGACACATGAGCAGCTCAAGACTGCGGTCAGCCTCGTAGACCAGGACTGTAAGTTATACTTTACTCAAAGAATTCTTTGTGCTTGCGAAATTCATGAAAGAAATACCCCAATAAATAAGAGCATGTGTCTTTGTGCATCATGATATACCAATAAGATATACCATGAATATATACCATGAATGTAAATGAATTGTGAAAATAATATTATATAGCATTTTTCTGTAATAACATCTTTGAAGACAACATGATGGAAATAAAATATGTCAATTTGGGACTTTGCTTTCATTTTCAATGCTGTAATGGAAACAATATAATATGTATTTTTAGGTTGCAGGTCAAGCATGGTAACTTTGAATGTATTGGTAGCAATCTGGGACAGCACGATAAAGTAGTCATGAATAATTATTTTGTGCAGTCTAACAAGCAGGTATCCATCTTGATATTATCTTTGAGGTTTTTTTTTAATGTGTGCATTAGTTGATCAAGCGGGGGAAACTTTAATTGTGAACAATTGGTCTTCCTCATTCCACCGTGCCTTGCCCTATCCTAGTGATACCAAACATCAGGATAGGTAGCGACAAGTAACAATGTTTAAGTACTTAAATTTGATTTGACCCGAGTTCGAATACAGACAGGTGATTGAACCCCACGAACAACCAAAGCGGAAGGTGGGTGCTCACCTCATTCGGCGCTCAATTCATTAAGCACTCATTAACCAATCAATAATGCCAAGTCCGTGTTTTTGTGTGTGTTTCTTTACCTTTCCACTTCAGCAAATGGAACGGTGGATATTGATGAGTTCCGAGAACTAATGACAAACGGACCAGCCCTGCTGGAAGAGCATGAGCGCCGGCGAGAACACCTGGTAGGTTATATAGTAGCATTCAGCAAGGCAATGTGAATGACATCTTAATACAGGCTTAACAGAAATAATCTATCAAAATTTATGTAATAGTATCGGCAAGTTGCAACGTCAACTGTATCAAGCTCCCAATTTATTGAATCGATTTCCAGAATTATGGGTTATAATCTATAATGCGACATCGTTAACAGGTGCACTAAAGTTTATTAAATTTAAGAGCTTACACTGAGTTACAGAGAGATTATATTTGTTGTTATGATCATGATGTTCTTACTAAATTACTCGATAATTAGGATTACTTTTTAAGGCGAAAAGAAGATTACAAATAACAAAAATACCATAAGCAGCAGACAAATTATCAATATCATTCTATTCCATAACTGTCAACTTTAAAGTTGCACAGTCCGATGAAAGCATAAGATTTTCTAAATCCGATTTTCTAAACCAACGCAGTTATCTAGATTGGAGCCTGAATAACAAACTTAGTTACTGGTGCACTTATTAAGCATTTATTGCTGCATAGAATGGTATACTAAGTCAATTTAATAGAACATGTCACTACTGAAAGCTATATAGTGTTGGAATTTCAACATGCATCCCAAAATTACTTTCGCATGTTTTCATTTCAAATATCTTCAAAGATAACCATTTATATTAAAAGTAACTTCAAGCTGTAGGAATGTAACCTCATAAAATTATCTCAGAGACTCAGAGAGAGAAACTCAAAACCATCGGACTCTGTAAATTTAAGTTGGTTACTAGCAAGAAAGCTTAGTAAATCTGAATTTCACATTTGTTCCATTAAATACATATTATCTAAAGCCCCCAGTCACACTATGGCTTGCGACCACTTTGGACCAAAGAACAGACCTGCTTGTGACCTCCTAGTGACCGTGCAACCTCCTTGCGACCAAAGCAACAGTTGCCGCCCTCTGGGCGACTATTTTGGTGGCAAGGAGGTCGATGACCACCGAGGACCATTTTGCAACCACTTGCGACCATTTTGCGACCACTTCCTATCTGTTTGTCACCAACCTTTTTTCTGTGGTCACCAAGTGGTCGCTAGCAGTAGTGTGACTGGGTGTAAGCAAATAACTCTGGTGTCTATTTTTGTAGGGTCTGGATAAGATGGTTGATCTACAAGGTAAGCACTCATGAACTGTGTTCACATATACACTGTTAAATCGAATTAGTTAAGGTGGGCTACCTAAATCGATTTAGCAGTGTGTTCGCATGCGCAATTTAAACCGATTGAGGCTAAGTCGATTAAACTAATCCACCTTATGAACTGGTTAATATGAAGTGAACTAGTTGAATCAACTTAGCGCTAAATCGATTTAGCGGCGCGTTCAAATGCATGTTTTAACCCGGACTAGTTAATTCAAATTAGTTAAGCCAGTTTAGCGTCCACTATGGAGTCTCTTGTGTATATCCTAATATGACACTTATATATGTCACATTTACTAAAGCCAGACTGATATTCCATGAGGCAAAAAAAAACTTATTTCTCAGGCACATTTCATTCGAATTTGGGCTAAGTGGGTGGTTTAAAACAAACCTGATTTGGTTCGAGAAATTTGGAGACAATGGTATATTTTTCATTGATTTTTATTTGGTGGGAGAAATGTGTTGTGAAATTGATCATAAAACTGAGTTTAGATATTGAGAGAACGATAACCATACTGGGTTTCTTTTTTTTTACTAAATGTATTTTATTCATTGAATAATATCTTTTGTCATCGCCAGAGCGCTGATATTCCGGCCGCACAGTACATTTCCTTGCTCCCCATCCTTTTCGCATGCACATTTTTTCAGAATTTGGGCTCGGTGGGTGGTTTAAAGCCAACCTTATTTCGGGACAGTGGTATTTTCTAATGGTCTTTATTTTGTCAGGGAAATGTGTTGTGTAATTTATTGTATTTTGTTTGTTTCTTGTTGTTTTACGTCCTAGCAACATCTAAGGTCACATCAGGACGGGTACCGACTTGTGACAGTGCACACTCATCGTGACTTTATAGTGCTGCCCCACTGGGTGACCAGGCCACCAGCACCATGACCTGATATCCCACTCAGTCACATTATCCTGACACTGAGCCAACCAGTCCTTGCCATGTCCTAATAATGCAGAGCGCCTGAGTAGGAAGTGACAAGTATCAATTTTTAAGTCATTGATTTGACTCGACCAGGATTCGAACCCATGCACTCATGGGTTCTGATCTCCCGATCTCCCAAAACAGGAGACGGACGCTCTACTCATTCGGCCACCCCGTCTGGTCCAGGCCATACAATACATTTCCTTGCTCCCCATCCTTTTCGCAAGCACATTTTGTCAGAATTTGGGCTCAGTGGGTGGCTTAAAACCAAACTTATTTCGGGAAAGTAGTATTTTCTAATTGTTTTTTATTTGTTCAGAGAAATGTGTTATGTGATTGATTGCAAAACTGAGCTTAAATATTGAGAGAATGTAAAATCCAACAGACAAAAATAAGCCTGCAGGAGTGGCCATTGAAATTTGGTGTGGCAGGATTTCAATTTATTAGATTTTTCTTCAAAATTGCTCGTCATAAAAAGTGTTGGGCAGGACTCAAAATTGAAGTAGCGATGCCTGAAAAATAAGTATATATCTTTGTTTGGCCTAATAAGCCCATGCTAGTGCTCTATATTACCCATTCGTTTTCACTTATCCCATGGCACAGCTCCAAAATATAGATCTAATAAATGGCGAGATGAATTATGTTGACTAATCTTCGTGTGAAGGCCCTGTCACACTATGATGTTTCCCCCGCCGCGCCACCAATGCGCAAGATATTTGCTAGGGCTCGAGACACGTCTAACTTTTCGGCATTGTGGGAGAAAGTTTGACGGGTTGCAGCGTGCTAGTGGCGTGTTGGTGGCGCATCCGTAGCGCCTCCTCCAACCCGTCGGCGCACGTCGGGGCGCGCCGAAAGTTTTGTGCAAGCACAAAATGATCGGCGCGACCCGACGCGTGCCGACGCGCGCCGACGTGTCCATTCACACGTTGCTATCACTCATCGTGTACCGACGTGTACCGATGCGCCGTTAACGCGCCGGTAACGCGTCAGTAACGTGTCCTGACGTGTCCTAGAAAGGCAACACATCGACGCGCGTTGGGGAGAAACGTTGTAGTGTGACAGGGCCTTTAGATTAGTGCATATATGAAGATAGACCTGAAAACTCATATCGGGCAATAACTGTCTAAAAGAGTCTCGTGGCATAGGTTGCCATGAAAAGAACACTTGAACTACCCCCCCCCCTCCCCACCCACACACACACATACCACCCCCCCTCGTCCAACCTCCCTCACCTCATCAATTACTCTCCCCATTTCCCGCTGATAACTGGGCTACTTGTACCTACTTAACATGATGCTTCACATAATTTGCCTAGCATACGAGGATGCATTCCGTGCATTGGACGTCGACGGGGATGGAGAACTGACACTGGATGAACTGGCGATGATCTTAGAACAACAAGGTCATAGCTGGACACGCAAGCAGCTCAAGACTGTAGTCGGCCTTGTAGACCAGGACTGTGAGTTCCACTCTGTCTGTCCAATAATTCCCCATAATAATAATAATAAAATATTTATTTCCACATGATCAATGTACACACAAGTTAATATTTATTTCAGTAATTTTTTCACATGAAAAAGGAGAAAGCAGAAGTACAATACTTATGAGGTGCTTTCCCCATTTATAACTAACACAATAGAAATAATAAATAATAAATAGAAATAATAAATAATAAATAGAAAAATAAAAGTTAAAAGAATATCAACATTACCCTCAATACTGTAAATTACATATGAATAGTTATGTACTAGACTACTATGTGTTTTCCCTCTGGTAAAGCTTAAATATTTCATTTTCATACATTCATTGAAAGATATAGATGTTTTTTGAACATTTGATATTATCGTCAAGTGAATTCCATATTTTTATACCACATCTAGATATACATTGAGACTTTAAAGTTGTTCTTGCAAATACTTGTCTTAGGTTTGTTACTCTGCCTTGTGTCATGGCTACTATCTGAACTTATTTTGAATAAAAACTGTATATTTTTTGCCAGTAGCCCTTTGTTTGCATTGTAGATTGTCATACTAGATTTGATCTTAACCAAGTCTATTCATTTTAATACATGAAGATCAAAGAACAGCTTATTAGTGTGCTCTCGATATCCAACGTTTCAAACAATTCTCACTGCTTTCTTCTGTAGCAAATAAATACACTCCATATTTGTTTAGTACATATTTTGCTTTGTGCATAATTGCAATAGTTTTGGACAATTTAGATTTTATCATACTAATATGCTTTTTCCAATTAAGTTATGATCTATTAGCACCCCTAGAAATTTACTGACATAAACCATTTCGATATCAGTATCATTTACATGTACAGTAACATTAGATTGCTTTCTATAATTACTAAACAGCATGAAATTTATGTTTGCTACATTAAGTGATAACTTGTTTGTTGCAAACTATATGTTCAATTTAATAAGTTCTTTGCTTATATCGTTGCCAAGTTGAACTGGGTCATTTCCTGACCTAAAGATAGTAGTGTCATCAGTAAATAGAATGAATTTAAGAAGCAATGACACATTACAAATATCATTACCCATCCCTTGCACCACCTCTGTGTGGCAAGATTTTACATTGTGCGTTACTATAATATTTTTGATTATTGGATTATGGTGAAAATTATCCCGGAATCATGCTAAGAATTATCCTTCATTAAAAATCTGGTCAGCTACCTTTTATCATGTATTCCTTCTATGAATTTTCGAAATGTCATAAAGTTGCATAATCCGATGGTTTTGAGTTTCTGCGATTTTCTAAGATAATATGTTAGATTAAGCACTATGATCTACTTTGCTTTCATTTGAACTAACTTTTATTTCAAATAGCTAACTTTGGAGATATTTGAAGTGAAAACATGCTAAATTAATGTTTGCAAGCACATACTATTTCGTACACCATAAACTTCAGTAGTAACAGATTTTTTATTAAATTGACTTATTACACCCTTCTATGCAACATATTCGTTTGTTGTTTGTTATTCTTTTACGTCCTAGCAACATCTAAGGTCATATCAGGACGGGTACCGACTTGTGACAGTGCACACTCATGGCAACTTTATAGTGCTGTACCACTCAGAGACTAGGCTGCCAGCACCATGACTTTGATATCCCACTCAGTCATATTATCCTGACACTGAATCAACCAGTCCTTGCACTATCCTAATAGTGCTGAGCGCCTGGCTAGGAAGGGACACATATCAGTTTTTCAAAGTCATTAGTTTGACTCGACCAGGGTTGGAACCCGTGGGTTCGAATCCCATGATCTACCAAAACAAGCGACAGACGCTCAACTGATTTGGCCACCGCTCCCGGTGTCTGACCTTAGATGTTGCCAGAACATAAAACTCCAACATGCACAAACACCTTATGCTCTGTTGGGCCACATAACAAAACATACTTGCTTAGGGTCCACCTATTAAAATTTGTCCAGGTCGGGTGGGAGGTTTTTAGTTTTAGTTTTTATTTTGTATGTAGAAAGGCAGTGCACAGGAAGAAGAAAACTAACCATGGTATTCATGGTCAGAAGGCATAAGATGAAGGTAGAGAAGACCATAGACACTTTCTAGCTAGAAATTAAACAAGAAAACATTAAACTGACTATAAAATATTTATTCAGCTGAAAGCTCAACTACATGTATTTAACGTAACAATGTATTACAAATTAGTAAACCGAACAGAACTTGCTTTAATTGTACTTTGTCCCATTTCAGGTGGAACCTGACTGACTACTGACTCTAATCATAGGGGGTGCATCGGTCATTGTGCAATCATTATAACAGGCGAGAAAGCGTTGTTCTGAGAATTAATATTTTATTTGAAGGTTTTTTTGACAAATACAAAATATTGGAGGTCGGGGACATTTCTCAGATCGAGCGGGGACGCTAAACATTTTGTTTTAACTTGTCCTTGGTGAGAATATGCACCTTCCGCCTCCAGCTAACGGGACGGTGGACATTGACGAGTTCCGCCGACTGATGACGGTCGGCCCGCTGCTGCTGGAACAACACGAGATGCTCGAGGCCTTCAAGGTGCTCGACCGCCGAGCCAGGGGCTACGTCAGCGTTGGAACTCTCCGACGCATCCTCACGGAGACAGGAAAGGACCCTCTGACGGAGGGCGTTGGCGAGATACTCAGGTTCTCCGATACAAGCGGGGACGGCCATGTTTACTATAAAGGTGAAAAGTGCATTAACTAATGATTTGGTACCATACAGAATAATCTCTGAATTTATAACCCCATTCCTTTGGACACTCATTTGAGACAGCCATTAAACAGGGAGACCACTAACCAATTAGGTCAATCTCATGACCTTATTAGTCCTGCCCTCATTCCCAGTATCTGGCATTAGTCAGGTTCCAGACTACCTACACATTAATACTTTAATAGGTCATACCTCATCACGTGACCATCGCGAGATGTGAATCTGGGCCACAACAAGACTTTTGACAAGCTTGCCGAAATGATTTTGGGTTCTTTCAGCTCAAATTGTTCCAAACTAGCCATTTTTCATCTAAATGAGTCAGGAATAATAAATAGTAGGTTGTAATAGTCAAACCTGATATATTTATCTCAAAAATGATGCAAGAATTTGAAAGCCCTCGGACTATGTAAGTTTAACTGACGCTGTCAAGTGTCATGAGTGACACACGTGTAGGATAGAGATGACACTGCATATAGGCCCTAGTTGACTTATTGAATATATATATATATATATTAGGGGAGCGGGACGAGGTCAGGCAGTAGCATGTCAACCTGTGAAGTTGTGGGTCATCCTATCGATCCTGCTCAGTGGACACATTTTGCAATTTGGGCTATTTTCTGTTCCAACCGGTGGTCCACAACTGGTTCATCAAAGGATGTGGTATGTGTTGTCCTGTCTGTGGGAAAGTGCAAATAAAAGACCCCTTGCTGCTTATCAGAAAGAGTAGCCTATGTGGTGGCAGCGGGTTTCCTCCAAAGAAATATGTCAGAATGACCATATGTTTGATGTCCAATAGCCAATGATAAAAATCAATGTGCTCTAGAGATGTCATTAAATGAAACAAACTTTTTTTTTTTTTTTGATGGGATGTTTATGCTGTCCATAACATAAGCTCGGATGATCGAGCTTGTTTTCAATGCTGGGCAGGTATCGGTCTGTGTTTCTTAAAGTTATGGTTTGTGGTTAGTGATCTACGTTAGTTTTGTTTTATTTTCTTGGTAAAGGTTTTCCTCTTTTATTTTTTTACTACATTTAACTCTAGACTAGCCTACTCTATTTACATATTATAGGTGTTTGGTTTATGTTTGGATTCGATGTTATCTGTCTGTTTTCTGACAGGGGGTTACCTCTCATGGGCTGTCCAGCTGGTGGGCCGTGACATATCACATGCCCCCTTGTGGAGCAGCTTAGAGGGAGTTTCCTGGTTTTATTTTGCACAGATATTTTTTGTATTTTTTTAGGTCAGGAGTTTGTCGTTCCTTTACCGTTTGGGAGTTCCATACTTTGGGAGCCATTTCCAGTGGGCTTCTTTCATGAGCTTTGATTTGGCTTCTGGTCTGCCTTAGTCATGGTGCATTGTTTGCTCTGGTGTTCCTCAGTGGTTGGGTTAGATGTTTTTTGTCTCGACTATATCCATACGCTAGTGTTTTTAGGTGGATTATTCTTCTGTTTTCTAATAGTTTTACTTTAGTTCTTTTGTGTATGTTATAGGTGGGGTGCAGTTTGTCTACTTTGAGGCAGATCATTATGGCTCTATTTTGCAGTATTGTCAGTTTCTTTAGTCATTCTTTTTTAGCACCCATGTTCTATTCAGCACCACAGTAGTTCCATGTGTTCATTTGACAGATTTGCTGGTTTTAGAACTTCAGTGTCTAGGTCTTTGGAGGTTTTGCAGTAAATGGCAACACCTCCACCTTTTTTTGTTTGGTTTGTTATATTATTTTATGTCTACCATTACATACAAGCCTATCCATCTATGTTGAGGGTGTTGTCTTAGTGCATGCCAGTGAGCGATGTTTCCGACAGTGTTAGTACATCAAGATTTTCATTTGTTAGGTGTATTTTTATTATGTATATTTTGTTGGATGAACTCTGACAGTTTAGGTGGGCAAAGTGTGTGCCCCTCCCCAGTTTGCATTCAATTACTTCTACCATTTTTTTTAGGTTTAGGTTAGTGGCTGCTTGATTTCGCGAGTTTAACTTTTGTAGATTTAATATTTATTAATGACTGTTTTGGGGCGTATGTGATGGTGCATGTAGCACATATAGCCTGTTCTGGTATATAGTCATATACACCACTGTAGATTGTACCTGTCTGCATGGAGGAAGGTATGTGTCCTGCAGTGCGTTTTAGCTATACATGGTATTACTTATGCTTTAGAATTTGGTTAATGGGGTTTATAGAAAGTTTGTGATACTCATGGTTTGGAGCCCTGGTGGTGTTTTTCCCAGTTCTCAGTGATGCTTTTTGTCAGCTTGGTAGCGACGCATTTGGCATATTTCTCATTGTAGTGTATTCCATCTGTCAGGCCTATGCCATACCGCGCCGATCTCCTCCAATGCCTTGTTTTGTGTATGTAGTTTGCATACCTCGGTATGGCTACTCCATTGTTTCGGCTGTTGTTTAGGTGGTGGATGTAGGTGTTTAGTTCTGGTATACATTCATCTACCAGTCTTTGGTAGTCTTGGTAGTCTTGGTAGTCTTGGTTTCCGCTGCAGCCACAGTACAGGTCCATGTCCATGCCCACGAGCTCGCATACCACCGTCAATTCTGTTAGTTGGCTGAGTGTGTCATGAGCGAGTTTGTATTCCTTTGTCATGTATTCCATGAGTGCCATCTTGGTCTTGAATGCTGGTTTCAGGTCCCTGTGGCCTACTTTTACTGTTAGGACACATATTCATGCCATCATGTATATCTGTGATGGTGGGGCACAGCCTATGTATTTCCTGTACACAGTATTTGCTATCCTGGCAATGGACGCTCCTGGTACAGATTCTACTATTTCTCTGTAATTTAGTGCATTGTGGTGCAGATCCTTCAGATGCGTGGTCAGCGCCCTCACTCTTGTGTCTCCACTATGATCATTTTCTGCATTTTGGTATCCATTCGCTTAAACAACCCGCTTCTAATTCGCTGTCATCGTCGTAATTCGCAGTTGATGGTTTGTTGATTTGAATTTGGCTTGGGTGGAAGTGGAGCATGCTTGTGTGTCGCTATGCCCTTTGCACCTCCTTTTGACCTGCTGGGAGAGCTCTAAGGCTTTTCTCCTGATCGTTGTTTTATTTATATTTTCTTCTATATTTATATTCTGCTTAATTTGCATTTGTTATATTTTGTTTGGTGTTTTTGGTGTTGGTGCTTATTTTGATGTTTATTTTGGTGTTTATTTTCTGCTTATTTTACCTATTTATTTTGCTGTTTATTTATTTGTTGGTGTTTGTCAGGCTTTCCTTGACTTTTTGGAGGATGTCTCCCATCTTATTTGTGTATCCTTGCTTGACCATTTCACCTTCGCTGGCAGAGCCTAGAAAACTACCTGAGTCCCAGTATGGGCATTTTGTGCATTCTCTGAATGCGTTTCCTGGGGCATCTATTAGCTTTTTCTTTAGTTCCTCGTTTTGGGGGAATTTTGCATGGACTATCCTTTAGTACTTTTTCGTTTGTTTTGCACCATTCCGGTGTTCTCCATAGTTTTTTTGCCATTGCCTTTATCGTATATGGATTGTTTGCATTGTCATTCATCCTTATTATATTGTGCTTTTCATGGAATTTGGCCATTATCGAGCTGTAATATTGCTCTGCTGATGTGTATTTTTTCCCAACTTTTCCTGAGATGTCACACGTGTACAGGTTGCTGAAGGGGGAGTTATGTCCTTGGAAGGACACTCCTTATATATATATATATATATATATATATATATATATATATATATATATATGTATATATATATATACAGTAAAACCTCTTTAACCGACTACCTCTACAGACCACACCCCTATATTGATAGCTTTATTTGGGTCCCAACTATACCATTGTAACCATATTCTAACTCCCTAAACCGACCACATCCCTAAATGAACCACTTAAAGTCGGTCCCATGGTCGGTCGATTTACAGAGGTTTTACTGTATATATATATACTTCATATGTATGCATATATATATATATATATATATATATACATATATATATATATATACATATGAAGTGGGCAAGACCATATATCATGTAATAGTAAAATGGACGATGTCATTACTTTATTCTACGCTCTGGCGTATTTAAAGAAAATAAATACATGTATACAGAATTTGCACCACTCCCCTTTCGCCAAACCGCAACATGTGGATAAATTTAATATGTAGAGATCTAGGCCTAGCATACATAGCGAAGTAAATATTAAGCTTAAACGGTATCAATACCTTGCAAATAAAATCTAAATTGGTGTGGTCTAAGTTGTTAACTTTGCTGTCGTTTCAGATGTCGTGCACCAATTGTACGTTGACGACCTGTGAATCACGGCAACTGCAACTGTGCAAGGACTCATCTCATATTGGCTAGCCTCAAACTCGGTGACCACAGCCCCTGCTTCCTTTCCACTGCACCTTAATGGATCGCAGCGGCGGCATCAAAATCTAGGCTTTGTCCATGGTGACCTGTTTTACATAGCACAATGTATATATACATAGCACCATGTATATATATATATATATATATATATATATATATACATATATATATATATATATTAGCTATTAGCAATATACCTCCGTCTGTGTATATATATATACATGTATTAATCGTTGTTAATTATTTATGACGATAAAGACTTCTCGACTAACAAACATACTGTGGCAACAATGCCTGTAATGTATAGTCTTGCACGGGGGCTTAGCTTGGGATTTTCAAATGGTACGCAGACTTTTGCAGCAATGGAATAACACGTTATTGGAATATAACACAATGGAATAAAATGCTATGAAACAACATATATATTCTGTAATATGTGTTATCTCATCTGATACACAGCCTTGTGCCTGTGTATAAATGGAAGCTAGGCCCTTGCTGGAGA
The DNA here is from genome assembly GCA_030323885.1 of Branchipolynoe longqiensis. Classification (NCBI taxonomy): domain Eukaryota; kingdom Metazoa; phylum Annelida; class Polychaeta; order Phyllodocida; family Polynoidae; genus Branchipolynoe; species Branchipolynoe longqiensis. Next base: position 139,323,674 of record CM059186.1, read on the forward strand.
GCATCTTTGCTGAAAGCTATATGCAGCTTGTTTATCGCTACCCATTAAAATATGTACAGGAACCAAAATGTAAAATAATCGGCCTAACACAATAGTAAGAGTGTGTGGAATGTGTAAGCCTACTGCACATGTGCTGTATATATACCCATATTGCATAAGTATGTCAGTATAACTTATAAGTAACAGAAGGTTTTCTCGTGGTTCTTCGTACTGTAATACTAATAAGTAATAGCAATGTACCCGTTGGTGGCGCCACTGCTGCCTGTCCGCAGCGAATCTTAGGTGGTCGCTTATTGGCTTAAAAACATACAAAAAGTAATTACTTAATTAAGGTTAAATGCACCGTACAACTGGACGGAGTTCGAACCCCAAGTTTGTCGCCGCTATTTATACGCTATATATATATATATATATATATATATATATATATATATATATATATACGACGACTGAGTGACAGAGTTATCTGACTGCAATTACAGACGACAGGTTAGTTTCGTATTGGGGAAAATACATTGTTATTATAGGACAATGAAACATGAGAAGGCATTATATATATATATATATATATATATATATATATATATATACATGTAAATGAAATTGTGCGAGTATAAATAACGAAAGGTCCTAGATATCACCAATTATTCACCATTATTCACCAAATGGCACTGGTGGCGCCACCACCCAATATCCATCTCACTAACCACTTCACTCACTGTCACAGTGTCAGTCGCTGCTGCAATATACACGTGCACATCTACGCTAATATCCCGAAATAATGCTTATATTATATATTTATATAATATGTATAATATATATAATATTATATATAGTATATGAATAATATATATAATATATATTATATAAATAATATATATTATATATATCATATAAATAATGTATATAATAATAAATATGCATAGTATATAGACCCTACACTATATATAATATACAATAGATGTAATATATATTATATATATATATATTATGTACATTATATATAATATACATAATATATGTATAATATATATAATATGCATAATATATAGACTGCCTAATATATAATATATATAATATATTGTATATATAATATATATATAATATATTGTATATATAATATATGAAATATAATATATTGTATATATAATATATGATATATAATATTTTATATATATAATACTATAATATATATAGTATATCATATATATATATGAGCGCATGTATGTATATATAAGCATTATTTCTGGATGTAAGCGCTAATTGAAGTGACAAGTAGTAAATTACGGTTAGAACAACTTCATGACTGAACGCACACACACACACAGACACACACACACACATCGACAGCCCCGAGCTGTGGGCGGCGTTCAGTAACAGCACGTGATCACACGCATGCGCACACCGCTTCCATCAGGCGCCCGTGATCCTGACGCCGTTACACCGAGTGTCGGTTCCTCAGAGCTGGCAACAGCTTGAAGCCAATCAAACTCGCAGGTGTGGCCCATCTTTCTCATAGCACCCACTTTGTATGCTGTGACCGGGCGCGGTAGCCGAATCGGTAGAGCGTGGGCCTCGCGGGCGGGAGATCGGGAGTTCTGTTCCCGGTCGAGTCAAACCAATGACTTATATAAAATTGATACTTGTCACTTCCTAGCCTGGCGCTCCGCATTAATAGGATAGGGCAAGGACTGGTTAGCTTAGTGTCAGGATAAGGTGACTGAGTGGGATATCGGCTCATGGTGCTGGTGGCCTGATTTGCCAGTCGTGCAGCACTATAAACTTGACCTGAGTGTGCACTGTTATCAGTCGGTACCCATCTAGATAAAGGATTCACCCGGTACTCGCAGTCGCAGTACACGGGTGAATACCAACCCTATATAAAAACGGTCGAAAAAGCGGGTTACTGAATTGAGAGCCTAATTTCACAATCTAAGAAGCAACATTTATTCTTTACATATGTCTTATTGATAGCCCGCTACCTTTGAGTTGAAAAATATAATATAATATGTATGTTTAATAAGATTTAAAAGTGATTTACGGCATTCTGCAGCCGCCATCTTGTCTTTTTGCATTCTCTCCCATTCCACCAACTCTGTGCCTATATGAGTAGCCACATCATGGAGCCACAGTTTCTAGGTCATGTTCCATACTAAACCTATTTTCGCCCGTATTTACACTACGTTGTCCTTCACTCGTGTACTACAAGTACCGGGTGAATCTTTTATCTAGTACCCATCCTGATATGACTTTAGATGTTACCAGGACGTTAAACTGCAAAAACCAACCAAGCAACTTTATGCTGTGTGCAGATTGTGTGTGTGTGTGTGTGTGTGTGTGTAGGTGTGTGTGTGCCGCCTGTGTTCCGGTGTCAATCCGCCATGTCGCCCCGGGCGGATGCTGGTCTTTGACAGCTGTCTCGGGGTGCGGTAGGCGTTCCGTCGGGGCCCCTTTACACAAACACCGCGCTGACTCGGACTCTTGAGTTGTCGGCTCGCCAGGTCAGGATGTTCCGGGCTGGCCACCAGAGGGCGTAAGGGGGACGCCGGGGATGGGGGTGGGGTGGGGGTGGGGTGGGTGGGTTGGGGGTGGGGGTGGTGGTACGGTGCGGGCAGGCGTGGGGATTATGAGACATGAGGCAGGGGCTTGGGGAGGTTGGAGGCATGGGGGGGGGGGGGCGGTAGGGGGCGTGGACTGTGAGGCAAGGGGCGTGGGGATTGAGGCATGGGCGTTGGTCAGGAGACTTGGGGGAGATGGGTGTGAGGATTGGGGCGTGGGAGGGAGAGGGGGTGGAGTGGGGGCAGTATACCTCCGTCTAAATTAGCCGTGAGACGAACAGCCAGGGTGAACCTTCTCCGGAGCGACTCACACAACTCACCCGGTGTGTGTGGGGAGGGGGGCAGGTGTGTGGTGAGGGGGGGGGGGTAAGGGAAGGGGGGTGCAGGGTCCGCCCTGGACAGGTATGCGCACCAAACCTTCCACGCATACCTCACCACCGGCTGTGTTATTCGCCTACACATGTCTGTCATAGTTGGTCTCCGTCAGAAAGCGGCTGGCCGGGGCGAGGGGGAGGGGGGGGGGGCGTCCTGGCGCGGGGCGGGGCGGGGTGAGAGCGGGAGGAGGAGGGGGGGGGGGATGCCCGGTCAGCCTAGCCCTCCCCCGTAGGGGGGGCGTCCGCTAAGAGGCGAGAACGGACGCCGGCGGATACAGCTTCAAACATGACCGGCGCATGCGCGGGGCGCACGGCGCGCAGGGTATTCGCGACGCCTGGCGTTCGGGAGGATGGCTGTCAATGTTTCTGCCTCGTCAATCACCCTGCTGCCGGCCGTGTTCAACCATCACGGCTATGCATCATGCCCGTGCGTATGCGGTGTGTGTAGTGCGTGTGCGCGTGTGTAGTGTGAGGTGTATGTAGGGGGAGAGGGGCTACTGAACCCGCCGCCATCTTAAAGTTGCATAGTCGGAAGGTTTTGAGTTTCAGTCATTTTCTTTCTGAGATAAATATATTAGGTTTCTCGTTATAATCCAGCTATAACTCTAGTTTGAAGTGACCTTGATTTAAAATGAGAAACCTGGGAGATATTTGAAGTGTGAACAGACATAATTAATTTGACAAGCACACCAAAACCCTGATACTAAGTGATAGTGATACCATAGACTTCTGCCGTAACAGGTTTGATTGACTTTGTCTCAAGCTGCATAGTCTGATGGAAGCATCAACTTTTCAAACCGAAGACACTTAACTAGTAGAGTTGGTCCTACATATCGAGCTTAGAGTATCTATTAAACATGTATTCTTTCATAGAAGGAATACCAAGTCGATCTAATATAACCTGCTACTGCTGAATCATGGTGTCAACGATTTGGCAATTACTTTGGCATCTTTGTGCTTTCAATATCTCCAAAGTTAGCCATTTGAAACGAAGGTTACATCAACGTAAAGCTGCATAGTCCGATAAAGGCATCACATTTTCAAAACCAAAACATTTATCTAGATTTGATCCTACATATCTAACTTAGATACTGATGCACTTATTACGCATTTGCTGCCCCATTAGGGAATGACGAGTTAATTAATAGAATGTGTTACTGCTGAAGCCTCTGGTGCCAGAGTTTCGGCGTGCTTGCAAAAATTACCTTTACTGTGTTTGAACTTCAAATATCGCCAAAGTTAGCCATTGAATCCAAAAGTTACTTGAAACTAAAGTAAGATAGAATATAACCATCAACCTAATGTATTTATCTCAGAAAATGTCAGAAACTCAAAACCATCGGACTAATCAACTTTAAAGTCAGGTAGATTATACTTATAGCGACAAATATTAATAATACTATGCTTCTCTCTGAAAACAGACAGAAACTCAAAACCAACTTTGATAGTAACATAATGCTTTTGATCATAATCAGTTGTTTTTTTGTTATCGTTTTTGTGGGTCTTCTTAAGCATTTTTTCCTTTTCAGTATTGTACTATTTGTCCTAGCGTTATTCTTCTTTTACTAAGTTAAAATTCTTTTACTAATTAGTAAGTAACATAACTCAGAAGAAAGATGGAATTCAATTATTTTGCTGGATTGTGTACGCCTGACTAAGTGCATGTGTGTGTTTCTAACTAGCGGTACGGAAGTTTTCCAGTGTGTAAATACGCAGGGCAACAGACGATTTCCCTGTTTAGCATTATCGGCAAATCTTTAGTAAAGTTCGCCCAGAAATGGTTGTGGGAAATGATCACCTGATAATGGTTGGTTGGTTGTCGGAGTTTTACGTCCTGTCAAAATCTAAGGTCATATCGTTGTAAAATATTCTGATCTTCGGCAAGGGGGAAATGCAAATGTTCTATTACTGATCAGTGTACGTGACCAGGTGCATGGATTGGTGGTGCCTGAGTGGGATCTAAATAGACATAGTGGTGCTGGCAGGTCTGGGTGTGATTGCACTCAGGGCCTAACCCTTCTGCTGGCGTAGGGGGTCACCACACTCAAAAGGTCAAGGTTGGTGGTGGCCAAGGGGCCATACAGCTACTGGTGGTGGGCAGACCACTGGTATCCATAGAGACCAGGAATGTTGGATTCCTATTGGTAGGACCAGGAATGTTTGATTTCCTTGGTGGAAGGAGGTGGTATGATACTCTACCATCAACCCATGTAACTTTATAATAATAAATCAGAGGGCTGGACCCCTTCTCTTACACTTTACTCTCTTCCTTTCTCTTTGTCTGTATTGTTTTCCTCAGAGCCTATGTACACAGCCACGGATCCGAGCATTAGATTCTATAAACTGGTGACCATGATGGTTATTAACACACAGTGTTAAATTGCTGGTGCTGCTGTTTGCTTGGTGCGCTGGGTAAGTAGTGTTCTTTTCTTCTATTTTTTTACTCTGTGAGGGTTTGACATTCTTCGGAATTCGGGTTGTCGAAGATTTTTCCGACAATACCGCTATTTTGGAAGGTCCGCTAGACTTTATTGATGGTATGCCTGTAACGTGCCGTCATTGAAGCCCCGCGTCACCGCTGAAATATTTCTTTCATACGGGACTACTTTTGGCTTTTCTTTAACCTTATCACAGAGGGGGGAGTGTAGTGGTACACTACATCTTTTTTTTTTACCATTTCTTCTTCTTTACAGACAATTCCATACTTGGATTCAATTCTGCTAAATCTTTTCTACCACTGCATAAAACAGCAGCTTAAAGATGCAGCTCACACACGCAAGGGAGGAATCGTTGCATGATGAGTTTCAACAATGGTTCCAAGGTCAGTGTACACTGGGCAATTATTCATCTGTAACGGGAGCAGTAGAAGCATGGTCTAGGTTTATGGCACTTAGGTTAGATATTCTTAAAGAAGAGCAGGAGGGACGTTTGTCAGAAATAAGGGATAGGACAGAAATACGGGAAGAAAGAGAAGAACGCAGGGAGACACGGGAACTGTTACAGGTTGAGCATAGGCAGAGAGAGGTATGGTGTAGATCATTAAAGGCGTATGGTCAGTCTGTTTCCTTATTAGACGGGTCAGACAGAGGAGCGTTACGTAATTGGATTGATTTGATCGAACGTATAGGGACTCTTGCTGACGTTTCAGACCTGGACATTATTCGTTTTGCTTTTGACTGGTACCGAATTGTGACAGGGTGCACTCATGGCGACTTAATAGTACTGCCTCACTGGGAAATTAAGCCACCATGACAATGACCTGATAAGTGATATCCCACTCAGTCACATTATCCTGACACTGAGCTAACCAGTCCTTGCCCTATCCTATTAATGCTGAGCTCCAGGCTAGGAAGCGACAAGTATAAATTTTTATAAGTCATTGGTTTGACTGGTAATCAAACTCCAGATCTCCCGCACGCGAGGCCCGTGCTCTGTCGATTCGGCTATCGCGCCCACTCACCTGATAATGAGATCGGGCTAGTTCTACTGGTTAAGGCAGATTGGATGTGATGGGTTGGATAATATGAAGAGTTCAGCGAAAAAGACCTGTATACACGAATCGAAAAATGCAATTAAAATAAAGACTAACTCAACATTTGTTGTGATGGCATGATTCTGGAACAATGACCAAAAGAGTAGGAATGCAAAAAATATGTAAATTGTCTAGGTTTGATTCCAATGTTTATCCCTTTTTTTTTATTGGCGCTACCTTGCCTGGCGCTCAGTATTAAACCAAATTGATATTTGCCACTACCTTGCCTGGCGCTCAGCATTAAACCAAATTGATACTTGTCACTACCTTGCCTGGCGCTCAGCATTAAACCAAATTGATACTTGTCGCTACCTTGCCTGGCGCTCAACATTAAACCAAATTGATACTTATCGCAAACCTAGCCTGAACTCTTCATATGTTGGAAATAAGGCAAGAAGGCCATGCTCCAGGCTATGCCAATTTGCCAGTGTGCAGCCTGTGGTGACCACATACACCCTCAGAGGATGCCAGAAGGAGTGTTTGTTTTTGTTTGTATTGCGCGTGTACATAGAATTCTTGGGAGAGGTTCAGCTCACCTGTTCCTGGAAAACTCTAAGGAACTGGAACTGGAGACTTTGATCTTCTTCATCCCATCTTTTAAAAAGAAAATCTGGTGAGATTTATTCCGTATTCGAAGTATCTTAGCAACCTACAGTAAAACTTCTCTAACCGATCACCTCCACAGATCGACCACTCCCCTATATCGATCGCCTTATTTGGGTCCCAGCAATACCGTTGTAACGATATTCTAACTCCCTAAACAGACCACCTCGCTAAATGGACCACTTAAAGTGGGTATCAAGGTCGGTCGATTTAGAGAAGTTTTACTGTATTCATATTTTTAAAATATGAATGATTTTACACTTAGAATATCCATGGAATGAATGCTTGGACTAATGTTCCTGAATGGATTATCCCTTTTCAGTTACCAACTGGGTTAGTGCTGGAATACCCCATTTTGGGATGTTCTGCAGGAACAGAAGAGATGGAATTGCATAAGACATAAGAAAAAGGCTTAAGATTAAAGCTGCATAGTCCGATGAAGTATCAAATTTTCAATACCAAAATAATTATATAGATTTAACTCAACATATCTAACTTAGATATTGGTACAGTTATTAAGTATTTATTGCTAAATCGAAGGGCACACTGAGTCAATTTAATAGAACATGGTACTGCTGAAGTCTATGGGGTCAGAGTTTTGGTGTGCTTGCCAAAACTAATTTGGCATGTTTCCACTTCAAATATCTCTAAGGTTACCCATTAAAATTTCAAAATTACTTCAAACTAAAGTGATGTAGATAATAACAATCAATTTAATAGATTTATCTCAGAAAAATTAGAGAAAGTCAAAACCATCGGATTATGCAACGTAGTGTAGTCAACGTAGGCTTTGCAATACTTTCCTTAGGCAGCCCTGTTGCAGTGAACTGCATCTTTTTAACCGTTCTCTATAATTAGTGACCCATGAATCTGAACATGTTTCAGTTCTATTTCGCAGAGAAATCCTATCTAAATGGATAAACATTTCCTCACCTGCGTCATTCTATCAGCCCGCCCGTCCTTGTAGTAATGCTGAGCACAAGGGAAGGTAGCAACAAGAATCAATTTGGTTGAATGCTGAGCACCAGGCAAGGTAACGCAAATATCAATTTGGTTTAATGCTGACTGGCAGGCAAGGTAGCGGCAAATATCAAATTGGTTTAATGCTGAGCACGGGCAGGGGTCAGCGCTCAGGGTGGTAGGGAGCCGGGGCGGGGTGGGTGTGTGTGTGTGGGGGGGGGGGGGGGGGAGGGGGGGGGGGGGGGGGCGAGGCTTCGACAGTGTAGATCGGCCAGGATAGTGTAGATGGCCAAGGGCAGTGCCGATCGGCCACTGGGGCGAGGATAGGGCAGGGGAGGCACCAACCGTGCGTAGAGGCGTGGCGAGAGGGATCGTCCTGCAGGCCGTCCTGCAGGACGGTGTAGTGGGCGGTAGTGTTGAGGGGGTGAGTGCAGGCTGGCGTAGTGCACGGTAGTGGTAAGAGGCCGTGGCGCAGGGTGGTGTATAGCACGGGTAGTGGTGGGAGCCCGTCACGCAGCATGGTGCAGGGTGGCATACGGCAGGGTAGTGGTGAGAGGCTGTCGTGGTGAGAGCCCGTCGAGCAGGGTGGTGTGGTGCACGGTGGTGGTGAGAGGCCGTTTTGCAGGAAGGTGCAGTGCACGGTCACGGATAGTGCAGATGGGCCGGGGAAGCACCAACCGTATGTAGAGGCGTGGTGAGATGGATCGTCCTGCAGGCTGCCCTGCAAGATGGTGTGGTGCACGGTAGTGGTGAGGGGCAGTCGTGCAGGATGCCGTAGTGCAGAGTAGTGGTGAGGGGCCGTCGTGCAGGGTGGCGTAGTGCGCGGTAGTGGTGAGAGGCCGTCGTACGGGGTGGCGTAGTGCGCGGTAGTGGTGCGAGGCCGTCGAGCGGGATGGTGTAGAGCACGGTAGTGGTGAGAGGCTGTTGTGCAGGATGGTGTAGTGCACGGTGGTGGTGAGAGGCCATCGTGCAGGGTGGTGTAGTGCATGGTAGTGGTGAGAGGCCCCCGTGCAGGATGATGTAGTGCACGGTAGTGGTGAGAGGCCGTCATGCAGGATGGTGTAGTGCACGGTATTGGTGAGAGCCTGTCATGCAGGGTGGTGTAGTGCACGGTAGTGGTGAGAGGCTGTCATGCAGGAAGGTGTAGTGCATGGTCAGGGATAGCGCAGGTGGGCCACAACAGTGTAGAGGCGCATAGAGGCGTGGTGAGAGGCGAGCCGTGGAGATTAGTGTGGTGCATGCAGGATAGTGTAGGTCGGCCAGTGATAGTGTAGATAGTGTAGGTCTACACCCATGTCGATAGTGTAGATAGCCTTGATGAAGAAAGCCAAAGAAAAAAGTGTATGGAGGAGCAGAGTGTCTGGAGGCAGGAGGGCGAGTGGCCTGAGGCGGCCTCGGGGCTGGCTTTAAGGGAAGGAAGCGCGGGAGATTATGTAATGGCGAACGGCTGGAGAGAAAAAAAGGGGGGGGGGGGGGTCCTCCCTCGCCTCGCATCAACCGCAATGCGAGCATTACGACCAATGCTGAGCACCAGGCAAGGTAGCAGCAAATATCAATTTGGTTTAATGCTGAGCCTCAGGCAAGGTAGCGGAAAATATCAATTTGGTTTAATGCTGAGTGCCAGGCAAGGTAGTGGCAAATATCAATTTGGTTTAATGATGAGCACCAGGCAAGGTAGCGACAAGTATCAAGTTGGTTTAATGCTGAGCGCCAGGCAAGGTAGCGGCAAATATCAATTTGGTTTAATGCTGAGCCACAGGCAAGGTAGCGACACGTATCAATTTGGTTTAATGCTGAGTGCTAGGCAAGGTAGCGGCAAATATCAATTTGATTTAATGCTGAGCAGCAGGCAAGGTTTGCGATAAGTATCAATTTGGTTTAATGCTCAGCACCAGGCAAGGTAGCGACAAGTATCAATTTGGTTTAATGCTGAGCGCCAGGAAACGTTGTGGCAAATATCAATTTGGTTTAATGTTGAGTGCCAGGCAAGGTTTGCGATAAGTATCAATTTGGCTTAATACTGAGCGCCAGGCAAGGTAACGACAAATATCAATTTGGTTTAATGCTGAGCGCCAGGCAAGGTAGCGACAATTATCAATTTGGTTTAATGGTGAGTGCCAGGCAAGGTAGTGGCAAATATCAAGTTGGTTTAATGCTGAGTGCCAGGCAAGGTTTGCGATAAGTATCAATTTGGTTTAATGCTGAGCACCAGGCAAGGTAGCGACAAATATCAATTTGGTTTAATGCTGAGCGCCAGGCAAGGTAGCGGCATATATCAATTTGGTTTAATGCTGAGCACCAGGCAAGGTCTGCGATAAGTATAAATTTGGTTTAATACTGAGCGCCAGGCAAGGTAGTGACAAGTATCAAATTGGTTTAATGCTGAGGGCCAGGCAAACTTTGCCATAAGAATCAATTTGGTATCAATTTGGTTTAATGCTGAGCGCCAGGCAAGGTAGTGACAAGTATCAATTTGGTTTAATGCTGAGCGCCAGGCAAGGTAGCGGCATATATCAATTTGGTTTAATGCTGAGCACCAGGCAAGGTCTGCGATAAGTATAAATTTGGTTTAATACTGAGCGCCAGGCAAGGTAGTGACAAGTATCAAATTGGTTTAATGCTGAGCGCCAGGCAAACTTTGCCATAAGTATCAATTTGGTATCAATTTGGTTTAATGCTGAGCGCCAGGCAAGGTAGTGACAAGTATCAAATTGGTTTAATGCTGAGCGCCAGGCAAACTTTGCCATAAGTATCAATTTGGTATCAATTTGGTTTAATGCTGAGCGCCAGGCAAGGTAGCGGCAAATATCAATTTGGTTTAATGCTGAGTGCCAGGCAAGGTTTGCGATAAGTATCAATTTGGTTTAATACTGGGCGCCAGGCAAGGTAGCGACAAGTATAAATTTGGTTTAATGCTGAGCGCCAGGCAAGGTAGCGACAAGTATAAATTTGGTTAACTCGTTGGTTGGTTGGTAGGTTTGTTTGGCCGGGGATTGATCCCATGACCTCTCGCACGGGAGGCGGGCGCCGTACCCACTCAGTCATCGCGCGCGGTGTGTGGAAAGCGTGGTGTGAAGCAGAATGATATGTGGGGCGGGACAGTGTGGAATGTGGGGGTGCTGGCAGAACGATGTGTGGCGACATTTTGAATCTGTGAAGTACTTAATCATTACCCACCAGACAGCCGAAATCCAAAGGAAGACATTATTTGCATATCAACACTTTCTATGTAATTACTCAATCATATTTTGTAACCCCCTAAAGAAAATCTCTTTTTTTTTTCCTTAAAAGAAATGTTGGGCAGATCGCATCTTTGATATTCTAAATATTCTATGTATTATTTTGTTACAAACATTAAAGTTGCAAAGTCCGATGGTTTTGAGTTTCTGCCTTCTTCTGAGGAAAATTTGAAGTGTAAACATGCCAAATTAATGTTGGCAGCCACATCAATCCTGCATAGACTTCAGCAGTAACAGTTTGAACAAATTTAATTGACTCAATATCTCCTTCTATTCAGTAATAAATACTTAAAGCTGCATAGTCTGATGAAGCATCAAATTTTCAAAACCAAAACAAGTATCTCAATTTGATTCTACATAGCGTAGTGGTCTGCACTGACCTCTCAGGCAAGGAGCCGCATAGACAGGTAGGCGTGGGTAGTGTGTTGATATCAGGGAGCCTAGGTGGTGTAATGGTTAGCACACTGGCCCGGAATGCAAAGAGATGTGGGTTCGAGTCCCACTCTAGGCACAATATTTCCCATTTTCATCACCCCCCATGACAATATCTAACTTAAATACTGATGCACTTGTTAAACATTTGGCACCACATATAAGGGAATACTGAGGCAATTTAATATAACCTATTACTGCAGAAATCTATGGTGTCAGAGTTTTGGCAAGCTTGCCAAAACTAATTTTGCTTGTTTGCACTTCAAATATCTCAAAAGTTAGCTATTTAAAATAAAAATTACTTCAAGTGAAAGTAGGGTCGATTATAACGATCACCCTAATATGTTTATCTCAGAAAATGACAGAAACTCAAAACTCATCGGACTATGCAACTTTAATAAGTGCACCAATACCTAAGTTTGTTATATCGGATCAAATCTAGCTGAATGTTTTGGTATTGAAAATGTGATGCTTTCGTTAGACTATGCAGCTTTAACTAAACAAAGGTAATTTCAATTGGTCTTCCTTGCACTACTGCTCCTTGTCTTATACTAATAATAGCTTGTGTCAAGTATAACTCTTTTAATTCATTGGTTTCATTTGGCGCGGGTTTGGACCCTACAACCTTCAGTATTGCAAGTGAGCGCTCAACTGATGTGGTCACCCGACCTGACCATCGAGGATGTTATGTCTTCCTTTAAGAGGTTCGATTCCTTGTCCATATCAGGTTCTTTTTCTTTGCTGTCGGATTACCGTCTGCTTTTTTATTCTTTCTGTTTTAGTGATTGGTTGTTTATTCTGCTCATAACCGGTGTTTTGGGATGAATTTATTTATCATGCTCATAACCGATAAGTGTGTTAATACTTGTTTTCACCGCTGGGCAGCACTAGTCCAATTTGATTCAAATCTTTGGAATTTAGTTTTAGTGACGGTTGAGTGCATGCACTTACTTGTTTTCGCCGCTGTGCACTCGGATTGATTTCCTTTTCCTTTTATTCTTGTTTGTGATTTTATTTTTGTACATACTTAACATTTATAATACCTTGTAACCATGCAATTAGCATCTTAATCTAGATATCCTATGTTAGTTTTATTGTTTTTGTCACACCTTTGAAGGTTAGGTTTGTGGATAATTTGTATGACTTTCAAGTACTCCATTTTCTTTGTTGTTGTGTTCAGCTCATTTTGCTTTAGAGACGCCTCCTATTATTTCAACTGTACGTCTTGCCTGGCACTTACATGATCATTAGTTTGCTTAGAATGGTGTATCTTATTGATTTCAGATATGTTTTGGCTTATTCACTGTTTATCCCTGATCCTTTACTTAATACATATTTCTTTATCTATACCTCACTCCCAGTTACTAAATGACCAGAGAGTACAAGGACAATGTGCTTCCAAGCAGAAAAATATTAAAATCATGAACAGAATTTGCTTGCACATATCTCAGACATGTTGATGAGTTATTTACTGGACGTTTATTTACATGGACATTAACTGAGGACAGTCTCAAGCTTCAAATACCTGGGTTCAGTTTGAACTGACAGGGGTTGCAAGCCTGAGATACTCTCTAGGGTAGCACAGATATTGGCTGCATTGACAAGGCTGAGACCAGCTTGGATTGACAAGAGTATTTCTTTCAGCTCCAAGATATGACTGATGCACTGCCTTTTCACATCCATCTTCCTATATACTTGTGAATACACTAGTTTGTAATTCCAGTGGTGCAGTGCATTGTGGGATGCGGCAAAGCAAAACAAACCCTCACGAAGCACATGGCTAATGCTAATACACTGAGTGCCGCTATTAAATGTGCTAGTTTCAGTTGATATCAGCTCTAGTTTGAAATGTAGAATACCAACTAAAAAATATACATAATAAAGTAAGATGTTAATCTTTTATCCAGCATTGTATTTACATCAATCTAATCAGCACATCTTATACCATCTGCATTTAGATTTAGACAAATCTGGTCACTCAGACTAGTGTTAGAGCCAGAGTCAGTTTTACTTATTTTATTCATGTTTTTATTTATATTCTATGGTTAATAAACATCTGTAGAGCTAGAAAATAGGTAAGGTTAATCAGACATTGGTTATACATTTCTTTGAAATAGGTTCTGACACATTTGACATTTTAATACTTAAAACAAGAATTAAAAATGGTGATTAAACATCAGCCTGTAAAGTGACTTTATTGTTTTGTGGGAATTGTATGTTTCTTAGCTCAAAATGCTCAATTATGGATAGTTGTGTCTTAAATATATTCATTATATTATTAACTTGCATTTATTGAATTTAGAATAAAATAGACATTTTGTATTTCTATGAATTTAGAATAAAATAGACATTTTGCACTGTGCATATTGGCAGATTCAATGGCCGGGCACATTTGTTTTGCTCTTGACACCATTTTCAGCGCATGTGCAGTCGGAATGACAAACTAGTCTATTATGGACCCTCACAGCAAAGCTCCAGAGAAGAATACTAGCCATGGAAATGAGATGCTACCACAACATATGGCACATCTAATACAAAGACCATGTTACCAATGAGGAAGTCCATGTCCAGATCCAGCAGGCAATTCGACCATATGAAGATCTCCTGACAATCATAAAGAGACACCAACTGCAGCGGTATGGCCTTAGTTCTCGTTCAACAAGTCTGGCCAAAGCCATCTTGCAAGGCACAGTGAAAGGAGGAAGAAAACAAAGGAAGAGGCGGAAAGACAACATTGCGGAATGGATACTTCTGGAATCCTCTAAGTCCCACAGGGCAGGGGAGAACAGGGGAAATGGAGAAAACTGGTTGCAAAGTCAGCTGTAGTACCCCAATGACCCTCGTTGTTAATCGATTGATGATGAAGATGATGATGATGATATTAACATTGCTGATGATATTAACATCTGCTGAAATGAGCTAATATTTTGTTTTCGAATAGTGATAGGAGATGTGAGGAAGAAATTAAAAGAAGGATAACAATAGCCCGAACAACATTCTCCAAAATGAATAGAGTGTTAACATCAAGTAAGATATTAATACAAACAAGGAAGCGTATTCTTCAGTGTTATGTGTGGTCTACTCTAATGTATGGGGCAGAGACATGGACAATCTCTAAGAAAATGTACAAACGTTTAGCAGCATTTGAGATGTGGACTTATCGAAGGATGATGAAAATATCATGGACAAAGAAGATCACCAACAAAGAAGTTCTCAGAAAAATTAAAAATAAGAAAAGCTTGTTTGCCACTATACAGACAAAGAAACTTATTTATTTTGGCCACATCATTCGTCAGAGTTCAATATACCGTACATTGTTGGAAGGGAAGGTGAATGGCAGCAGAGGGAGAGGGAGACCAAGAACATCATGGTTTACAAATATTTCACAGTGGACAGGCTTGAATTATTCACAGTCTATCAGAACAGCACAACATCGGGACAAGTGGAGAACCATTGCATCCAACCCTCGACTAGAGGATGGAACTATTGATTGATTGATTGATTGATAGGCTCAGAATTCAAGTGCTTTGTAAGTAAAGACTTTGCAACTAGAACTTTGCAGTAAATGTTCGGTAACAAAGCAGTCTGCAGTAATTACTTTGTAATGACCATATGAGCTTTGTAGCTAGGCAGTAGTAGGGATTATTGCAGTTTATTTATTAGATGTATGGGGGAAAAAAGGTTTCATTTCGGGGGTTTTCGGATTTAAGAATTTTGGATAAGGGGTTGTGGGCCTGTACTTTGCAATACGTCCTCTGTAACTAAGAGATTTGTAACGCAGGCCGTCCACCATGTAGATGTGAGACATTTGGCCTGCCATGGAGGCCTCCCACTGGTACTCACATGTTCTTGATCGCGAGCCGGTTGGGTGGGGGTCCAGGTAAGAAAGAAGATGGGTGAGGAAGGTGGGCAGATATGTAGGGTGGGGCAGTGTGAAAAGTGAGGTGTGAGACGGGTCGATGTGGGGGGTAGGACAGAGTGAAGGGTGGAGGTGGAGTGTGGGGTGGGGTGTAGAGTGGTATGTAGTGGGGGAAGTAGGGTAGTGTAGTGGGTATTGTGTAGTGCATAGTGTGTAGGGGTAGTGTACAGTGTGTAGTGCACCGTGTAATTGTATAGTGCAGAGTGTGTAATTTATGTAGTGTAGTTCACAGCATGTAATGTACAGTGTAGTGAACTGTGTAATGCACATTGCATTGTGTATATATACAGTGTGTAATCTACAGTGTGCAGTATACAGTGCAGTATGCAGTGCAGTATACAGTGCAGTATGCACATTGTATTGTACACACACATTGTGTAATGTACAGTGTACAGTAGTGTACCTGTAATGCACAGTGTATGGTACACATACAGTGTGTAATGTACAGTGTCCGGTGTACAGTGTGTAATTTACAGTGTACAACGTGCAGTGTGTAGTGTAGTCTACCATGTGATGCACATTGTACACATACAGTGTGTAATGTACTGTGTCCGGTGTACAGTGTGTAATTTACAGTGTACAACGTGCAGGGTGTAGTGTAGTCTACCATGTGATGCACATTGTATACATACAGTGTGTAATGTACTGTGTCCGGTGTACAGTGTGTAATTTACAGTGTAGTACACCATGTAGTGCACATTGTTTTGTATACATACAGTGTGTAATTTACCGTGTGCAGTGTGCACTGTACAGTGTAGACTACCCGGTAATGCACAGCGTATTGTATACATACAATGTGTAATTTACAGTGTGTAGTGTGTAATGTACAGTGTGCCGTGTACCGTGTGTAATTTACCGTGTGCAGTGTGTAATTTACAGTGCACAGTGTGTAATTTACAGTGCAGTGTACCATGCAACGCACATTGTATTGTATACATACAGTATGTAATTTACATTGTGATGTGTGCAGTGTGTAATTTACAGTGTGCAATGTACCATGTGTAGTTTACAGTGTGCAGTGTGTAATTTACAGTGTGCAATGTACCATGTGTAATTTACAGTGTGCAGTGTGTAATTTACAGTGTGCAGTGTGTAATTTACAGTATGCAGTGTGTAATTTACAGTATGCAGTGTGTAATTTACAGTGTGCAGTGTGTAATTTACAGTGTGCAGTGTGTAATTTACAGTGTGCAGTGTACACTGTGTAATTTACAGTGTGCAGTGTGTAATTTACAGTGTGCAGTGTGTAATTTACAGTGTGCAGTGTGTAATTTACAGTGTGCAGTGTGTAATTTACAGTGTGCAGTGTGTAATTTACAGTGTGCAGTGTACACTGTGTAAGTTACAGTGTGCAGTGTACAGTGTGTAATTTACATTGTAGTGTACCGTGTAACGCACATTGTATTGTATGAATACAGTGTGTAATTTACAGTGTGCAGTGTGTAATTTACAGTGTACTGTGTGTAATTTACAGTGTGCAGTGTGTAATTTACAGTGTGCAGTGTGTAATTTACAGTGTACTGTGTGTAATTTACAGTGTGCAGTGTGTAATTTACAGTGTGCAGTGTACACTGTGTAAGTTACAGTGTGCAGTGTACAGTGTGTAATTTACATTGTAGTGTACCGTGTAACGCACATTGTATTGTATGAATACAGTGTGTAATTTACAGTGTGCAGTGTGCAGTGTACAATGTGCAGTGCAGTGTGCAGTGTGCAGGGTGCAGTGTGCAGTGTGGAGGCGGTGAGGAGACACGTAGACATAGTTGGCGGTGAGAAATACAGCTGGAGATTGACAAATAGATTGTGAAGCAGCAGCAAGGGGTGGACGCTGGGTACAAGTGGGCGGCATATCATGACATATCACGTGATCAGTAAGCAGTACGTCAGTGCGTGTACGTGTGTGCGTAGACAGGGGAGCGACGACAGAGTACAGAGGAAGCAGCCAGAGGAGCTACATTTGCCTTTGCTTTGCCTTCACCGGACACGGAAACCGAATCGACAGAGCGATGGCTTCTCGTGTGGAAGGTTGGGAGTTTGAAACTTGGCCGAGTTAAAGCATTGACTTACTAAATATATACTTGTCTCTACCTAGCCTCGTGCTCGGCATTGATAGGATAGGATAAGGACTGGTTAGCTTAGTATCAGGATAACGTGACTGAGTGGGGAAATCGAGTCATGTTTACCGGCGGCCTGGTCTCCCAGTGTGGGGGAAACACTTATAAAGTCGCCACGATTGAGCAATTACAGTAAAACCTAGTCTAAATCGACCGACCATGGAATTGACTTTAAATGGTCCATTTAGGGAGGAAGTCAGTTTAGGGATTTTTGTTATCATTACAATGGTATTGTATGGGCGACCGTTTGGGACCGAAATAAAGTGATCGGTATAGGGGAGTGGGCAATCTGTGGAGGTGGTCGGTTAGATAGGTTTTACTGTATTACAAGTTGGTATCCATCCTGATATGACCCTAGATGTCGCAATGATGTCATCATCATCATCATCATGCTGTCGGTCGCGATGCAACAAAGACTGCTTTCATTACTTGACTGTAGCTCTCCATTTTTGTGCATTGTACATTTCATGAAAGCTGCATGCAAAAGTGTTGAAGTGCTGCTGGCTTTTGCAAGTTACCAGCAGCACTCTCTCAGGGAGCAAATAGAGGTTTTACACTGGCAAGAACATGTCCAGAGAGGCGCAAAACTATTTGTCCCTGCAGTGGCTGGTCGGGAGATGTTCGGAGTTCCATACATCAACCACCCTTAATGCTGCCACAGTGACATTCTGTTTAGGGTTTGCTCCCGGCCCTGTCACACTACGACGTGACTACGTCAGCGTAACCACAACGTGAAAATAATGATATCACGTCGAAGTTATCGGCGTAATATGCAAATTGTGGACGTGAGCGTAACGTGAAAGTAACGTGGGTGTACGTCGTGACCTTAGCTGTAACGTGACAACGTTAGGGGGGAGGGGTAATTGGCTACGTGACCGGGCGTTAGTGTAACGTGAGCGTAACGTCGCCGTAACGGGTGCGACGTGGACGTAACGTGACCGTAACGCCACCGTAACGTGACCGTAACGTGACCGTAACGTGACCGTAACGTGACCGTAACGTGACCGTAACCGTGACCGTAACGTGACCGTAACGTGACCGTAACGTGACCGTAACGTGCAAAACGCTGCCCACGACGTTGCTCCCACCCGGGCCGTCGGTCTGACGTGACATAACGTGACTCTAACGTCATTTACGTTGCTATAACGATCGCGGAACGTCAACCTAACGTCATTGTCACGTCATCCCAACGTAACGGCTTCACGTTGAGATACGTCGAAAGTTTTGAACAGGTTCAAAACCTCGACGCGCGCCAATGTAATACGACGTAACATGACGTAGCTCGATGTCACTCTAACGTCATTATGACGTCATCATAACGTGACCCAACGTACGGCAACGTAATGACGAAAAATCATCACGTTAGGCTCACGTTGGCTCGTTACGTCGTAGTGTGACAGGGGTATTAGCCTTCGATTCTGTCAAGAACCTGTACCACAAGGCAGTGGTTTACAACTCTGCAGGGTAGGGGCATCAAACTCCCTGCTGAGGTGTTGCAATACCTGCAATACCTGCATACATGTTGCAAGGATGTAAAACCCCAACAAACAAACAAATCCTTTGCTCTTAGTGGCGATAAGCCGGTGTTGGATGGAGGGTGTGAGGTGTGAGTAGGAGCAGGCCCAATTAAGCGTGGATGGAGGCCCGGGTGCCTGTGTAACCGTGTAACTGTGTAAAGCACGAGGAGAGGGACCGGCGGGCGATGATGGGTGCTAAGTGAAAGCGAGGCGCCGGGTGGTGGGTGATGCGCGCGCAGCTTCCTGGAACCGGAAGCGCCGTGTGCACGGTGGGGAGGGGGGTGGGTGTATGGGTGTGTGGATACGCGTGCCTGGTTAGGGGCGTGTGGGTGTCGGTGGGTGCATGTATGTGAGTGGGTGGGTATAGTATGAGGTGTGTATGTGTGTGTCAGTGTGAGGGTGTGTGGGTGAGGAGGGCGTGTGGAGCGTGTGTGTGTCAGTGTGTGGGAAGGTGTAAGTGAGTGTGTGGGGTGGCGGGTGGGTGGGTGAGTGTCTGCGTTGGGCGCAGGGGTTGGGGAATGTGGGTGTGTTGGGGTGTATGTGAGGGGTGTATGTGCGGGTGTCTGTGGAGTTACGCTGGGTTGGTTGTGGGTAGAACATGTGTGTGGGTGTGTGGGTGTAGTATGTGAGGGGTGTCTGTGTGCGGGTGTCTGTGGGGGTAGTTTGGGGTGGGGGGTGTAGAGCGTGTGTGGGTGGATGTGAGGATGGTGTGTGTGTGTGTGTCAGTAGGGGTCGGGGTGGGTGTCGGTAGAGCGTGTGTTGATGTGGGTGAGGGGTCTGTGTGTTTCTGTGTGGGGGCGGGGGCCGCACGCGTGTGTAGGGGTGTGTGGGTGGATGTTGGGTGTGTGGGTGCGCGTGTGTATGTGTGTGTGGTGTGGGTGTGTGGGTACGCATGTGTGTAGGGGTGTGTGGGTGGAAGTTGTGTGTGTGGTTGCGTGTGTGTAGGTGTGGGTGGGTGGATGTGGTGTGTGTGCGCGTATGTAGGTGTGTGTGGGTGCGTGTGTGTAGGTGTGTGGGTGGAGGTTTGGTGTGTGTGCGCGCGCGTGTGTAGGGGTGTGTGGCTACTCTCATGACAGCCGGCATGAGTTACCTCTGACAGACAATCCTCTCTGCGAGCCATCAGGGGCAGTTTTCTTGTATTACATCGGCCCCAACAAGCCGGCCTGCACCCGCCTCCCAACCGCCGGGTGTGGTTACACAGACACGGGCTGAGAGCAGGCCGCCAGGGAACAGCGAACAGCGTCACCCATTAACGGAGTGGGCATAAGATTGGGTTTTTGTTTAAAGCTGCTTAGTCCGATGAAATATCAAATTTTCAAAACCAAACCAATTATCTAGATTTGATTGTACATATCTAACTTAGATACTAATGCACTTATTAAGCATATGTTTCTGCGTAGAAGGCAATACTGAGTCAATTTAACAGAACCTGTTACTGCATAAGTCTATTGTGTCAGAGTTTTGGCAAGCTTGCAATAACTAATTTTCCATATTTGCACTAAAAATATCTCAAAAGTTTACCATTTAAAATAAAAGTAACTTTGAACTAATGTAAATTAGATACTAATGATCGATCTAATATATTTATCTCTGAAAAAATACAGAAATTCAAAACCATCGGACTATGCAACTTTAAGATGTAGTTCATTCATTGAGGTGACTTAAGTCCGCACCAGCGCACTGTTAATCCAATCATGGGACAATAGTTATTTACTATATGACCGTTGTGGTCAGCTGGTCAAGAGTCAGACTCGACGGAATGCAGAGAATGACCGACTGGTCAGTATATTGAGTTAATTTGGTATGTGAGGATCGGTGTCATTCTGACACCGACCAGAAACATTATGAGGCATTGTTAATTTATATACACATAATAAAATATATAGCGATATATACATCGATATATATATGGAGATGTTTATGTGTGCATAGGTGTATATGTGTGTATATACATGTATGTATGCTTTGGAAAATTCCCAATATGACGCTATATTTACAGAATTGCTCATGCGACCTCGTCTCACTTCGTTTACTTTGTTTTACTGCATGTGGGGCATACACCTAATCGCATCTGACTGTGTCTCACTTTGTGTACTTTGTTTTACTGCCTGTGGAACACACATCTAATAGTGTCTCACTTTGTTTTGCTGTCTGTAAGACACACATTGAATCGTGTCTCACCATGTCTCACTTTGTTTACTTTGTTTTACTGCATGTAAGACACACGTCTAATCATGTCTCACCATGTCTCACTTTGGTTACTTTGTTTGCTTTGTTTTACTGCCTGTATGACTCATATCTAATCATGTCTCACCATGTCTCACTTCATTTACTTTGTTTTACTGCCTGTAAGACACATGTCTAATCATGTCTCACCATGTCTCACTTTGTTTACTTTGTTTGCTTTGTTTTACTGCCTGTATGACTCATATCTAATCATGTCTCACCATGTCTCACTTCATTTACTTTGTTTTACTGCCTGTAAGACACACGTCTAATCATGTCTCACCATGTCTCACTTTGTTTACTTTGTTTGCTTTGTTTTACTGCCTGTATGACTCATATCTAATCATGTCTCACTTTGCTTACTTTGTTTTACTGCCTGTATGACACACGTCTAATCATCTCTCACCATGTCTCACTTTGTTTGCTTTGTTTTACTGCCTGTATGACTCATATCTAATCATGTATCACCATGTCTCACTTTATTTACTTGGTTTTACTGCCTGTAAGACACATGTCTAATCACGTCTCACCATGTCTCACTTTGTTGACTTTGTTTTACTGCCTGTATGACACACATCTAATCACGTCTCACCATGTCTCACTTTGTTTACTTTGTTTTACTGCATGTAAGACACACGTCTAATCACGTCTCACCATGTCTCACTTTGTTTACTTTGTTTTACTGCCTGTAAGACACATGTCTAATCATGCTTACCATGTCTTACTTTGTCTACCAGTGCTTACCGGTGTCTACCGATGCCTATCCTAGCAGTGGTCCCCCTGCCTGGTAGGGCGGATGGCCGGGTGGTGATTCACTGAGCTGCTCTGTCAGTGCGCGGAGAGGTGCTCATCTGTCAACCCTGGACCACCCCGCGCGGTCTGACCAGCGCGCGTGCGCACCGCCCTCCACGGCACCTAGCGGCACCTGACGTAACATTTCTCTCTTCACCACAAACACACACAAGCTGAGCGCTGCCGCCGTGTTTCTGCACGGACTGTTACAGTTTAGTAACACATCCCCGTTATCTCAGGTCGTACTGCTGGTACAGTGGTAGCCTGATTGTGGATAGGACCCGGCTTACTACAGAGTCGCTGTTATGTGTGTATATGTGTATATATTATGTGCGGTTGTGTGCATGTGTGTATGTGCATAGGCTATGTGTGTGCATGTGGATATGTGTTGTGTGTATGTGTACATGTGTGTGTGGCTGTGAAGTCATGTGTATATGTGTCTGTGGTTGTGTGCAGGTGTGTATATGTGTCTGGCGGTGTGCAGGTATATATATTATGAGTGTGGATATGTGCAGGTGTACATATGTGTGTGGCTGTGTGCAGTTGTATGCATGTGTTTGGTTGTATGCAGGTGTATATATGTGTGTGGATGTGTGCAGGTGTATGTATGTGTGTGGCTGTGTACAGGTGTATATATGTGTGTGGTTGTGTACAGGTGTATGTATGTGGGTCGCTGTGTGCAGGTGTATGCATGTGTATGATTGCATGCAGGTGTATATATGTGTGTGGCTGTGTGCAAGTGTATATATGTGTGTGGATGTGTGCAGGTGTGTGCATGTGTCTGATTGGGTGCAGGTGTATATATGTGTGTGGCTGTGTGCAGGTGTATGTATGTGTGTGGCTGTGTGTATGTGTATATATGTATCTGGTTGTGTGCAAGTGTATATATTATGAGTGTGGCTGTGTGCAGGTAATATATGTGTATGGCTGTGTGCAGGTGCATATATGTGTCTCATTGTGTGCAGGTGTATATATTATGTGTGTGGCTGTGTGCAGGTGTATGTATGCGTGTGGCTGTGTGCAGGTGTATGTATGTATGTATGTATGTGGTTGTGTGCAGGTGTATGTATGTGTGTGGCTGTGTGCAGGCATATGTATGTGTGTGGCTGTGTGCAGGTGTATATATTATGAGTGTGTCTGTGTGCAGGTGCATGTATGTGTCTGGCTCTTTGCAGTTGTAGATATTATGTGTGTGGCTGTGTGCAGGTGTATATATGTGTCTGGTTGTGTGCAGATGTATATATGTGCGTGGCTGTGTGCAGGTCTATATATTATGTGCGGGGCTGTGTGGAGGTGTATTTATATGATGTGTGTGGCTGTGTGCAGGTGTATGTATGTGTGTCGCTGTGTGCAGGTGTATGTATGTGTGTGGATGTGTGCAGGTGTATATTATGTGTGTGGATGTGTGCAGGTGTATATTATGTGTGTGACTGTGTGCAGGTCTATGCATGTGTGTGGTTGTATGCGGGTGTATATATGTGTGTGGCTGTGTGCAGGTGTATGTATGTGTGTAGCTGTCTGCATGTGTATATATGTGTGTGGATGTGTGCAAGTGTATGTGTTTGGTTGTGTGCAGGTGTATGTATGTGTGTGGTTGTGTGCAGGTGTATGTATGTGTGTAGCTGTGTGCAGGTGTATATATGTGTGTGGCTGTGTGCAAGTGTATGTGTGTGGTTGTGTGCAGGTGTATATATGTGTGTGGTTGTGTGCAGGTGTATGTATGTGTGTAGCTGTGTGCAGGTGTATATATGTGTGTGGCTGTGTGCAAGTGTATGTGTGTGGTTGTGTGCAGGTGTATATATGTGTGTGGTTGTGTGCAGGTGTATGTATGTGTGTAGCTGTGTGCAGGTGTATATATGTGTGTGGCTGTGTGCAAGTGTATGTGTGTGGTTGTGTGCAGGTGTATATATGTGTGTGGTTGTGTGCAGGTGTATGTATGTGTGTGGCTGTGTGCAGGTGTATGTATGTGTGTGGATGTGTGCAGGTGTATTTATGTGTGTGGCTGTGTGCAGATGTATATATGTGTGTGGCTGTGTGCATGTGCATGTATATGTGTGGTTGTGTGTATGTGTATATTATGGGTGTGGCTGTGAGCAGGTGTATATATGTGTGTGGCTGTGTGCAGGTGTATATATGTGTGTGGCTGTGTACAGGTATGTATATTATGAGTGTGGATTTGTGCAGGTGTATATATGTGTGTGGCTGTGTACAGGTATGTATATTATGAGTGTGGATTTGTGCAGGTGTATATATGTGTGTGGCTGTGTACAGGTATGTATATTATGAGTGTGGATGTGTGCAGGTGTATATATGTGTGTGGCTGTGTACAGGTATGTATATTATGAGTGTGGATGTGTGCAGGTGTATATATGTGTGTGGATGTGTGCAGGTGTATATATGTGTGTGGCTGTGTGCAGGTGTATGTATGTGTGTGGCTGTTTGGAGGTGTATGTATGTGTGTGGTTGTGTGTATGTGTATATATTTATCTGGTTGTGTGCAGGTGTGTATTATGAGTGGGGCAGTGTGCAGGTGTATATATGTGTGTGGCTGTGTGCAGGTGTATATATGTGTGTGGCTGTGTGCAGGGGTGTATATTATGAGTGTGGTTGTGTGCAGGTGTATATATGTGTGTGGCTGTGTGCAGGTATGTATATTATGAGTGTGGTGGTGTGCAGGTGTACATATGTGTGTATATATATATAAGTGTGTGGTTGTGTGCAAGTTTATATATGTGTGTGGATGTGGATGTTTTGTGTGGATATATATATATATATATATATATGTTTGTGTGTGTGTGCGTGGCTGTGTCAGGTGTATTCATGAGTATGGATGTGTTTATACGTGTACACACACAGACACACATGTGGGTGAGGCCGGTGAGTGATCTCAGCGCCGAGCTCAGACCACGTGACCCCGGCATGTCAACCACTGAACCGAACAGGGCTGGAACAACAAGCGCACGCGCCATCCCGCCTCCTCCAGGAGGTTGTAGGGGGAGGGTTGCCGGGAGGTAGTTAGTTTATTCACAGCTGTCTACTGCCTCGTGCCCTATTTACCTCCAGTGTGTGCATCGTCAATGTGTGGACATGGTGTGTACTCTGTGTTGCAGATTTATACTGCCTATCATGGATAAGTCTGAATAGTTTTGTTTTCATAATTAGACAGTCAGAAAGCACAAGCCTACACTTTTACCGACCCAAGGGATTTTTAACCTCCCACACCGAATAGACATTGCTTGAGAGCAACTGGCCTTTCATGACACTGTAAGTTATATCCACACTCTTCGCGAATCATGTAAATCTACGCACATCATGCTTTTTATTGACTCAGGTCAGAACTGTTCCCTAGAAAAGAAAATGCATTATTATTATGTGCACTATTATGTTAAAGTCTGATGGTTTTGAGTTTCTGACTTTTCTGAAATACATATATTAGGTTGATCGTTATGATCTACCTTACTTTAGTTTTATTTTAACTGGCTAACTTTAAACATATTTGAAGTGTAAGCATGCACAATTAATGTTGGCAAGCACGTCGAAACTCCATCGGCTTCTGCAGTAATAGCTTCTATTAAATTGATTTTGCATGCCCTTCTATGTGGCAACAAATGTTTGCACCAATATCTAAGTTAGCTTTGCAGAATCAAATCTAGATAATTGTTATGGTTTTGAAAATGTTTATGTTTTCATCGGACGATGCAGCAGTTTAACATGAACATCGTGTGTTCTGCTGGTCCCTTGGAAAGGATTGAAGCTGGGACCCAGCATGTCGGGGCACAACTACAGCCTACATGCTGAAAGTTGGTGAATCCACCATGAATACTGGGTTATTTGCGTCAAATAGTTTCTAGGACAATTCCACTGAAATCTACATTAGAAACAACTGTACGGCGATAATCCTACAAAGTTTGGTCACCAGGAGGGCTGGAACAACAAGCGCACGCGCCACCCCAACTCCTCCAGGAGGTGGTAGGGGGAGGGTTGCCGGGAGGTAGTTAGTTTATTCACAGCTGTCTACTGCCTCGTGTCCTATTTACCTCCAGTGTGTGCATCGTCAATGTGTGGACATGGTGTGTACTCTTTGTTGAAGATTTATACTGCCTATCATGGATAAGTCTGAATAGTTTTGTTTTCATAATTAGACAGTCAGAAAGCCCAGAGTGACTTTAAACTTGCAAAGTCACTTTAAACTTGCATAGTCCGATGATGTTCAAGTTTTTGCACAATTCTTTAGATAAATATATCAGGTTGACTATTATACCCTACTATTCATTATTCCGGAGTCATTTGCATGAAAAATGGCTAATTTTGGAGCAATTTGAGCTGAAAGAATCGAAAATCATTTCAACAAGCTTGTCAAAAGTCTTATTGTTGTGGCCCAGATTCACATCTGGCGATGGCCACGTGATTAGGAATGACCTATTAATGTGTAGGTAGTCTGGAACGAGGCCAGACTGATGCCATATATGGTACTGGGAATGAGGGCAATATTAATAAGGTCACGAGATTGACCTAATTGGTTTGTGGCCTCCCTAGCTAATGGCTGCTTCAAAGTAGGCATCCAAAAGGGTAGGGTCATAGATTTACTGATTATTCTGAATTTGCTGCCCCAAAGCCTTAGTTAATGCACCAGTACCTAAGTTGGATATATAGAATCAAATGTAGGCAAGTGTTTAGGTTTTGAAACAAATATATTTCATCGGACCATGCAACTTTAAATGATTAGGCGTGTTATGACCGATAGGGCTAGGAATGGCACCATCCAGCCAGCAGTGTGACGTCATCGCGATATCGGTTCGCTGACAGCCCCCGCATCGGCACGATATCAGATGTCAGACACCGATGTATATCCGATGTCTATATGATGTCGGATATTTGATATTACTTGGTCAATTCTATTGATATAATTAATCAAATTGGATACGCATCGATGTAAAACCCCGACCAAAAAGAAGCACGGAGCCTGTCATTTCGTATACTACTTCCTCAATTCGGCGTAATCACACCTCTGTCACCACAGATCAATGAAGGCCTGGGTGTCGCGTTGGCTTTGACCGAGCTCACTACCAGTCACAAGTGTTGCCATTCTAGTCTTCTTGAAATTCCCTTCCGGGTGTCGGTGGGCTTAGCTTTTGGGGGGTTCGTAACCTTAGAATGGTTACCGGCTGCAAAACTGCAGCAATATAGAAAGGCCCCGATAAATTGGTCCGATCTTTGGTTGAAGATTAATCTTCAGGTGGGACGGTTGTAGAAGCTGGGGTTGTCTTTACAACATTCAAAACGACGAATCGTTGGGGCGGCCCCGAATCAATCCGGTCTGGCGGTAGCAGAGCACCCATATCCAGTAACAGCAGCAAGGGTTCATGAGGAAGGGACGGGTAACGGTGGGTCCAGCAGGTTCCAGGAACAAGAACAAAGCGAGAGAAACGATAAGGTACAGGGCCCCACCCAAGTAAACAACTCCATTGATCAGGGGGAGAAGTAAGCCCAGGAGAGAAAAAAAAGGGTAGAGTACAGGACAGAGAAATGAGGAGAGTTGAGTCAAAGGACCGTGTCTCTTTGCTCTATGGTGACCAGCCGGCGGGCCAAAGACACGGACAGAGTAAGAGTAGAAAGTGAAATGCTGGGGGGCTCCCCCTCCTGGAACTCTTTTCAGACATTATCAAGTATCAAGGAGGAGCAAGGCCAGCAGAGAGGAGATAGAGAGAGGTGTGGACGAAGTGAGGTCCGGATAGCAAGTGTAAGTGTGTCGGTGGGGTAGGTTACGCTGGGGGGGGGGGGGGGGGGGGGGGGAGAAGATGCGATGCATAGTTCACCTATGCCTCACATCTCGCCACCCACCCACTCACCCTGGTTCAAGACCACGTGACCGCCGAGTCCCGGTAGGGGTCGGTAGTGCCGCTATCATTATAAAGACTCCCGGCATGCACCGGGCGTGCATCTCCTGGCATGCAGCGGGGCGCCCGAGAGGGCGGGGGCAGGGGCGGGAGGTGGGAGGCTGGGGGCGGGGGAAGGCGGGGTTGAGGCGGGAGGCGTAGGTTGGGAGGCGGGGAACCAGGAGGCTGGGGGGGGGGGGGTGGAGGCGGGAGGCGGAAGGCGGGTGGAGGCAGGCGCCCGGGAGGTGGGGGCGGGGCAGAGGGACGCTGAACTCAACACCTGAACCCCCGCCAGGAGAAACGCGTGTCTCCATTCCATCCATGCAAGGCAATATCGAATGCTGCGTTCCGCTAATATCGCTTACGCGGGCATAGATCAGTCAGGGCCTTCTGGGGGGTTTCTCTCCCGGGGTTCGTATAGCGTGTGTGTACGTGGGCGTATGTGTGTGTGGGGTGCAGGTGTGTGTGGGTGGGTGGGTGTTTGAGTGTATGTGATTGTGTGCGCCTTTGGGTGTGTGCGTTTGGGTATGTGTGCGTTTGTGCGTTTGGGTGTGCATGTTTGTGTGCAAGTACGTGTGTGTGCGTGTGTGTACATGTATGCGTGTGTGGGTGCGTTTGTGTGTGCATTTGTGCATGTGTGCGTGTATGCATTTGTGTGTGCATTGGTGTGTGCGTTTGTGCGTGTGTTCGTTTGAGTTTGCGTTCGCGTTTGTGTGTGTTTGTGTGCGTTTGTGTGTGCGTTTGTGTGTGCATGTGTGTATGTGTGTGTTTGTGCGTGTGTGTGTGTGGAGGGGGCGGAGTGGAGGAGTAGATGCAATATGTGGTGGGTTGGGACAGAAATCAGAGGAATCCTGAAGTAAGGATGAGCCGACAGCCAGGTCAAAGACGTCACACTGCGATGCCAATTGAGAGTTATGACGTCATTTCTTGGGTCGCCACTTTTTTGTTTCTTCAAAAAGGAAACTGAACAGATGGATTGAGTTGAGGATAGCGAATGAAGAAATGAGGCATTTTATTATTTCTAGGAAACACACATACTCTGTCTGTCTCGTTTCTTTCTGTCTCGTTTCTTTCTTTCTCTCCCCTTTCTCTCCCTTTCTCCCTCCCTCCCTCTCTCTCCCTCTCTTCCTCCCCCTCTTTCTCTCCCTTTCCCCCTCTCTCTCCCTCTCTTTCTCTCCCTCTCTTTCTCTCCCTCTCTTTCTCTCCCTCTCCTTTTCTCCCTCTCTTTCTCTACCTCTCTCCCTCTCTCTCCCTCTATCTCCCAATTTCCCTATCTCCCCTTCCCCTCTCCCTCTCTCGCTCTCTCGTTCTCTCTCCCTCTCTCTCCCCCTCTCTCCCTCTCTCTCCCTCTATCTCCCCCTCTCCCCTCTCTCCCCCTATCTCCCTCTCTCCCTCTCTCTCCCCCTCCCCCTATCTCCCTCTCTCCCTCTCTCCCTCTCTTTCTCTCCCTCCCTCTCCGTCGCTCTGACTTTCGTTGTCTTTCCGTATTTGCCCTCATTGAAATAAATATAGTACCCATAAATAAAACCAGCATGTAACTCAACCAGCTCCATAGATCAAGCAAGCAGCAAACTGCACCATTCTCCATAGAATTATTGCTGTAATTGGAAGCAGAGTTACCGCGCGTGCATCATGCAGTGCGTATATCTATAGCAAACCAATCATTGGTCCATTTGTAAACAACGGGATAAATATAGTAAACCTTATGAGAGACATCGTCTTGTCCATAAATAATATGTGCATGGTAAATAACAAAGCTAATTATATGACAATTGTTCCTGAAATGAAAAAAGAAACCAGTGAAATTTGATATGCATTTCAGAAGCCCTAGGAACATAGTCCCTATATTAGCGTAGTACATTGTTAAAGTTGCATAATCCGATGAAAACAACAAGTTTTCAAAAGCAAAATAATTATCTAGATTTGATTCTACATATCTAACTTAGGTACTGGTGCATTTATTAAAATTTTGTTGCCACATAGAAGAGAATATTGAGTCAATTTAATAGAATCTGCTACTGGAGAAGCCTACGGTGTCAGAGGTTTGGCATGCTTGCCAAATTAATTTTGCATGCTTGCACTTCAAATATCCCAAAAGTTAGTCATTTAAAATCAAAGTTACTTCAAAGTAAGGTAACGTAGATAATAACGATCAGCCTAATATATTTATCTCAGAAAATGACAGAAATTCAAAAACATCGGACTATGCAACTTTAAATGAACCGAACTCAAACTTGAGAAATTCTGATCGGTGGGAGCTAAAGATGTTGCTAAGATTTTAAACCCCAACAAACAAAACAAAGACAAACCTCCTCGACTAGAATTACAGATGCATTACATATGGAATAATGAATAGAAGTGCTTATGCCTTATATAAAACTGTTATGTTTATATAAATGTAATTCAACTATTGCCCACATACGCCATCTGGTGTCAGTGTCATGCTTCACTCAATTCGCCACTGTGTGTGTCTACGCCATGTGTATGTCTACATTTGATGCTAAGTCAATTATCTGTTTCTGGGGAAATGACTCCCATGCATGTTCTATAACACTAAGGCCGACATGCTGTGCGCAACATAATTTCACAAACTGACACCACATGGGGAAAAAACCTATTTTGTACAAACTTCCTGCCGAAACAAGTCTCAACTCCAATGTCGCGAGAAATTCAAGAATTCCCCCAGCCAGCTAGAATAAAATTCTTGTGAATTTCCAGCTCTTTTTATTAATATAAATATATCCTAAACATCTTATTATTGTATGGTTTATTATTAAACAAAATCTTTCTAACAAAAAAAAGATTTTTTTAAACTGAAAAAACATCCAAGCAAGTATTATTTGGTTATTTGTAAACTGTAAAATAACAACCAATCCGGTATTATTTTGGGGTTTTATAAAACTGGAAAAAAAGAAGAAAAAGACCCACCTACACAACTATTTGTTTATTTCTACACTACAAAAAAGCACCCAACCAAGTATCATTTGTTTATTTCTAAATTATAAAAGAGAAAACTCACCCCACCAAGTGTTATTTGTTTATTTCTAAAATTAGAAAAACAAAACCCACACCCAGCCAAGCTTGTGGGCTCCAGATTTAATAGTGTTATATACTGTAAATTGTGTATTCAATAGTTATTTTCATATACCTTTACTCTATATACCTTTTTTTGTGTAAATAATCCTTAAGTGAAAAATGGCTGGAAGACCAATGCTTCGGTGCTGACAAAAGACTTATTCAGCAGAATAAACTTATTCACACAGACACCCAAAAAGAGAGAGAGAGAGAGAGAGAGAAAGAGAGAGACAGGGAGAGGGAGAGAGAGAAACAGAGGGAGACAGAGAGAGACAGAGAGAGACAGAGAGAGACAGACAGAGACAGACAGAGACAGAGAGAGACAGACAGAGACAGAGAGAGACAGAGAGGGGGACAGAGAGAGAGAGAGAGAGAGAGAGAGAGAAGTGATTCTTCACAAATGGAGGAGCTGAAGTGGCTTGTGAGACTGGTTCTTGGTGATGGCGTCACGTATTTACATTCACCGGCGGCCGGCAGCTGTCGAAGTGGGTGGCCGAATTGGTGGCGCGCCATTATCTGCACTGCAACGTGCGGGAATCTGTGTATTTGAAACGGGTATGTGTATAATCTATGTCGACGCGCCGACTTCAAACACCTAAGCTAGCAGTGGCTGACCCCGACGTGCCGCACATAGCCGGCTATCACGGCCAGCACATGCGCCCGCTCGTCAGCCCAATAAACGCCACCACCACCAGCATTAAACATATTTCATGTACGCCCGCCGACCGATGGTGTTGAGTACTCGGCACGGGCCGCCCACGGGTGAGGGTAGGGCTGGGGGTGGGGGAGAGGTGGGGGAGGGGGGAGGGGGATGGGGGTAGTGTGGTTGGTGTTGTTGGTGTGGTGGTGGATGGATGGTGTGGTGGGGGTGGTGGTGGTGGGGGTGGTGGGGTGGTGGTGGAGTGGTGGTGGGTGGGGTGTGGGTGGGTGGGGTGTGGGTGGGGTGGGATGGGGTGTTGGGGTGGGGGGAGGGGGGAATGGGGGTGGGGGGAGAGGTGGGATGGGGTGGGGGGACATCCCCACACCCCATCCCATGGTGTGGTGGCTGGGGTGTGGGTGGGGGTGTTGTGCTTGGTGGAGGGAGTAGGGGTGGGAGTGGATGGTGTGGGGATAGTGTGCTGGGTGGGTGGTGTGGTAGGTGGTGTGGTGGGTGGGGTAGTGTAGTGGGTGGTTTGCTGGGTGGTGTGATGGGTAGTGTGGTGGTGGGGTGGGTTGGTGTGTGATGTAGCTTGTTGGGGTGGATGGGGTGATGTGCAGGGTGAGGTAGTTTGCTGGGTGTGGAGTGGAGTGTGGGGGTGGAGTAGGGTGGTGGGTGAGGTGGCGTGTGGGGGTGGATGTGGTGGTGTGCTGGGTGAGGTAGTGTACTGGGTGGGGTGGGGTGTTCGGGTGGGATGGTGTGGTGTTCTGGGTGATGAGGTGTGGTGGGTGATGAGGTGTGCTGGGTGGGGGTGTTGGGTGCGGGGTGGTGGGTGGTGGGGTGGGGTGGTGGGTGAGGTGGAGTGGTGTGCTGGGTGGGGTGCTGGATGCGGTGGGGTGCTGGTTGAGGTGTGGTGTTGCGTGATGAGGTGTGGTGGGTGGGGTGGTGACACGGGGGTGGAAAGGATTGGAAGTATAGGAAGAATGAGGAGCACATCAAGAGAAAAGAGCTGGGGTGAGTGCAGGGTGACTCATGAGGGGAATCAGAGTATGGGAAGGAGATACAACACATAGACCTATGAGCATGCCTCTCATTGCGCACAAATCCATTACAAACCGGGTTTGTTTGTTGTTGTTTTACGTTCTAGCAATATCTAAGGTCATATCAGGACGGCTACCGCCTTGTGGCAGTGCGCATGCGTGGCAGCTTTATAGTGCTGCCCCACTGGGACATTGGTTTGACTCGACCATGATTCGAACCCACAAACTCATGGGTTCAGATCTCCCGATCTCCCAAAGCCAGATACAGACGCTCTACTCATTCGGCCACCCCGTCTGGTTAGAAACCACATTCACCTGCCATCTCCAAACTGATGGTTACATTCACTAACTACTAACTAACTATCTTTCTTATCGTAAACTCATGTCACACTACTGCTTGTGCCCGCTTCCGACCACTTTGCAACCACACAAAAAGGGGTGGTCACAAAGAGGTCGCACGCAAGTGATCTCAAAGTGGTCCTCAGTAGTCGCTAACCTTGTAACTACTGCACTAAAAACCTTCATGTAACCAAAATGGTAGCGCAGAGGTCAGCAACCATTGCTTTGGTCGCAAGGAGGTCGCAACCAGGTCACTAGGAGATCGCTAGGAAGTCGCTAGGAGGTGGGGTCTTTGGTCTAAAGTGGTCACAAAGTGGTCGCAAGCGGTCGCAAGCCATAGTGTGATTGGGATGTTAGTGGTGCCTAAATAGACTACATAGCCATTCCAGCGGCGCGGTGGATTGTGGGATGCGTGGAAGAAAAACAAAATCACCAGAAGCACATGGCACATGCTAATAGTAATACACTGGCTGCAGCTATGAAATGTGTTAGTTTCAGCTCATCTCAGCTCTTGTTTGAAATATCATCATGCTGTCGGTCGCGATGCGACAAAGACTGCTTTCATTACTTGACTGCCGCTCTCCATTTATCTCTCTGCTGTGAGAGTTGCGTCCATGAGTCGGTCTTAATGTCTCTCAGCTTCAGGTTTCTCTTGATGGTATCTTTGAACCAGAGACGGGGGCGCCCTCTCTTTCTGTAGCCAGAAGACAGTTGAGAATAGAGGTCGCTGAAATATAGAATACCAACTAAAAACATATATATAATAAATTAAGATATTAATCTTTTATCCAGCATCTCATTTACATCAATATAATCAGCACATCTTATGCCATGTGCATTCAGATTTAGACAAATGTGGGCACTTAGACTAGTGTTAGAGCCATAGCCATAGTTGGTTTTACTTATTTTATTTATGATTTTAATTATATCCTATGGTTAATGACATATGTAGAACTAGAAAATGAGTAGGGTTAATCTGATATTGGTTGTATATTTCTCTGAAATGAGTGTCGATTGAAACATTTGGCATTTTAATATTTAGAAAAAGAATTAATAATGGTGATGTGGATATCAGCCTTAAAGTGACTGATTGTTTTGTGTGGGAGTGTATGTTTCTTAGTTCAAAATGTTTAACTATGGCTAGTTTTGTCTTAGATATAGTCATCAGATCATTTTATTGCATGTGTGCATACATGTTTATGCCAAATTGTTATGTATTTCTAAAAACTTTGAATAAAATCAAAGTTTTGCCCTACACATATCGGCAAACTCAATGGTCATACACCTTTGCTTTGCTCTCGACGTCGTTTTCAGCACATGCGCAGTCGGAATGGCGATCTCGTCTTTTCTGGCAATCCGGCTTTAGATTCGGGAATTCTCGTAGATTGATGTATGAGTTGAAATAATGCCAGTCAAACACATTGCAGTTTCCACACCATCACCCACACAAATGCTACATGTTGTGACTATCCTAGATATTCTAGTTAGTCACATTGCCCTGATACTGGGCCAACATCATATATGCCAAGCAACAGGCAAGATAGTACTGACCAACAATTTCCGGACAGACAGTGCGTCAAACCCATGACACGGAGAGCGAACACTCTAACCACAAGTGCCTCCCGTCTAATGGGAGAGCTGGTGAATGACGGCTGGTGAATGACGGCTGGTGAGTGACGGCCGGCGAATGACAGCTGGAGAATGACGGTTGAAGAATGACATATAGACGTTGACAGCTGGATAGTGACGGCTGGAGAATGACGTATAGACGCGGACACTCTAAGCGCTAGTGCATCCCGACTTACAGGAGAGTTGGACAGTAATAGCTGGAGGGTGACGGCTGGAAATTGACGGCCAAAGAGCGACAGTTACAGAAAGATCGCTGGAGAATGGTAGCTGGAGAGTGACGGGTATAAAGTGACAGTCAGAGGGTGATGAGCTTACAGTGACGGCTACATAGTGATGGCTGTATAGTGTCGGCTACACAGTGATGGCTATGGACTGACACCTGTAGAGTGGCGGTTGCACATTGATGGCTACAGAGTAATAGCTGCAGAGTGAAGGCTGAAGAGTGACACCTACGCAGTGATGGCTACATAGTGACACTGACAGCCACAGAGTGACGGCTGCAGAGTGACAGTTGCGGAGTGACCGCTCAAAGTGACCGCTGCAGAGTGACAGCTGTAAAGTGACCGCTGCAGAGTGAAAGCTTAAGAGTGACAGCTGCAGAGTGACCGCTGCAGGCTGTCGGGTGGGAGTGGGAGGTTAGGAGCAGTGGGAGGTTTCTGGGATTGCCGGTAGGTGGCTGCGTGTCGGGATGGTGGTTGAGGTTTGAATTATGAGAGATGTGACCATGGTGATGTGAATCCTAAGAGTAAGAAGGGGAGCCTCAGCACCATTGTTGACTTCCTTGCAGCAGGTGCCCAAGGTGAACAGCCTCTGGTGATAGAGCCTGTAACAGTGCAAGCGCACATCTTATGTGAGTGAGTAAGTGGAGGAGTGGGTGAGTGGGTGAGTGGAGGAGTTGAGGAGTGGAGGAGTGGGTGCGGTGGGTTGCTGGGTGGGATGGTGTGCTGGTTGGGTGAGTAGCTGAGTAGTGACAGCTTCAGGGGGTGAGTGGGTGACAGCTACAGTGGGTGAGCGGGTGAGCGGGTCACTGTGTCAGTGGGTGAGAAACTGAATGAGGAGTTTATTGAGGGGTTGAGTGGATACATTGAATAGTGAGCAATTGTGTGAGTGAGTGAGTCAGTGAGTGAGTCAGTGAAACAGTGAGTAAGTATGTGAGTGAGTGAGTGAGTAAGTGAGTGAGTGAGTGAATGAAGAGAGTCCTGGCCGGCAGATGGAGCTACTTGGCGTTACTAGATGACCATTGCAGACAGACAGGTGCTCTTTGCATACACGCACACGGTGCTGGCGGTGTGTGAGGGGTGACTGGGAGTCTGCGCAGTGAGCTGTTCAGTGTACTAGTTGGCGAGCTGCTCACACCTGGCTTGCTCTCTTATAATGTAGTCGATTCAAGAAGGACATACACTTCAGATTCTGGTGACAGAGTTGTCTGAGTTTCCTGGTTAAAGTTGACAGGGCTCTTGTTGAATATCGCACAAGGGTTTTTGTTGTTCCACCATCCATAACATCATTTTAACACACACAGCAAATTCAAACAAGATTTTATTGATCACATTTAAGCAACAAATATTATGTCTTACAAGAAAAAAGTTGTAAAGAAAGCAAACATTAGCACGGTTAAACCAAATGATCGGTTAATCCAAACTTTTTTCGGCGGCCCGGCAAAATATTAGCATTTATCATATAAAAAAAAGTTGGTTAAAACAAAGTCGGTTAATCCAAATTATCGGTTAATCCAAACAAAATTGTTGGACCCCAGGCACTCCGGTATGGTTAAACCAAACTTTCATGTGGCTATAAGGTCATCTGAGACCCCACTGACTTTTTTATATGATAAACTGTAGTATTTTGCCGGGCTGGCGAAGAAAGTTTGGATTAACCGATCGTTTGGTTTAACTGAGCTTGGTCTAATGGAGCTATACTGTATATACATAAAAAACAATAATCAAAGTGTCCACATACATTGTGCAATACACGCTTAGTCAGAGTCAAATCCAAAGCTTGGTTAAACCAATGATCGGTTAATCCAAACTAATTTCTAGGGTCCCTTCAAGTTTGGTTTAACGGGGTTATAGTTTTATACTGTATATATATATATATATATTATTAGACATTCCGTACAAGCACAAGTATGGGTGTGAGCGAATATGGCTGGTCCTCAATCAGGCCCGGCAAGTTTATTGACTATGAGTTAACAAAGAACTCCTTAAAACTACTTAGCTAACCTTAAATTGCCAATTAACATTTTATTTTTGTTAAAAATCCATGACAATCTTCCATCTAATGCAGTGGTTCAGTGCAGAATGCAGGCCGTGTTATTCTATTTGAGTATGCACCTTAATTGCAATTAGAATCTTGATCAGGCTGCTCTATTGCTTGATCATTGAAGTTAGTGCCTTCATATACAGACCCCATTAAAAATAATATATGCATAATACATTATGCCACATATAATATATATCTACATAGAAGGTCTGAAATGCGGTACAGGATCGTTGTTCCATCAGTATCAGTCACACCTGGCTCTATTATTTACATAGCACCTCCCATGCCACGCTTTCAGGTATTCCTTAGTTCAGATAATTCACAAACACTGCGCATTTCCTGATCATATTATGCACATATCAGTAGTCCATAATTAAGATAATTTGCAAACACTGCGCACCACCAGGTCACATTGTACATATTCCAGTATTCCATAATTCAGATAATTCAGTTAATTTACAAACATAGCACACCGCCAGGTCACATTACGCACATTCTGGTATTCCATAATTTTGATAGTTCACAAACATGGCACACCGCCAGGTCACATTATGCACATCCGGTATTCCGTAATTCCGATAATTCACAAACATTGCACACTGCAGGGTCACATTATGCACATCTGGTATTCCATAATTCTGATAATTCACAAACATTGCACACGGCCAGGTCACATTACGCACATCCGGTATTCCGTAATTCAGATAATTCAGCAACATTGCACACTGCAGGGTCACATTACGCACATCCGGTATTCCATAATTCAGATAATTCACAAACATTGCACACTGCCAGGTCATATTACGCAAATCCGGTATTCCATAATTCAGATAATTCACAAACACAACGCACCACCCAATAGTTCTGCCTTACGTTGACAAACCGTTCAGGTTGCGCCGCGCCCTGTAAAACCTCTCTACCGCTCGCGGATCCACTTCCGGTTCAGCGTCCTGCTTCAAAGTTGCTCAGCGTCGACAGCGAAAACAAACACGGGTGTGGAATTAGTAGCCTGACGCGACCGGGAGACGCGGCAGGCACCCTGTTGACGGATCGCCGACGGAATAACACGAGCACTTCCGCTCTTTTGATCGATTTCAAAAATGGCGCCACGGGCTTTTCGCCTCGATGGCGTTTTAAGTCCTCGGCTTTCAAGGCGCGCGCTGCCCGGCGCCCGGGTGAGGCGCCCACCCCCCCACCCCCGACCCTGCCCAGCCCCGAACCCCGGGCCCTGGGGCCCGGGGCCCGGTTCGCCCAGCCTTATCTCTGCCCCCGTCTCGGGACGTGTACATCTGTAAATCTGGCCTTGATGTACGGTACTGTGTACACCTACCTGGCTCTGACTGACTCACTGGGCCTTGGCTGTCTTCTCTCAGACAGTCTCACAACCGTCTCACAACCGTCTCCGGGTTGACAGTCTTCGTGCTGATGATCTACGGACGGTTTCCTGACTGGCAGTCTACTGACTGTCTTCCGATAGTCTTCTCCTTACTGGTAGTCTACTGACTGTCTCCTGATAAGTCTTCTCCTTACTTGCAGTCTACTGACTGTCTCCTGACAATCTTCTCTTTACTGGGAATGTACTGACTGTCTCCTGATAGTCTTCTCCTTACTGGTAGTCTACTGACTGTCTTCCGATAGTCTTCTCCTTAGTTGCAGTCTACTGACTGTCTCCTGACAATCTTCTCTTTACTGGGAATGTACTGACTGTCTCCTGATAGTCTTCTCCTTACTGGCAGTCTACTGACTGTCTTCCGATAGTCTTCTCCTTAGTTGCAGTCTACTGACTGTCTCCTGACAATCTTCTCTTTACTGGGAGTGTACTGACTATCTCCTGATAGTCTTCTCCTTACTGGCAGTCTACTGACTGTCTTCCGATAGTCTTCTCCTTACTTGCAGTCTACTGACTGTCTCCTGACAATCTTCTCTTTACTGGGAGTCTACTGACTGTCTCCTGACAGTCTTCTCCTTACTGGGAGTCTACTGACTGTTTCCTGACAGTCTTCTCCCTATGGTAGTCTACCGACGGCCTCCCGATAGTCTTCTCCTTACTGGTAGTCTACTGACAGTCTCCTGACAGTCTCCTCCTTACTGGTAGTCTACTGAGTAACAGGGAACATTTGCAGAAAACTGGTTTGCCGACTTCATGTCTCGGCTTTTAACAGTTTCCTGACTAATTGATAAATATACTAAAGCATGTAAACTAGAATCACTTAGTGAGCACCATGCTAAACATATTGTGGTTGTTTGTCTGCTTTCGATTGTGTGTTTTTTTGTATGCCAAGTCTCAATGAACTTTGTTCACTATTGTGATTGGAGAAGTGGAATAGTAATGAGTGGCCGAGTGAGTGAGTAAAAAATCAGCCAGCCTGTAAGTTATATACAATATATAATATGTAATGCATAATGTATAATATATAATATATATTATATATATTATATATATTATATATATTATATATATTATATATATTATATTTATTATATATATAATAATGCTGATTATATGTATATACTATTTTAATATATAATATATATAATATCTACATAATATATATATAATATATATAATATATATAATATATAATATAAATAATATATTATATGAGATATATATAATATATAATATATATAATATATATGACATATATAATATATATAATATATATAATATCTATAATATATATAATATATATAGTATATATAACATATATAGTATATATAATAGATATAATATATATAATTTATAGAGAGTATAATTTATTATACGTATATAAAAGGGGTGGAGCTCTCACATGATTATCTATGATATTATTATTATTATTATTCCTCTACTATTATTAGCCAATCGCTGACTTGCCCTCATTTGCCCCGGTCCTGGCCACCCCAGCGCCACCACCGGGGGGTTCTTGGCACTACTTGCCCGGGCAGTCAGTCTCTCTCCTGCCTTTGAAACGGCAACAACTACACTACAAGCTCTCCCCAGAAACAGTCTACCTGCTACCTGTTTGCTCTTGGAGACCGTTTCGTCGTGCCTGTCGTCCGAGATCCGGACGACCGTTCCTGTGCGTCGAATTTCGGGTCGATTGGACAACAAGGATCGATCGGCGCATTTGGGATTCACATGGAAGACAGTATCGTGCCTTAAATTAGATTCGACGGTCGGTTATCTCGGCCGTCGATCAACCTACAAGTGTGTCGATTATTCATACACAGGGGAGGGGACGTTAATGTGAGAACTAGCATTTGAATTCATAGGCTTTCCGCGCATGCGGGTCGATACCAAATCGACAGAAACACAGGGTTGAACCCATTTAGCTAGCTACAGCTCTCAAACTCCATAAATTCAGACAGTGTCAATAATATCGACTTGGACATAAGTGATCGATCGTTCATGCATTTTACGGGGATCGACTCAGAACCTTATTTCGTTGGTTTCAAAATAACGGCTCCAAGGTCGCAGGGTGCGTGCTACAAGCTGAGCACTAAACCGCTTGATCCGCTTAATCCGCTTAATCCGCTTAACTCTGGTCCGCTTTCATGCCTGGCGGTCGCTATTGTTCAGAGTGTGGGACAAGCCACGACACTCATGACCAATGCCCTACATCTAAATCGATCGACACACCTGTTACGAGGTCTGGGATGGCTACGCGCAGCAGTACAGCGCCGACAAAGGGCGCGAGATCGGTAGGTGGGATCGACGATATCGATTCGACAGCTTCCAACTTCGCCGACTTGTCACTGGACGAACGAGAGTCGAGAGCTCGCGCGGAAATCGACAAACTTAAGGCCGAGATGCGTGTCACGGCCCTAGAGGACGAACTCGATGATCTACAAGCCGAACGAGATAGAAGACGAACCAGACGTCAGACGACCGTTAAGGACGACAGCCGACATGACGTCGTACCGGCTACGACGGCCCGTGACGACGCGGACGACCGATTGCAAGCAGAGGACGATCGACGGACGACGGACGCAGCGCCGAGTTGGACCCGAGGAACCAACCACGTCCACTCGACCCACAGTCGATCGCGTCGACACTCACGAGGGTCGAGTAGGAGAAGAAGATGGTCGTCGAGGTCGAGTAGCGACGGGAGCTCTTCAAGACGACGACGCAGTAAGTGGTCATTGAAGAAGTATGGCATGGGGAAGGACGTCAGAAAAATGAACGCCCATGAACTTGTGAAGGCTTCATGCGACTGGTGCCTTGATATCACTTCCCTCACAAAATCGGACTATAGAGCCTTTATACAACACATCGGCTTCATCTCAACGAGGGCTCGTGAAGACCACTACAGGGACGTGGCCCATGTCGACCATGTGCTTGCCATTCGTAAGCTCGGGGAAAGCATCGGGTTCTCGGCATTTTCTAAGGCTCACCAAGATGAGAGCATAGAACACTACGGCCCCCACAACATGAAGACGAAGAGACAAGGCACTAACACATATAGTGCTCGCAGAAGATCGCCGGGCAACAACACGAGGAAGGTTTGTTACGCCTGGAATGGTGATGCGGGGTGCCTTAGAACTGACGATGAATGCCGCTTTGCGCACGCTTGTTCCAGATGTGGCGCTAAGTCGCACAAACGGGCAAAGTGTAAAGCTTGACTTGGTCGGATATTCAACAAGGCTAGTCTCCAGACCACAAGAGGTCCTCCGGCATCAAGTCGGATCGGTTCCCGCTCCTTTCCTGTTAGAACAGTTCATTGGGAAGGAGACTCGAGAATCGACTTGGCGAGGGACTGCCAGATTGGCGATGACGAATTCAATTCGGAGGTCGTTATGGGGGGTAGCCACAATGTTGAAGTTCCATACGGGGACGATCTTCCTAACGATAGGACTGAATCTAAGACGGTCAACCCTAACCGGACTGAACACACTGATTTCCTCTCTGATATTGATTGCATGCCATGCCTTGATCTTTCAGCGGGGGTGTCGATCTATGATGGTGCGGAGGGGGGGGGGGGTTGAGGTCAGTCGCATTCACGATACCAGTAATGGCTTGCTTTGGGAGCAGCCTGAGGGCGCCAGCAAG
Source organism: Branchipolynoe longqiensis (assembly GCA_030323885.1). NCBI lineage: Eukaryota > Metazoa > Annelida > Polychaeta > Phyllodocida > Polynoidae > Branchipolynoe > Branchipolynoe longqiensis. Next base: position 139,365,830 of record CM059186.1, read on the forward strand.
GCGGATCGGTTATTTGTAGAGCAGACCGCATCGGGCGGCCTGCTAGTATACATTAGCGAAACCGAGGGGGCACCACCTACGAGTTTTCAGGTATCTCGCAGCTGTGTAGACGGGAGCTGCTCATGTCGCCACTTGATCGCGGGCAAACCGAGCCAATTAAAGCCTTGCAGGTGGTTCGCTGAAATATGTCTTCGTGGCGATTGGGACCCAGATTGGGTTTATTTGATGATAGGGGTCACTTTTGGGTTCAGGGTGATCAACCCAGGTGTCGAGGTCAGCTATATTCCAGACAAGACCAGGAGGAAGGCTAATTGGGAGCGTGAGATAATTAATAATAAATTCCTCGAGGAGGAATGTGAGGGCCTAATTTCTAGGGTAGACGCCCCCCCTCTCTGCACGCACGAGGCCTTCGTAGTTCCTAAGGACGATGGCGGAGGCCGCGTGGTTATCGACTGCAGTATGCCCTCGAGTGAATCCGTTAATAACTTCACTGATGAAGTCCGGACCAAATTCTCCTATAAAGGCCTCGATGACATAACGGAGATGCTGGAGAGGGGTGACTATATGGGGACGATAGACATTAAGGATGCCTATCGTGCAGTCCCTATTCACCCTGATGACCGCCAGCGTCAAGGCCTTCGCCATGGTGGTTCTGGCGATGATAACCTCAATTACTTTATTGACAATCGGTTAAGTATGGGCCTGTCATCGAGCCCCTTTATATTTACCAAGATATCGGACTTCATCGTGAGATGCGGTGTTCGCGAAGGCTTGGCCAGAGTCGTAAACTACCTTGATGACTTCTGTCTCGTCGGTGGGACTCGGTCGGAGGTCCAGGGCGCTCAGAGAACCCTCATCCATATCCTGAGAAGACTTGGTTTTTTTGTTAACTTCAAGAAGGTCAGTGGGGTCGAGACCAAGGTTAAATTCCTTGGCATATTTATAGATTCTGTACGCCTCGAGCTTAGCCTTCCTCCCGATAAATTAGAGAGAACATTGGAGATACACCGCAAACTACGCGGGTACAAGAAGGCCAGTAGAAAGGAGCTTGAGCGGGTGGGGGGACTGCTCGCTCACTGTGCCAAGGTCGTCCGAGGCGGGCGGACCTTCTCTAGGCGGGTCTATGATCTCATGTCCAAACTTAAGCAACCTTTTCATAGAATGAGGCTAGGCAAGGGGGTTAGGGAAGACCTCGACTGGTGGTTGAACTTCACCAGTAGCTTTATATATAATATATATAATATCTACATAATATATATATAATATATATAATATATATAATATATAATATAAATAATATATTATATGAGATATATATAATATATAATATATATAATATATATGACATATATAATATATATAATATATATAATATATATAATATCTATAATATATATAATATATATAGTATATATAACATATATAGTATATATAATAGATATAATATATATAATTTATATAATATATATAATATATAAAATTTATAATATATATTATATATATATAATATATATAACATATATAATATATTTGACATATATAATATATATAATATATATAATATATAATATATATTATATATATTATATATAATATATATAATAGCATTTTATATATAATATATATAATAACATTTCCGAAAATATTTCAGCGGGGGTAGCTTACTGCCATGTAAGAGGACATGTTGGCCCGCCTGCCAGCCTAACACAGGTTCACCGATATAGGAACAAAAACAGACAGCAAACAACAACAAAGAACAAACAAAAACAAACACAAAACCGCGAGCGCGCTAAGTACGGCAAGCTGACCACCATTACACTGCTGAGTGTGGCCTATTGAGCGTGTGATGCGCGCGCATGTCGGCCGATACATGCCACTTCCGGTGACGTCACTCACAGTCACGGCGATGCGCCGGAAGGCACGCGCTAGAAATGAAAATAAATGACGCGTCGGCGGGGCGGCGAAATGAGCTGCGAAGCTTGTCACCGGAAGTAAGCGATTTTACATGCGCGCCCCGGCAACGGTTGCCTAGCGACGTCGGGTTCCCCCAGGTGGCGCCACCTATCTGCTCCGCGGGCGCCCTGAAATTTGCCACCGCTGATAAAAGGCAGCATGGCTATGCTGAAAATGCCGCCTCGCCCGTCTGCCCTCGTGTTCTTAAATATTATTTGTCGCCGCTTCTGTCGGGTATGGTTGCCTCAAGGTGATGGGGCTGTTAACCCTTTCCAGACCATTGGGGGGGGGGGGGGGGGGGGGGCACGCATAGCCCCACACCCCAACACGATATGAGTAATGATATACATATATATAGCATATATATAACATATATATAACATATATAAAACATAATATATACAGCATATATATAGCAATTATTAGCATATATATAGCATATATATAACATATATATAACATATATATAACATATATGTAACATATATAACATATGTATAACATATAAATAACATATGTATAGCATAAATATAACATATATATAACATATATATAGCATATATATAACATATATATTACATATATATATAATATATATTACATATATAATACATATATATATTAGTTATTACATATATATTACATGTATATTATAACATATATGTAGCAGCACTGGGTGTGGTGGCCGAATCCGTAGAGCACAGGCCGCCTGTGTGGAAGGTCGGGAGTTTAATTCCCAGTCGAGTTTAATTCCCAGTCGAGTTAATTCCCAGTCGAGTTTAATTCCCAGTCAAGTACAAAATTGACACTTATCGCTTCCTAGCCAGGCGCTAGACATTATTAGGATAGGGCAAGGACTGGTTGGCTCAGTGTCAGGATAATGGGACTGAGTGTGATATCAGGTCATGGTGCTACTACTACTACTAGTGGCCTGGTCTCCCAGTGGGGAGGCACTATAAAGTCACTATAAGGGCATACTGTCACAAGTCGGTGCCCATCCTGATATGACTTCAGTGTTGCCAGGACTTAAAACTCCAACAACCAACCAACTCGGAAGGTGATCTCCCCATATTTACTGTCTCCGTGGTAGGCCTGCCGGTACCAGACTTCATTAAGTAAATTGTATATAGTATATAGTATATATGTATATATGTATATATATGTATATATATATATGTATATATGTATATATGTATATATGTATATATGTATATATGTATATATGTAAATATGTATATATGTATATATGTGTGTATATGTATATATGAACATATGTGTATATCTGTATATGTGTATATGTGGATATATGTATATATCATGTATATACATATATATATGTGTGTATATATGCATATATTATGCATATATTATGTATATATTATGTATATATATATATATATATGTGTGTACATAAAATATATACCTATATATAGTGACTGATATATATGTATATATATGTATGTATATATATAATCGTATATATATACATATGCACAATTGGGAGGTAATGAGCCGTTGAAGAGGTGCAAGAAGTATAAAGTAACGCAGGATAAATTCGGCATTTTAATCGAAAAGGGCGTAGTCGCCATAACTTAATCATACACAACACGTGCGATATTATCTGTGTCTGTTGGCGGGCGGTGGCCCGGTTTGCTCGGCTTCGGTGGCTGCTTTATCAGTGAGCCCAAGTCAGGTGTGTGTGTGTGTCGGGTAGGTGTGGGGGGGGGGGGTGTAGCCGCGGTGTGTGGCGAGGCCCGTGGCTGTGGTTGGGAGGGGCGCGCCCTGAGCCTCTCCCGTGTCATCTCATGGGCCCCTCCCCGTCTTGTACCCCCCACCTTACCTCCGCCCCGCTCCGCGGCCATTCCCCGGCCACTCCCCGGCACTCTGTGGCTGTCCCCAGGCTCACTTTGACTCTTTTCGGCTCTCCTTGGCCCTCAGCCTTTTCCTCGGCCATTTCCCCCGGCCTTCCACTCGGCCATCCATTGCTCCTGCCCGGTCCTCCTGCGTGTTTCCCCAACCTCTCATTGGCCTCCACCCGGCCCCTTCCCATGCCCCTCCCCTGGCCGCTCCCCCTGCCCCTCCTCCGTCCACTCCCCCTGCCCGTACGGAACCCTCCCCCGTCCCTGCCCCCGTCTCCGTCCCCGTCCCCGTCCCCGTCCCCTTCCCCATGCCCGTCCCCTTCCCCAACCCTCGACCGACCCCTTCGCCGGCCCCTCTCCCGTCCCTTCCCCTAGAGCCTTTCCGCCTCACTCGGCCGCTCCCACGGCCGCTCCCCCCGGCCACTCCCCCGTCCCCTTCCCCCAACCCCTTCCCGCCTCACCCGGCCGCTCCCCCGGCCCCTCCCCTGGCCCCTTCTCCCGGCCACTCCCCCGTCTCCTTCCCCCAGCCCCTTCCCGCCCCCGGCCCTCCCCCGCCCCTCCACGGCACCTCCCGCGCCCCCCCCCCCCCCGCCTCCCTTCAGCACACCGTGCCTGGTCCGGGGACACCTACCGCGCCTTCCTCTGCCTGCCAGCCAGCCAAAGCGCGGTTTATAATCATAGGAGCTGTCAGGATTCCGACAAAAAAGCACAAACAGCACAAACAGCAATAAAAGCAACAACAAAAACACAGCCACAAACAGCCACAAACATCCCCGAACAGCACAAACAGCCCCAAACAACCCCAAACAACCCCAAACAGTCCGAACAGTCCGTACAGTCCAAACAGTCCAAACAGCCAAAACAGCCAAAACAGCCAAAACAGCCAAAACAGCCAAAACAGCAGGCCTGCGTATTTGTCACCTTCCTCCCATCTATGTATTTTGATAATGGTTAGTAATAGTATTGTAGTATTCATACTATTACGTTATTACTATTAGTATTACTTCTATGTTTGTAGTATTCATACTAGTATTCATACTATTACGTTATTAGTATTACTGTTATGTTATTCACATTTATTTGTATATGTACCTACTATGGACCAATTTATGTAACTACTATAATGCTGAGTCTGAAATAAAGTTGAATACACTAAAGCATTTCGAAGAGGCGCTTCCTAGCCTGGCACTCTGCATTAATAGGATAATGCAAGGACTCGTTAGCTCACTGTCAGAATAATGTGACTGAGTGAGATATTGGGTTATGGTATCGGCGGCTTGATTTCCCAGTGGGGCAGCACTATAAAGTCACAATGACTGTGCACTGCTGCAAGTTGGTACCCTTCCTGATATGACCTTAGATGTTGCACGGACGTAAAACTCCAACAATCAACCAACCTATCAATCGGCCAATAAAATGGCTAAATGGCACCCTGTGCAATGCGTGGTGTATCCCGAGACATCACGGGTGCAGCTTACACGCCATCCTTGCCGAATGTGTGGTAAAACGGGTCCGTGTGGTGATTTGTTGGGTGCGCGCGGTTTTGCTGGTGTTTGCGGAAGAGTGTGCTGGTGTGTGTGTCAGGAGGACACTTGCTTGCTTTTTGTTGTTTTACGTCCTGGCAACATCTAAGGTCATATAAGGACGGGTACCGACTTGTGACAGTGCACACTCATGGTGACTTTATAGTGCTGCCCCACTGGAAGACCAGGCCACCAGCACCATGACCTGAAATCCCACTCAGTCATATTATCCAAACACTGAGCCAGCCAGTCCTTGCCCTATCCTAATAATGCCGAGCACCTGGCTAGGAAGCAATAAGTATCAATTTTTAAATCATTCGTTTGACTCGACAGATGGGTCCGGATACCCTGATCTCCCAAAACAGGAGACGGACGTTCAACTCATTCGGCCATCCTGTATGCTGTCAGAAGGACAGAATAGGTCTATGTCCCACGGTGAGTATTATCCGCATACACGCGCACGCGCACGCACACGCACATGCACACGCACACGCATTACTACCCATTCCGCCAGTACAGATGTTCATCATTTCACCAAAATGCATTGCCTTAGGGGTCACAATTGTCAACAATATCATATTCAACTAAAATCATCTCCTACTCCCCAATTAATATTTTATGATGTTGATTTTATGTTTACTGACATTTTCCTTGTCGGATTTGTGATATCTTCCTATTAAAGCCGCATACTCTGATGAAAGCACTAAATTGTCTAAACTGGAACACTTGTTTAGATTTGGTCCTGTATATCCAACTTAGGAAAATGGGTGTACTTATTATTAAGCATTTGTTGTTGCTTAAAATGGTCGATTTAATTCAAAACTGTAATTTCTTAAGCCTATGGTGTCTAGCCTTTCGCCGGGCATGCCAAAAGTAATTGTGACTGTTTTCACTTTAAATATCTCTAAACTTGACGCGTTGGTCGAATCGGTAGAGCGCAGGCTTCTCGTGCAGAAGGTCGAAAGTTAGCCGAGTCAAACCAATGATTTATATAATTGATAATTGATAATTAATTGTCAAGTGCTACCTAGCCAGTGACAGTGCACACTCATGGCGACTTTATTATAATACAATCCAATTGTCCATTTAAAATTAAAGTTACTTCAACCTAAAATTATGTAGATTATAACGATCAATCTATTATATTTATCTCAGAAATATGACAGAAACTCAAAACCATCGGACTATGCAACTTTAGTAATGACAGCTTAGTATCAGATGCTATCATTCAGTATCAGCCTATATTAAGCCTTTTTTTTAATACATAAACAAATAAAACTCACAGAAATAGCAAATATGCAATCAGAAAATAGTTATATTTGCAATCAACATTTGCGACTAGATAAGGTTTTGTCCGTCATGTCTAGTGTATTTGATTTTAACCAGGACAGAGAGGCAAGATCCAAATCTAGTTGCAATCCAACCTGAACAATGTCAGAGTCGCGCAGCATATATTGCGTTATACAGGGGTTGTAATTTTTCATCTTGTTCTTTAAATAATATATTTTGGGTTTCGATGGTTGGCGACCTGTTAGTACAGCGGACAGTTGCCGCCCGTCCCCATCCCGGGACTATCTAGTGTAATTATGACGTATCAGATACGCACCTGGCCCAATTACCGCCCTGTATACCCGACCCACCACGGAGACGGAGCATCGCAGGCACCCTGGAGGAGCACGTGGAGAAGGGGAGGAGGAAGAGAGGGCGGGAGGAGGGAGAGGAGGAAAGGGAGGAGAAGGAGGATGGAGAGGAGGAGGAGGGAGATGGTGAGGAGGGGGACACGAGGAGAAAATTGAGGAGGGGAAGGAGGAGGAGGGAAGGAATGTATCGATATCTGTTCGGTGTAAGGACACAAAACAATTAGAAGGAACAGAGGAAGAATGGGATAAAGAAGAAGATTAACATCATAGAGGGGGAAGAATTAGCAGAAGGAGAAGAGGAGAAGGAGGAGCAGAAGGAGAAGGAGAAGCATACACATAAGGAGGAGGAGAATGAGAATGAGGAGGAAGAGGAGACGAATAACGAGGAGAATGAGAATGAGAATAAGGGGCTGGAAGAGGGGAGGGGAGGGGAACGGGAACGAGAACAGAAAAGAAAAGAAGGAGGAGGAGAGGAGAAGAAGGAGAAGGGGCAGAAGGAGAAGAAAGATGAGATATGGGAGATGGGGTGGGAAGGGGTGAGGGTATGGGAATTGAAACGTGGAGGGGAAGGGAATGAGAAGGAGAAGGGGCAGAAGGAGAAGAAAGATGAGATATGGGAGATGGGTGGGAAGGGGTGAGGGGTATGGAATTGAAACGTGGAGGGGAAGGGAATGGAAGGAGAAGGGGCAGAAGGAGAAGAAAGATGAGATATGGAGATGGGGTGGGAAGGGGTGAGGGGTATGGAATTGAAACGTGGAGGGGAAGGGATGAGAAGGAGAAGGAGCAGAAGGAGAAGAAAGATGAGATATGGGAGATGGGGTGGGAAGGGGTGAGGGGTATGGGAATTGAAACGTGGAGGGGAAGGGAATGAGAAGGAGAAGGGGCAGAAGGAAGAAAAGGAACTTCGGGACAGGGCGTGCACAGACAGCCTCGGTCTGGAGGCTGGGGTAGCAGTTCTATAGGAAGCTGCTGGAGGTGTGTGTGGGGGGGAGGGGGTGCGGGACGCGCGATGGCGGAGCTGGTGGTGGGGGGGGGGGGCGGTGGGGGGCGTCCTGAACCCCGCAGGTGTTCCGGTGAAAACTCTCCCGGGCGCACGAGGGTAAAGGCGCATGATTGGTTGGTTGTTCTTGTTTCACGTTCTAGCAACATCTAATGTCATATGATGACGAGTAAGCTGGCCAACTTCAACTCTACACCCACTGCAGCCCCTAGCCCTAACTCTACCCCTGCCACACCCCTAATTCTACCCTTGCACCAACGGCTTACAACCTTTGTTTGTTTGTTTGTTGTTGTTTTACGCCCTAGCAACATCTAAGGTCATATCAGGACGGGTACCGACTTGTAACAGTGCGCACTGATGGCGACTTTATAGTGCTGCCCCACTGGAAGACCAGGCCACCAACACCATGACCTGATATCCCACTCAGTCACATTATCCTGACACTGAGCCAACCAGTCGTTGCCCTATCCTAATAATGCCGAGCGCCAGGCTAGGAAGCAACAAGTATTAATTTTTAAGTCATTGGTTCGAACCCACAACCCCACGATCTACCAAAACGGGAGACGGATGCTCTAACTCATTCGGCCATCCCGTATGGTCCGCTTGCCACATACCCATGCCTCACGTCAATAAAGCCGCAGTGTGACGTCATTCCGACATCATTCTGGAATGAGCTCATGCGTCGGCGCGACATCGAAACTGCAATGTTGCTCCAGTTTCCGAAGACATGGAGGGTTCATAAAAATGTATTTATAAAAAATATATATATATCCGAAGAATGCCTTCCGTACCTAATGAGGGTTAACCGAAGACGCAAAAGTTTCTTAGGCATCGCATCTACATAAGTATATGATGTCGTCCTAATGTTAATACAACCAATTTCCGATGTTCAAAATCCCCACGAACAGACAGACATCAGGCTCCGCTATCGCGCCGATGTAGGTGCTGACATGACGTTACACTGCGGGCTGCGTAAACTATAGTAAAAGCATTTGCAACTTCCGAGATTTGCAAAGTCTACATAGCTCTGAATTTGGGTGCGTTGCAGAACAATGGCCAGCAAGCAATGGATATATTATAAAGCCGATACAAATTGATAATAAAATGTCAGATATTTGAATGGGGGGAAATAATAAAACCCATACGCCTCAAGGGGCGAAGAAGAAGAAGAAGAAAAGGAAGAAGAAGAAGAATTCATATTGGGACAATGGGCGACATTACAAAGACAATGCATATTAAATACCAAGTTTGAGATATAGTACACTGTATCTACACAAATGTGTCTCACATTTTAAACTAGCATAGTCTAGGGAAAATATCAAAATTTAGAAACCAAAACATTAATCTAGATTTTATTCTAGATATCCAACTTAGATATTGGTAGTACTAACTTAGTAGTAGTTAGTAGGGGTACACTCACAAAGCATGTTGGTGTATTAAGCCAATTCCATATGGGCTGTTAATTTTGAAGTTTACGATATCAGAATTGTGTATGCACAGTAAGATTAATTTGGCATCTATTCTTGACTCAAATATTGGTAAAGTTAGTCCTTTAAAACAGAAGCTCTTTCAAACTAAAGTAAGGTAGATTGTAATAATCAACGTAATTCCTTTCTTTTAAGCGGCAAAACCTCAAAGTTATCGGACAATTCAACTCTAAATATGTATATTAATTCAGATAATAGAAAACCGAAACGTGTAGAGTAGCTTCAAAGTATCTCTGTACAGCTATCACCAGCTTGCCAACATAATGTCTGTCTGGTTTATAATTGAATGCGCATGCGTCGATTATTACTGCATACATACATACCATGGCTGAATAGTCTACGTTAGTTGCCTCCCCAGAGGTCGGCCTTTTCAAATTTCAGGCATTCACAAAAGTCGCCTGTGAGATTGCCTGAGCCCGGCCGGTGCCCATATGGCTGAATGGACTGATTGCTCGATGAAATCGCGTTCTTGCGGTGCTTGAACGTGGTTTCAGGCTTCATTATACAGTTGACTTGGCGGTGCCACGTAAACAATACGGGAACGCTGATCGTGATACAATCGGTCCCAGGACTGTGTTCACCGAGCCGAGCCTAGGAAACGGGACAATCCCTGGAAACCAACTGGCAACGGCTACAGCATCCGAGAAATTCCCCGCAAAACACATAGTCAAATGCCTGACGACCGACCAGCGCCGCCCGCAAAATCCATTATCAGTGGCCCTGAAAATCGGCCGTGGACCCCTCCTGTAGACAGCGGCGCATGCGCCCGTCATAGTAAACCGGCGCCGTGTTCGTGTGTTTCCCGCCAAAACAAGGCTGCTGTCGTCTGCTTGTAAGTTCCTCGGTAATTCCGGTTAGAGCTTTAGAATTGTTACGTCCAGACCTGACAAGTGACATAGACAGCTCCGATACATAACAGCGAGTGTGTTCTAATAAAGATTAAGAATAGTGAATAAGAATAAGCATATGATCGCTTAATTGGTAGTAAAACCGGCCGCACCGCGGCTTCTCGTCGCAAAATCTCGCGCCTCACGGGATCTCCAAGAGAGGGCGCGCGCCTCTCCAATCATGCTGAATGGTTGCCAGGGCGACGGGCAGCGCGTCGTCTGCTGAAAGCGTCCAGACTGCACAGATGTTCGTCCATGGAGTCACGGGGTGGCATTTGTTCGTAAACAAATAGTTTTAAAATTCGCTTTAGTTAAATAATTTCCGTTGGGTCAAAAACAAAACAAAACTAATATATATATATATATATGTATATATATATATATATATATATATATATACATACATACATACATACATACATACATACATACATACATATATATATATAAAACTCTTTTTTTTTAACCATCGATGCCAACTAAACATATTAAAATAGCCAAATTGGAAAGTGATAGCTCAATGTGGCAAATCTAGATTATTTGAATTAAAACAATAACATTAACAAGCCGTTTGTATTCATTCATTTTGAACAACACAACAAAAAACACCATCCTGAAATTTGATTAATTTTTAACATACAGCGACTTATTGCAATTTTGCAAATGACTGAATAGTGGAATGGTTTGTCAGATATGACAATTGTGAGCTTTGGATATGGGATATGAGTAGATAGGTAGCTGGGCTTTGCAATGAATATTGTCAAGGAGCATGTATATACACATATATATATATATATGTATATATATATACATATATATATATATATATATGCAATGAATATCGTCAGGGAGCAGACGTATAAATATGAATTGAATATCAGAGAGTATAAGTCTATATATGCATATACTTATATTAATTGGATTTAGCATGCAAATTGGAATTAGCATGCAAATTTCCTCCAGTGTGTGATGTGAGGGGGGCACTCCACCAATGCGTAGGAGGAAATATAGGATGTACATGTTACCCTCGTATTTATACTCATATAATGAGCTATACATCACATATATAATATATATACTTGCAATGAATTTCAACAATACAGATATAACTGAAGATGACAGTGTCCATGTTTATATTCCCATAATAGATTATAGAGCATATATATATATATAAATATATATATATATATATATATAATATGTATGTATATATTCCTTATGATGTGTGTGTGTGGGGGGGGGAGCAATCCTGAAACTGAGATGGTGTGATTTTAACTCGATATTTGTTACCCAGTCTTGGCCCAATGGGGCCCAATTTGTAAGAATAACCTGTCCTGTGGCGGATATTGAAAACGGGAAGCAGGTAGTTAGGAGGGGCGTGGCGGACATTTTCCGGGAGACGGGTGCCTATTGACCTGGTGATTTTTTTCCTTTCTCTTTTAACCAAAGACCCATTTAACAGGCGGCCGGCGTCCTGATGGCAAGGGGGGTGAGGGGGCGAGGGGGCGGGTGGGGGGCAAGGTGGCGCCCTCTGTGGGGCTCAATGGGTGTCGTCGGCCGTGAACAGAACAGGTGATTAGCCGGTTCACCGACGGGGCGGCCGGCGTGAGGGGAGATGCGGAGGGAGGACGGGGTGGAGGGGAGGGGAAGGGGTAGGGGATGGAGGGGAGGGGTGGAGGGGGAAGGGAGGGGAGGGGGCGGGGGAGAGGAGAGGACGGGTAGAGACGGGAAAGGCGGGCGTTAAAGTTGCATAGTCCGATGATTTTGAATTTCGGTATTTTTTCTGAGATAAATATATTAGATCGATCACTAGTATCTAAGTTACATTAGTTCAAAGTTACTTTTATTTTAAATGGTAAACTTTTGAGATATTTTTAGTGCAAACATGGAAAATTAGTTTTGGCAAGCTTGCCAAAACTCTGACCCCATAGACTTCTGCAGTAACAGGTTCTGTTAAATTGACTCAGTATTCCCTTCTACGCAGAAATAAATGCTTAATAAATGCATCAGTATCTAAGTTAGATATGTAGAATCAAATGTAGATAATTGGTTTGGTTTTGAAAATTTGATATTTCATCGGATTATGCAGCTTTAACTTGAAGGTGGGAGAGGGCCGGAGTATGGACGGGGGTTGTGGACAGGAGGCCTGGGTGGATGGATGGTTGGTTGGTTGGTTGTTGGAGTTTGACGTCCTGGTAACATCTAAGGTCATATCAGGATGGGTACTGACTTGTGACAGTGCGCACACATAGTGATTTTATAGTGCTGCCCCACTGGGAGACCAGGCCGCCAGCACCATGACGTGATGGCACACTCAGTCACATTAACCTGACACTGAGGGAATCAGTCTTTGCCATAATGCCGTGCGCCTGTCCAGGAAGCGACAAGTATAAATTCTTAAGTCAGTGGTTTGACTCGACCAGGGTTCGAACCCGCGTGTTCGAATCCCATGTAACAGAGGTCAGGGAATGTGTTAGGATGAGACGGGGTGGGGGGGGGGGGTAGAGATGGGAAGGGGCGGACAGTGAAGACAGGGGGTTGTGGACAGGGGGTTGTGGACAGGGGGTTGTGGACAGAGAGGGGTGGATAGTAGTTTGTGTATTGGGGGTTTGGACACCTCAGTGGATAAGAACAGAGGTCAGGGAAGGAGTGGGAAAGGGGGCAGGGGACAGAGCTATGGATGAGAAATGAAACGAGGATAGGGACGGGGATGGGGACGGAGATGTGGACGGGACAGGGGCGGGGACAGGCGGGGATGGGCAAGGGTTCCGGAAGGGGGGTAAGAGATATTATTTATTATCTGAATGAATATACATTGTTAAAGTTCTATAGTCCGATGACTTTGAGTTCCTGCCATTTGTTTAAAAAGATGAATCTACTACTATTAGGTGGATCGCTGACTTTAAATTAGTTAGTTCTACCTGACTTTAGTTTGAAGTAACTTCTGTTTAAAAATTACTAATTTTGCCGATATTTGAAGTGAAAACAAGCGAAATTAATTGTATGTGAGTGGGCGAGGATGGGGGCAAGTGATGCCGGTGGGTTGTGGTGACGGTGGGCGGAGGCGTTGGTGTATGTCCAACGGAGGATGGGGACTGAGAGGGTGGAGGACTTGGGGGAGAGGGGGGAGAGGGGGAGCGGGAGGGGGCGTGGCCAGATAGCCACGCTCCACCACCACAACCCCCAGCGTTCCCCGCCCCATACCCGCCACATTCCAGGAAGCTCCCCGTCCGTTGTTATGACACTGAATAGAGTTATCCTTTTCATGTAGCGCCCGCCTCACTCACGGGGGCAAGGCGGGGGTGGCGCCGGTACGGGGTGGAGGGAGTGGGTGAGTGACGGTGAGGGGGGGGGGGGGGCAGCGGAGGGGTCGGAGGAGGAGAAGAGGGAGGAGGGGGAGGAGGGGGGTGATTGATGGTGAAGGGGGGCAGTGGGGAGAGGAGGGAGAAGGGAGGAGGAGGGAGGAGGGAGGAGAGGAGGAGAGGAGGAGGGAGGAGTAGCGAGGAGGGAGAAGGAGGGAGAAGGGTGGCGGAAGAGGATGATGGAGTATGGAAAGGAGGAGGGAGGAGGAGGGAGGAGGGGGGGAGAGGGAGGAGGATGGAAGATGTGGGGAGGAGGAGGGAGGGAGTAGGAGGGAGAGATAGGAGGGAGGAGGGTGGAGGACGGAGGAGGAGGGTGGAGGAGGGAGCAGGAGAGAGGAGGAGGGTGGAGGATGGAGGAAGAGGGTGGAGGAGGGTAGAGGAGGGTTAAGGAGAGTGGATGAGTGAGGAGGAGGGATGAGGAGGGAGGAGGAGGGAGGAGGAGGGAGGAGGAGGGAGGAGGAGAGAGAGGAGGAGGAGGGAAGAGGAGGGAAGAGGAGAAGGGAGGAGGAGGGAGGAGGAAGAGTGTTGGCGATGGGGGGAGGGGGAAAGATGGAGGAGGGGCTAGGAGGAGGGGAAGGAGGAGGAAGAGAGAGGAGGAGATAGGAGGATAGGAGGAGGGGAGAGGAGAGTATGAGGGAGGAAATGGGGGAAGAGAGAGGAAGGGAGTATGAGGGAGGAGAAGAGGGTTAGTGGAGGAGGGAGGAGACTGAGGAGGAGCGAGCAGGTCAGAGGAGGAGAGAGGAGAAGGGAGGAGGAGGGGGGAGGAAAGAGCAGGGAGGAGGGGGAAGGAGGAGGAGGAGGGAGGAGGAGGGGTGATGAGTGATGGGGCGGGGGCAAGGGGGGGGGGAGGGGGGAGGGAGGGGGACGTGTGAAAGGGCGCCCACCCCAACCCCCAACCCCCAACCCTCACCTCCTCCGCCTCCCAAGCGGCGATGGTGGCGGCGGGCGGGCGACAATGAGCGCCACACGGTGAGTGTCAGCTACACTAAAGGGCGCTGCTCAGATTTGGAGTGGGTGCCCCTCTCCCAGTGCGCACAAATTGGCAGTGTTGAGGGCAGGGCACTTCACACTTACCGGCACGTGAGTGGCGGTGGTGGTGGCGGTTGGAGGAGGCAACAACGCGCAGGCGCCGGCCGAGCAAACACACCGCACTCCTTCACACTCACTCCCACAGGGAGCAGCCGGGGGAGAAGGTGGCAGAGGAGGAGGAGGAAGGAGGAGCCGCAGTGCATTGTGGTTTCTAGGTCCCTAGGATTAAGGAAGCACTTTACAGGAGCAAGAAACAGAAGCGGACCTCCAGTAGGAAACGACAGGCAGTGCGCTGATAGTAAGTAAGAGGAACGAGCCTGTGTGTATTGGGGTGTTTTGGGCGGGTGGAGGTGGTTGGGGGGGGGGGGGGGGCTTGGGATGGTGCACCAGTAGAGAACTCACTAAGAAGAACCTCACACCCAAAATAATCGCTTCAAACAGCCAGCAGCCCAGGAGGAGCGCTTAGTGACCCCCCCCCCCCCCCCACACACACACACCACACCGCGCCACACCGCCATAAGGTATCACTTGGGGCGGCGCCCCGGGACGCCCAACCAGCACCACACTCAATTTCTCCCAGCAGTCTCGAGGTATGTGTGCAGTCTCAACTCCACCCCACCCCCACACTCGCCCATCCCCACTTCACCTGGAACCCCCGACTCCCTCCCCGACTCCCTCTCCCCTCCCTCTCCCTCCCTCTCGCTCTCCCTCTCCTCTCCCTCTCCTTCTCCCTCTCCCTCCTCACCTCCACAACACGTCCTGGTGTTATTCTGTCTTTACCGCCAGGCGCCCCCCCCCTTCCAGGCCCCCCTCTCCCCCCCCCCCCCCCCCCCCACACACACACCCGCAGAATTTAAAACCAATTTTTGGTAGGCGCCTCGGTATTGCAAGAATCTGCAGGGCATGCATGCCTCCTGGCCGCCTCCCCGCTGGTCTGTTTGCAGTCGATGTGTATATGTGCACGTATGTGTGAGGTGGTGGTAGAGGAGGGTAAGGTGGAGGAGGGCTGGAAGGTGGGGGGGGGGGGGGGTGATGGTGGGAGATAGAGAAGGGATGTGGTGTTGGGTGGGTGAGGGTTTATTCAGTTGTTTACGATTGGCCACCGAACAGTTGGCAGGAAATAGCTGGCGGTCGCCGGCATGACTCGGCATAACTTGGCATGACTTGGCATAACTCGGAATGACTCGGCATGACTCCGCGTGACTCGGCTCCTCTGTTGTTTGTTTTTGGGAAGTTTTCAGTCACATTGGTGCGCTGAAGGCTGGAAATCTGCAGCACTGTATGGGCACCGCTGAAAGCGGTCCCATGTGGTCGGGGGTTGGCTTCCAATGGGTAGTGGTCAGAGACCCCCAACCACAGTCCCCTGAGAGGGCCGGGGGAGGCTGGGTGGTTGGTGTAGTTTTACACCCCAGTAAGACCCTATGCCATACCAGGATGTGCACCGACTTGTGACAGTGCGCACTCATGGTGACTTTATAGTGCTGCTCCACTCGGAAATCAGGCTGCCAGCACCATGACCTGATGTCCCACACAGTCATATTATCCTGACACTGTGCGCCCAGTCCCTGTCCTGACCTCATAACGCCAAGCGGGATGGGATGGCCGAATGAGTTGAACATCCGTCTCCCGTGTTGGTACATCGTGGTGTTCGAACCCGTGTCTAGATAATGTGACTGAGTGGGATATCAGGTCATGGTGCTGGTGGCCTGGTCTCCCAGTGGGCAGCACTATAAAGTTGGAATGAGTGCGCACTGTCACAAGTCGGAACCTGTCCTGCTATAACCTTAGATATTGTCAGGACGTAAAACTCCAACAACCAACCAATGAACCGGCTCCTCCGTGCCGACGTCTACATGTGTATCTCACGTGCCTTATCAGGGCCCGTAGCCCGACGTGAGTCGGCGGGTCAGACATGCACACTGGCGACAATTTGGTGGGTCAGACATGAGCACTGGCAACAATTTGGTGGGTCAGGCATGCACACTGCTGACAGTTTGGCAGGTCAGGCATGGGCACTGCCAACAATTTGGTGGGCCAGACATGCGCACTGCCGACAGTTCAGCATGTCAGACATGCACACTGGTGACAATTTGGTGGGTCAGGCATGCACACTGCTGACAGTTCAGTGGGCCAGACATGAGCACTGGCAACAATTTGGTGGGTCAGGCATGCATACTGCTGACAGTTCGGCGGATCAGGCATGCACACTGCCAACAATTTGGTGGGTCAGACATGCACACTGCTGACAATTCGGTGGGTCAGATATGCACACTGCCAACAGTTCAGCATGTCAGACATGCACACTGCCGACAGTCTGGGCAGCGTTTGTGTGAACATGGCCAATAATTATGTCGTGACGACTGTGGGGGGTGAGGAATGGTTGGTGTGGCGGTGTGTGTGTAGGGGGGAGGGTCTTTTTTGTGTGACAAGTCTAATAGAAGACAACTAATCATTGTTACCCCCCCCCTCCCACCTTACTCACACACAGACCACACCACACGCCCCAATATTCAGGACACCCATATTGCACCCAGTTTCTTTGCTTGTTTGTCCCCCCTTCGTGACAAGCCTAGTACAGTAATAGAAAATAACGGTTATTGAAGCTCACACATAGTTACCCCTCCACTAACACAAACATATCCCCATACACGCATAAGATTTAAGACACCCACATTGCACCAACATTGCAGACACATTGCACTCATATTGCACTCACTTTGCATCCACTTTGCACCCACTTCGCACCCACTTCACACCCACTTTGCATCCACTTTGCACCGACATTTGATCCACTTTGCATCCACTTCGCACCCACTTTGCATCCACTTTGCATCCACCTTGCACCCACATTTTATCCACTTTGCATCCACTTTGAACTCACGTTTTACCCATTTTACACTCACTTTGCACCCACAGTTCACCCACATTGCATCAACTTTGCACCCACATTTCACTTATATGTCACCCACTTTGCATCCACAGTGCACCCACAGTGCACTCACAGTGCAACCACTTTGCATCCACATTATAACTTTGCACCCACATTGCATCCACTTTGCACCCACATTTCACTTATATGTCACCCACTTTGCATCCACAGTGCACCC
This sequence comes from Branchipolynoe longqiensis, assembly GCA_030323885.1. Taxonomy (NCBI): domain Eukaryota; kingdom Metazoa; phylum Annelida; class Polychaeta; order Phyllodocida; family Polynoidae; genus Branchipolynoe; species Branchipolynoe longqiensis. Next base: position 139,383,677 of record CM059186.1, read on the forward strand.
ACAGTGCACCCACTTTTCACCCACTTTGCACCTACAGTGCAGCCACATCGCCCCCATAGTGCACCCATTTTGCATCCACTCTATACCAACATGGCACCCACATTGTTCCCACATTGAGCACACATTACGTCCTAACAACATCTTAGGTCATATCAGGATGGGTACTGACTTGTGACAGTGTGCACTCACAGTGACTCTATAGTGCTGCCCCACTGGGAAATCTGGCCACCAGCACCATGAGCTGATATCCCACTCAGTCACATTATCCTGACACTGAGCCAACCAGTCCTTGGCCTATCCTAATAATGCCGAGCGCCTGACTAGGAAGCAGAAATAGGAGACGAAGGCTCAACTCATGCGACCATCCTGTCTGATTAATTGAAGTTTATGGTTATATGAAACTCACATACCATTACTTTCACCTCCAATCCACATATCCATACACCCACCCCACACCCACATCCACATCCACACCTACACCTTCACCCATATATACCGAATCAGTAGAACGCGGGCTTCGTGTAGGGGAGATTGGGAGTTTGGTTCCCGGTCGAGTCAAACCAATGACTTATAAAATTGATACTTGTCGCTTTCTAGCCTAGCACTCAGCATTAATCTAATAATAGAATAGGGCAAGGGCTGGTTAGCTCAGCTTCAGGATAATGTAACTGAGTGGGACATCAGCTCATGATGCCAGTAGCCTGATTTCCCAGTGGGGAAGCACTATAAAGTCGCCATGAGTGTGCACTGCCACAAGTCGGTACCCATCCTGATATGACCTTAGGTGTTGCCAGGACGTAAAACTCCAACAACCAACTCACACCCATACACCAGATTCAATACGCCCACATTTCATCCACGTTGACCCCACGATGTCTCCCCCCCCCCCCCTCCCTCTCCCCTCCCTCCCCACACTGTGTTGACAAGTATCTAATAGAAGATACTGATCACTGAAACTTACACATCCACACACAGAGGGCGCCAGGACACCCACACTGCACCGGATGTTTGGCCTTTGATGTTATGTGTTGTCTTCTGGCGCGCATAGCAGCAACCCCCCCCCCCCGCCCAGCCACCCCCCCCCCCCTCCCCACACCACACCGCACATCCGCGCTTACCACCAACAAGCCTGGTTAACGGAATCCTCCTCATGCTAGTAATAGAAGGCGCATCTACACAGCAGCTGGGCCCTGTATGCACCAATCGGGGTTAGGGCCTTAACCGCGGCTAAGGTATCCCCGCAGGGCTAAATGTGAAAATTCGGTATGCACCAATCGGAGGTAGGGCTAACCGCCGACCGTAGCCTAGGCTAAGCTAAACCATTTTCAAATCAGGTTTTATGCCTAGCCGGGGCGGTTAGTGTGCGTGTGTGGCTCTCAATCTATTGAATGCGATCATATTTAACAGAATTACATACGTAATAAGTGAACTTTTATCAATTTAACCCTAAATTCGAAGCGTTATAAAGGCTAATGCCGCATTGGCGGCGATATTAATAGTTATATTTTCAAATCGGCGAACGTACAGTAAACAAATCGCCACCACCGCCAGTATGGACAGCGACGTCGATGCGGCGGCGGCGATTTGTTTACTTTACGTTCGTCGATTCGAAAATATAACTACTAATATCGCCGCCAATGCGGCGGTAGCCTTAATAACGCTTCGCATTTAGGGTTAAATTGATAAAAGTTCACTTATTGCGTATGTAATTCTGTTAAATATGATCGAATTCAATAGATTTGAGCCTAATATATGGGTAGAAACGCAGAGGGAATTCCCAAATCTATAAATAAACTCACGGTTAGCTATCCGCAGCGGCTAAAACATTGGTGCATACCGATTCACACATTTCTCAAACCCGCTGCTACCCTGAGGTAGCTATCCGCGGCTAGTGTCTTAACTCCGGCTAAGCCTAACCCCGATTCGTGCATACGGCCCCAGGGCCCGTGTGCACGAATCGGGGTTAGGGCCATAACCGCGGCTAGGCTAGCTCCACACGGCTAAATGTGAGGAATCGGTATGCACCAATTGGTGCCAGCGCTAACCGCCGACTTTAGCCTAGGCTAAGCTAAACCACCTTCTGAGTTGGGTTTAGGGCCTATCCGGTGCGGTTAGTGTGCGTGTGTGGCTCTCAATCTATTGAATGCGATCATATTTGACAGAATTACATACGCAATAAGTGAAATTTTATCAATTTAACCCTAAATCTGAAGCATTATTAAGGCTACCGCCGTATTGGCGGCGATATTAATATTTATATTTTCGAATCGACGAACGCAAGGCTTTATTTATGGAACTCTCCGTACAACTTCTGCCCGGGTGCGCGCGCATATATACAGATATGACAGCGGCGATTTGTTTACTTTACGTTCGTCGATTCGAAAATATTAATATTAATATCGCCGCCAATGTGGCGGTAGCCTTAATAACGCTTCGAATTTAGGGTTAAATTGATAAAATTTCACTTATTGCGTATGTAATTCTGTTAAATATGATAGCATTTAATATATTTGAGCCTAATATATGGCTACAAATGCAGAGGGAATTCCCAAATCTATAAATAAACTCATGGTTAGCTATCCGCAGTGGCTAAAACATTGGTGCATACCGATTCACACATTTCTCAAACCCCCCGCTACCCTGAGGTAGCTATCCGCGGCTAGTGCATTAACTCCGGCTAAGCCTAACCCCGATTGGTGCATACGGGCCCTGGACGCACCCTGACCGTTGGAATAGAATTAAATGAGGTTGGTTGGTTATTGGATTGTTTACGTCCTAGCAACATCTACGGTCATATCAGGATGGGTACCGACTTGTGACAGTGCACACCCATGGTGACTTCATAGTGCTTCCCAACTGGGAGACTAGGCCATCAGCACCATGACCCGATATCCCACACAGTCACATTATCCTGATACTGTGCTAACCAGTCCTTGTCCTATCCTATTAATGCCAAGTGCCAGGCTTAGGTAGCGACAAGTATCAATTTTAGAAGTCATTGATTTGACTCGGCTGGGATTCTGCCTCACAACCTTCCGCAGGGGAAGCCTACACTCTACCGATTCTGCCACCACGTCCGTTGCATAATATATATATGTATAATATTTAGATATATATACAAATATATATAGAGACCCATATATATATATATACATATATATATATATATATATATATATATATATATATATATAGGTAAACACACCCCTCTCATTTTCCTTTAACTTTTAAGCACACACATTGAATCATTTGCACACCCTGGTGACATCAATCATGTTGGGCCCTGATATGACCTTAGATGTTGCCAGGCCATAAAACTCCAACAACCAAACAACCCATGTTGGAAACCAGTCGGGATGGCCAAGTGAGTTGAGCGTCTGTCTCCCGTTTTGGTAGATCGTGGGATTCAAACACACAGTTTCGGACCCTGGTCGAGTCAAACCAAGGACTTAAAAATGTATACTTGTCGCTTCCTAGCCAGGCGCTCGGCATTATTAGCATGGTTTGTCTCAGTGTCAGGAAAATGTGACTGAGTGGGATATCAGGTCATGATGCACTGGCAGTCTGGTCTCCCAGTGGGGCAGCACTATAAAGTTACCATGAGTGTGCACTATCACAAGTCAGTACCCGTCCTGATATGACCTTAGATGTTGCCAGGATGTAAAACTCCAACAATAACAACAACCTAGCAGTGCCAGACAGGAACCAAACGCCCGGCTATTGGGTACGCGGTGGGTGAGAGTAGGGCGAGTGGGTGGCACCAAAAAACAGACAACTGTGTTGTTTGTTGGCGCTCGTCGCGACGGGACGCGGCGCGGACACTGGCTCGGAGCGTGTAAACACTATTAATGTCTTCAACTCACGTCCAATTATCGCCACCGTGTGCGGCGGGAGATTGGGGTCTAGCATCGGGGTCGGGCACTCTAGGCAAACACACGACGGTGTCTGACTGGCGTTGGTTATTCACACAGCCGGAAGAGCTCACCTGTGTGGGGGTGGGGGGCGGGGGCGGGGGGGGGGAGCTCTCAGAGTACCTCTCCGAGTACAGATCTCTGGGTTATTTATTAAAGTCGCATTAATCTGATGGGTTTTGTGATATGTGTTAAACCGAGATAGTCCAATGGAGCATCAACTTTTCAAAAGTAAGACAATTATCTAGATTATACATATATCTAACTTAAGTTAGATATTGATGCATTTATTAAGCATGTGTCGACACATAGAAGGGTATACTGAATCAATTTAATAGAACCTGTTATTTACTGCTGAAGCCTATGGTGTCAGAATTTCAGCATGCTTGCCAAAACTAATTTTTCATGTTTGCATTTAAAATATCTCAGAAGTTAGCCATTAAAATACAATTTATTTTACCCTAAAGTAATGTAGATTAAAACAATCAATTTAATATATTTATTTCAGAAAAATGATAGAAAGTAAAAAACCATCGTACTATGCAAGTTTAAAGTTGCATACTCTGATGATTTTTGTTGTTGGGTTTCTTCTGCTTTATTTTTAGATGAATGCATTAAGCGGGCATTCCTTACACACGGTATGCGGCATGCGGTATGCGGTATGCGAATGGCATGATTCCTTACATGCGGTATGCGGTATGTGGCACACGACTGGCTATATTTAAAAAATATAAATAAACAATTATTCTCCATACTGCTCTGTATATGACCAAATATTGCATTTATATCTATGTACCTTTCTGTACGTCACATGGGGGTTCCTACCTTTATTATAACCAAATTATAGATAAGTATTCATATTTCTGTGCATATGGTAGCATTTATAGCTTTCCCCTAACCGTATGTCCCGCGGGTGCCCAGCTCACCATGTGTTTCCCCTCCTCACCCCTGTGTGAGACCATTCCGTAATGCTCAGTCGCCTCTCCTGGTGTTAAACTAATGGACACATCAGACTCAGATTTCTATTCGCACCCCGCTTGACGCATGCCGCATGCCGCATGCCGCACTGATCGCTACATGGACCGATCGGAAAAATGCATTCACATTCGCATTCGCATACCACGTGTAAGGAATGTAGCTCATAGGTTTCAAGGCGTTTCGATTTGTTGTCGCATTCGCATTCACATACCGCATAACGCGTGTAAGGAATGCACCCTTTAGGCTGAGAAGTCGTGAAGTACTTTACTTTAGGGGGGGAGTAAGTCTGATGTTAGTTTATTTTTAAAGAAGAAAGAAAGGCTAGCTTTGGAGATACTCGGGATGAAAGTATGCAAAATGACATTTTTCACACCATAGGCTGTTTTGTTTGTTGTTGTTTTACGTCCTAGCAACATCTAAGGTCATACCAGGATGGGTTCCGACTTGTGACAGTGCGCACTCGTGACGACTTTATAGTGCTGTGCCACTGGGAAACCAGACCGCCAGCACCATGACCTGATATCCCACCCAGTCACATTATCCTGACACTGAGCCAACCAGTCCTTGCCCTATCCTAATAATGCCGAGCGCCATGCTAGGAAGTGACAGGTCACCATGAGTGCGCACTGCCACAAGTCAGTGCCCGTCCTTAGATGTTGCCAGCAGGTAAAACTCCAACAACTAACCAATCTAATATATGTGTTCAGAGTTATGCTGGTCCCTCAGAAACGACTGTACCTCCGACCCAGCACGCCAGGTCGCAGCTTCACCGTACAGACTGGAAGTTGGGATTTACCCTACTCCCAGCCTTATCCATCACAATAGACCCTATGCCATATACCTACTTTGCACCTATAGCAACATAATTCCTGATGACCAACCATACTAGGATTCTTGAAATACATGTATTTTTCTAGCTTCTAGGTTATGGGGTGCGGTGGCTGAATCGGTAGAGCACAGGTCTCGCGTGAGGGAGATCGGGACTTTGCGAGTTTGGTTCCCGGTCGAGTCAAACCAATGACTTAAAAATTGATACTTGTCGTTTCCTAGCCTGGTGCTTGGCATTATTAGGATAGGGCAAGGGCTGGTTAGCTTGCTGTCAGGATAATGTGACTGAGTGGGATATCGGGTCATGGTACCAGCAGCCTGATTTCCCAGTGGGGCAGTGCTATAAAATCGCCATGAGGGCGTACTGTCACAAGTCGGTACCTGTCGTGATATGACCTTAGATGTTACTAGGATGCAAAACAACAACAAACAAACAAATCTAGCTTCTAGGAAAATTGTTTGAACCAATTCTTTTAATAAGATACAAAACTACTTTTCATATCATCTATGTATATTCGCCATTCCCCCCACCTTGCAGCATGTAAGCTGAATCTGCACCCACAACGTGCTAGGTCGCAGCTTCAGTTCCTACCGAGGGATCAGCGTAACTCGGAACACACATACATCGAATATTGTACTTTTCTGACCCATTAAAGTTGCATAGTCCGATGGTTTAGAGTTATCGTGTGTTTTTTTTTTTAGATAAATGTATTACGTCGGTTGGAACTATAATATATCTTACTTTAGTTTAAAGTCATCATCATCATCATCGTGCTGTCGGTCGCGATGCGACAAAGACTGCTTTCATTACTTGACTGCCGCTCTCCATTTAGCTCTTTGCTGTGAGAGTTGCGTCCATGAGTCGGTCTTAATGTCTCTCAGCTTCAGGTTTCTCTTGATGGTATCCCTGAACTGGAGACGGGGGCGCCCTCTCTTTCTGTAGCCAGAAGACAGTTGAGAATAAAGGATCTGCTTTGGTAGCCTGTCTGATGACATCCTCATGAGGTGTCCAGTCCACCGGAGATTATTTTTGATCAGAAGATCTTCCATAGAGGGCAGCCCCATCCGTTCGAGTATTTCCTTATTCGTCACATAATGCATGCCACATAATGCACGCCCTCTAAGCGCTATGTAATATTTGAATGGCCCCCTGAAAGTTATGTCTCGGTTTACATATATACAGTCATCATCATCATGCTGTCGGTCGCGATGCGACAAAGACTGCTTTCATTACTTGACTGCCGCTCTCCATTTATCATTTCATGAAAGCTGCCTGCAAAAGTGTTGAAGTGCTGCTGGCTTTTGCAAGTTACCAGCGGCACTCTCTCGGGGAGCAAATAGAGGTTTCACACCGGCAAGAACATGTCAAGACAGGCGCAAAACTATTTGTCCCTGCAGTGGCTGGTCGGGAGATGTTGGGAGTTCCATACATCAACCGCCCTTAATGCTGCCACAGTGACATGGTTTTCTGTTTAGGGTTTGCTCCCTTAGCCTTCGGTTCTGTCAAGGACCTGTACCACAAGGCAGTGGTTTACAACTCTGCAAGGCAGGGGCGTCAAACTCCGTGAGGTATTGCTATACCTGCAATACCTGCAGCTTAAAGTTCCTTTCTATTTTAAATGACAAACTTTTGAGTTACTTGAAATGCAAACATGCCAAATGAATTTTGGCAAGCACGCCAAAACTCTTGACACCATAGGCTTCTGAAGTAACAGGTTCTATTAAATTGATTTGGTGTTCCCTTCTAAGTTATATGTGGAAACAAAAGCTTAATAAGTGCGTCATTATCTAAGTTAGATATATAGAATCAAATCTACGTATGTGTTTTGGTTTTGAAAATTTGATGCTTGCGATGCAGCTTTAAATAGTGTAACCTTTTATTTTAATTGTGTCCCCTGTTGTGACGCAAATCATTGTCGCGTTAATAAGAACGGCATGTTTGTTTTATTGGGAAATTATTTTCGCATGGATGGCACATTGCTCCGTGTGTGTTGACATATTAGACTGTGGTTCTGGTGCATGTCGGTATCAGTTGAACAAAAACTAAGACCACTAAACCACGACAATAAAGGGGGAGGTTGGGGCGCAAGTGGAGGGAGTTATAGATGGTGAGTGAGTGGTTGGGGTCTTACAGTCTAGTAACATATCAGAATGGGTACTTTATAGTGCTGCCACACTGGGATACATATGGATGTAAGTGCATGCATGTATGTATGTTTGAATGTGTGTGTGTGTATGTATGTGTAGGACTAGTAGTCTACACTGACCTCTCAGGCAAAGACCCACATAGAGAGGTAGGCATGGATCAGGCAACTTAGGTAGTGTAATGGTTAGCACACTAACCCCAGAATGACAAGAAGTGTGGGTTCAAAAACCTGTATGAGGGGCAATATTTTCCATTTTCATCACCACCACGAGATAGGTAGGTGTGCATGTGTGCATGTGTGCATGTGTGTACGTGTGCATATATGTGTATATATTCATAAACCACACACACACCACACACACGCACACACACACACCAAACAAAGTGACATCTCTATTAAACGCATGGGAAATAAACACATGATGTTGATTATTTGCCCAGTAAACTGACGACACTGATATTGTTGTTACAGGAGAAGGGCGCGAGCAGCATGACCTTGGGAGATCCCAGCGTGACCTTGGATCACCACCACGTGAAGGAGGAGCAGGAGCAGGAGCAGGAGCGGGCGAGGGAGGACACAGGAGAGGAGGGAGGGCCCATGGAGGAGACTCCCTCCATGGAGGACCGGTGTCCAACTCCGACACCTACTGGGGATGAGGACTTGGCCGTGGATGTGACGACGGAGGACGGGGAGGAGGACCGAGAGGGGGGCGGGGAGGGGGAGGCTGGCGTCCCCGGGCCGACTCCTCCCTGCTCCCGGCGGGCTGCGGGTGGAGACGTGCGGTCATTACTGCACTTCGTCAGCCTGGCTGGTGGGGATATAAAAGCAGCTCTTGATAAATCGGCGCCCTGCAAGCGGTCCGTCGATCACCGCAAGTACCTACAAAAGCAGCTGTGCCGGCTCTCATCCCCCGCCTCTACCCCCGCCCCCGCCGGCCCAACGCCGTCCCCGGCCGCGGCCCTGGCCCCGGCTGACCCCCAATCCCCGCCGTCCTTAGCCGCCAACCACCTCCAGCAGCACTACACCCAAAAACACCATCACCACCACCGCTGCCCAGGTGGTGGCGGCACAAGTGCAGGCGATCCCCACGGCCCGTGCACCTTCCCCGGGCCGTACTCCCCTACCGCCGCCTCCTCCTCCTCCTTCCCCGCCGTCTCACACTGGGCAGGAGGAGGAGGAGGGGCTCAGTCGGCGGAGGAGCAGCTCGAAAGCATGAGTGTAGTAGAGTTTGAGAGCCGGGCAACAACAGACAGACAACACTGGCCCTCACACATCGTCACACGGGGAGGACACCCGCCGCTACCGCCGTCGCCGCAGCCGCCGCAGCCCTGCCGCCATCAATCACCGGATCCCGCAGCCACACCACCGGGCACCCTGGTGAGCCAGGACGGCCAACAGCAACAACATCAACAGCAACAGCTGTCGCCTGACCGGAAGTTACCTGAGCTCTACCGGGAGCAGTTCCGAGCTCATCCAACGCGGCAGGGCGCCTGCGTGTCTGCGGCACTCGAGGGCCGCCCGACACCGGGTGAGTCACCGCTCACACTCCGGTCTGCTCCGGCTACGGCCCCCACCCCGGCCCCGGAGGCGCACTGCGACCGCTACGAGTCCGAGTACGTGGGCGTCTTCTCCGTCGGACCGCATTACGCTGTGGGCGGCGTGCTCGAGGAGCCCCATCCTCGGTCACGGTTCACTGACGCCCGGTGCTCCGCGCATGTCCCCCCGCAGCCTTCGGACGCCGCTGCTCGGGTGCAGCTCCATACAGATGCGGATGCGTTAGACAGTGCAACGCTGGGCGGCGCTAAGGGACCAGGAGGAGGTGCAGGAGGCGGGATCCCGCGCAATCCGGCCACCCAGGAGGACACCGGCTTCCTCCCGGCTGCCCTACCTGCTACTGCTGCTGCACCTGGTGCCTGGAGAATAGCCTCCAGCCCGGCTGCTGGCCAGTGTATGGCCTCACAACCTACCGACGCCTCCCCTCCTCCTCATCCTCTTCCTGCTCCTCTTTCTCTTTCTTTTCCTGCTGCTGCTGTGACCACCATTGCTGTATCATCATCATCATCATCATCATCATTATCATCGACGCCTCCGCCGTCGTCATCATCGCCATCATCATCATCATCATTATCATCATCCTCAGCGCCGCAGACTCCATCTGGCGTCGCCATGGTCATCGCCAGCACCACTTCCGGTCTGGAAACGGCTGCTAGCAAGCTGAAGCAGGACAATGCAGCCGCACTGATAGCGTCGGGGCGCTGCCTAACACCGCTTCCACTTCCGCTGAGTGTGGCTGATGATCGCGATCCTCTATTTGAGGTGCCGGGCGTCGTGGACCCTACGCGGGGACGTGGCTCAGTGGAAGCCAGGGAGGGTGCTGGCGTCAGCAAGGTGTCCATCCCGCTCCGACAGCGCCAACTCCCAGCATCCTTCTGGAAGGAGCCGCGCCCAGAGGAACGCCGCGCCGCGCGGGAACTTCCAGCGGCCGACCTGCTGGCGGCACATGGGGCCTTCTTCATCCCTTCTTACCCATCACTAGCAGGTTCCAAGTCGCACACATACGAGAACTACAAGGCGATGGCAGAGCTGTACCACTCGCGCTATCAGGGACTAGTCGGGGAGGTGGCCGCCGCCGCTGCGCACCACTCGGCTGGAGCGAGGGGCGCGGGGCCCGGAGCCGCTCCGAGCACTCTCTGCCATCCCGAGTACATGCTCTCCGCCTACGGATCCAAGTTCCCCGCCGTGACGGGCGTCGGCATGAACATGGCCGATCCGGCGGCGCTGTCCGTCGTGGCGACGGCGGCCGCCTACCACTCGGCCGGCGGGCTGTACCCGTGGGCCGCCTACAGCCTGTTGCCGGGCGACGCCGAGAAGGCGCTGGTTGCCCACCTGCAGGCAGGGCTCCCGGCTACCGGAGGCGGTCACACCCCGCATGTGTTCCCGCCTCATCAGCAGCGGACATCCCAGCACCACCCCCACCACCACCACCACCCCCAACACCAACACCAACACCAACACCCGCACCACCCCACCCTACTCGGACAACCCCAACCACCACCGCCGCCGCCACAGGCAGGGAACCAGCCGGGCATGACTTCCGGTTCCACCCACCAGAGCGTCGTCAACGTGCACACTTTACTCTACCACCCGAACAGCGGCAGCAGACAGTCGGTGCTGCCCCCTGGTGGTCCCGGAGCCACAGCCCTGGCGGCGGCGAGCAGCGCGTCGCGTCCGGCCGGTTACGGGACAGTCCCCGGCCTCCCCGGGACCATCAACGGGGCTGTTTCCGGGCACGCCGGCCTGTGGGACCCCCTCGCAGCCCTCTCAGCACAGTCTCTGCTACATCAGCCTCCTTCGGCCAGTCTGTGGAGACCGATTCCGACTAAGACACTCTCTGCCTACCAGTCCAGATTCCACCCCTTTGCCGATGTACATTAATCATGGGGAGTAATTTGTTGTTGCTTAGGAACCCATATATAATGGATTTAAGAATGTGGATATAGATGTAATATATGCATGGGTGTATATGAATTATTTGCTTGTTGGGACTTTAGTGTTGGGTTGGTTGGTTGGTTGGTTGTTGGAGTTTTACATCCTGGCAGCATCTAAAGTCATATTACTTATCAGGACGGTACCGCCTTGTGACAATGTGCACATATGGTGATTTTATCGTGCTGCCCGACTGGGACAGTTGGAGACGAGACTATTATCCTGATACTGAGCTAACCAGTACTTTTCCTATCCTAGTAATGCCGAGTGCTAGGCTAGGTAGTGATAAACTGACAATATATACTTTTGTTGGTCATTCGGTTGACTCAGCCAGGATTCAAACTCTCGACATTGTGCATGGAAAGCCTGTTCGGTATACAGTACAACCCCGTTAAACCAAGCTCGGTTAAACCAAACGATCGGTTAATCCGAACTTTTTTTGGCAGCCCAGCAAAATACTACCATTTATCATATAAAAAAGTTGGTTAAACCAAAGTCGGTTAATCCAAACAAAATTGTCGGCCCCGGCCACTTCGGGTACAGTTAAACCAAACTTTCACATGGTTTTAAGGTCATCTGAGACTTTTTTATATGATAAATGATAGTATTTTGCCAGGTCGCCGAAAAAAGTTTGGATTAACCGATTGTTTGATTTAACCGAGGTTGGTTTAATGGGATTAAACTGTATATACATAAAAAAACAATAATCACAGTGTCCACATACGTTGTACATTCATAATGCACCCCCGTTTTTGCCAAAGCCAAGTCAAAGTCAAAGCTCGGTTAAACCAATGATCGGTTAATCCAAACAAATTTCTAGGGTCCCTTCAAGTTTGGTTTAACGGGGTTATACTGTATATGGATATATGTGGATACATATGGATACATATGGATACATATGGATTTACCTGGATATATCTATATATATATGTATCAATATATATATTGATATATATATCGATATATATATATTGATAGATGTTGACATATGTTGATGTATGTTGATGTATGTTGATATATGTTGATATATGGTGATATATGTTGATATATATTTATACGAATTGATATATATATATATTGATATAGATATATATGGTATATATATTGATGGATTTTTATACTTGTGAATAAATGTGGATATATATCGATATATTTGGATATATATTGAATTATGGATATATGGATATACATGTATATGGACATACATGAGTATATACATGAATACAAACAGATATCTATCTGGATATATCTAGATATATCTGAATATATAAATAGGTATAAATTATGGATATATATATATATATATATATATATATGCGCAGTTCCTTGTGTGCTTACTCTGGTATGTGCCATGTGTGCATTGCAATAGTGAGTGTTTTTGAAGATTGTTTCTGATTGTGTGTGAGGAAATCGGACACGAATTTCCACAGAGAGAGAGAAAGAAAGACGGAAAGAGAGAGAAAGAAAGAGAGAGAGACAGAGCGAGAGAGAAAGAGCGGGTGGGTGAGAGATGGTGTGTATATAATATAGGCGTGACGCACGTGAACGTGCACATAGTATACTAATACAGTCCACTCTATATGCTAACGTTTGTGTTAACTCTGAAGCCCCCTGGTCACATACACATTAGTGAACGTAGTTGAACGTGGTTGAATGGAGGATAGATTAACGTGTGTAAAACATGGTGTAAGTACGTTAAACTACGGTGAAAAACGTTAAGATATGGCAAGTTTTGGTATGGATAAATACATTATGACACGGATGTCGGTACATTCAACTACGTTCAACTACATTCAACTATGTTCAACTATATTCAACTATGTCCAATGTACGTTAGCCTCCACTATGGTCAACTACATTCAACTACGTCCAAGAATGCTAAAGTATGCTAGAGTATGCTAGAGTATGCTAGAGTATGCTAGAGTACACTAGAGTACATTATGAGTATGGAAGGTTCGCCACAGTATGTTAGCCTCTAATGTAGCGCTCTTTTGAATATGTCCAAAAATCTAATCGGAACTCATGGCCCACCACATTATTACCAAGTTAGCATGATGGAGAAGTATGGATGCCGGTACGTTCAACATGTTCAACTAAGTTCAACTACCTTAGCCTCCACTACGTTCAACTCCGTCCGCTAACGTGTATGTGACCGGGCCTTGAGTGTTTGTTGAGTACTTGATTCACTGAGTGCTTATTTTCTACTGCATATAGTAAGTTTTGTGGTACAGTTATAAACGGTATGCCACATAATGTGGTTTCGATCTGTGAACCCTTTGAGCATTTATAAACCAAATGGACAGTCACACCTTCAATATAAGCGTGGCCCTTATTTATACCAGTACATAACCGTGTCTGATAAATATGATATTACTTACATGTATATAATAGACTTACATTCATCTAAGAGTAAGACAGTGTGCACTGTGTATATAAGTATTATAACACTAAAGCAATGTAAAAATACATATATATATGATGAAAAACGCATTATATGAGTATAAATTGTAGAGGAACAAGTACTGTATTATTTCTATTCCTCCATAGGTGCTGTCATGGGGTGCCCCCCCCCCCCCCCACCCTCCATCAATCGGGGTAATGTCTTTGGGTGCCCCCCCCCCCCCCCCTTTGCGTCTCACACACACATATATCTATATATAATACCAAATGGTGGTTAAGTTTTAGGGTCGTTCTGGTCACTACTCTGTTAATTGGCGCTGCCAGCATGCATTATCATACTCCACTGATGCTTCACCATATATGGCCATAGCATGTTTTATTGTGCCTACCATACACATTTCATATTTTGATGTTTTTTTACTAACTTTGGTATCTTCGACCAGAGTGGCATCCATTTTGAGTAATGTAACCATGAGTGTTATTAACTTCGCCATTAGATAGCACCACTAATATGGTTTACCACATAGTGGTGCAGATGGACTCCACCAGATGGTAGCCCTATTTGAAATTAGTGTGCACGAGTCCAGAATTTAGCAGAGAATATAGATATATACATGGTCTCCGAATATAGTCTGAGACCACGAATATATATATATAAAGGCAGTTCAGCAAAATAGTGGATGAGGGATTGATGCAGGGCCTAGATTTAAAGCTAGTATATATATATATATAAAGTATATATATAAATAGTATATATATCAATATATATGATATATATTATATATACGATATATAAGAATCAGAGATATGTTATATATATTATATAAATTATGTATATTATATATATTATGTATATTATATATATTAAGTATATTATATATACTATATATATTGTATATATTATATATATTATATATTATTATATATAATATATACATAATAATGAAATATATATTATATATATTATATATATATTATATATATAATATATATTAATTATATATATAATATATATGTGTTAAATTATTATGGCCAAGATGACATGGTACATCAGTAAAAAATAAATGTGTTACATAGATACCAGCAGCAAGTATATGCGTAGTCTGTAAACAAGCTGCACATAAACAGTGCGCAAAGCACATGAGCCACATGACTACGCGGGTATCAATGTGTCGAGAGAGGGAGCGGGAGAGAGTGTGAGAGAGAGAAAAGAAAAACACCGGAAGTGGTGCAACCACGCCACGAACTTCCCGTCACTGCTCGCCATGTTATACACATCTCACGGCGTCTGCTGCTATTAAATGTCGTCTGCTGCGACCCGCTGATCTTAATTCCAGTGGGAAAAGAAGTAGCGATTGCTTAAATTTTCAGTGGAGACTACGAATATTCTATGTATGACTCAGACGGGCAGACGACATATTGAAACCACGAAAATATAATAAAAATATAGTGGTGGATAATTTTTTTAAACCGGAACTGCTAGTGCTATAGAATTTTTACTGTAAGGATGTGGCCACGAGTTTGTGTTGTGTGGAGATTGCAATAAGATTCTTTTAATTTTACTCCGAAAGTGTCAAAATGCTCTTGTATTTGTTTATATCGGGTGTATTTCCTCTCTTTTGTCAAAATCCACATTCCCCCCAAAAATGGGATATCTCAGTGAGAAAGTGGAAGAAACTCGTCGTGTTTATTTTACAACAAGAATATAGTATTTCTACAGACCAATTCGCCTTGTGTTTCTGTTTCCCCCGTGTTGCCGTCGTCCGTGTTGCTGTTAGTCCTACGGTTACAGTATTTGATGATAGATTCACTCTGTCATCAGTAAATATTTACCCGCATATATGCTTTTCACTGCTGACAAAGGAAATACACTACTTGTTCCACCACCACATATCAACGGATGGTGGAAAGGTTATATATATAAGTATTATAACACTAAAGCAATGCAACAACATATATATATATATATATATATATATATATATATATATATATTACTTACATATATATGTTGTTGCATTGCTTTAGTGTTATAATACTTATATATATAACCTTTCCACCATATATATATATATATATATATATATATATATATATATATATATATATATGATGAAAAACGCATTATACTAGAATAAATTGTAGAGGAACAAGTACTTTATTATTACTATTCCTCCATAGGTGCTGTCGTGGGGTGCCCCTCCCCCCTCCCCTGCTATAATATTAATATGCAGAATTCAGGCGCAAATCCCAGTAAACACCAATTCAAAAATTGATTAAAATATTGGAGTCAAACCCTCAAAAGGTAAAATTTGTTACATTCTTATTTCCTTTGTTCATTGCTCCATAACCATTTCTTCACAACCAACATGGAATTAGTGAGAATTGAAATTACCTTAAGGTAACATTTTGAAATGCTATGTCAATTTTTGGATTAGCGTTTATGGGGATTTGCGCCTGAACTCTTCATATATATTTATATACATATATTTCTCGTTGTTCAAAATATAGTTTATTCATTGAATACAATTTTTGTCAGCGCCACGGCACTGGTCTTCTAGCAGTGTGACAATACAGTTATTTACTATATATATATATATATATATAAATATATATATATATATATATATATAGTCGGATATTGGCATCAGCAGCTAGCTCAGCTAAAATAACTATATATATAATTTATATATATATATATATAATTGTTGCCGCTCTGTATATGTACTATATAATTTATTATGGGGATATAAATATCAGCAGCCCCTTAATGTTTCTCTCTCACCACCTTAACTTCCATGTTATTCACTGCGGAGCGGGCATTCTCTCCTCCCCGCCTCCTCTACACCATGAGCGAACTGTCACTCTGCTCACGGTCATGTGCTATGAGGATATGTTATGTTTGCAGAAGTTTAGATATATTTTATAAGTATTTATTGCTATTTAACCATTTTCATGGTTTACTCACGTGGCAACGAATTATACGAATCCACTCGGAATAGTCTTGCTCACATCAATAAATTCCACGAACCTATAAGAAGAGACACTCCCATTGACTACTACGTGATCCCACGGAGGTTTCGTCACCTATACTACTATAACCCTGGTTCATTTGTATTGTCCAGCAAATTATCGTTGAGAAACAATAACTAAAGTGGAAAAAACTACACTGAAGTCGACCGATACAATTTCCTTTATAAGTTATAGATGGAAACATGAAATCTCTATCCGGTTTCTGGAATATCATTTCATACAGTCTAGCCGTAAACGTCTATATATTAGTTCATGATGAGCAGGGCCCTGATGTTAATTTCAAATGACATATTTCCACCCTCCACCATCCCACCTGTACAGCATCTCACTTGCTGTTCATCATCATCATAATATGCATAAGATATATAATACAAAATAAAATATAGTGTATAGTATATATAGAATATATATTATATAGAATATATATAATATATATAAGATATATGATGTATATAATATATATATATAATATATATAATATATATAATATATATATAACATATATAATCTATATATAATATATATAATATATATAATATATATAATATATATAATATATAGATATAATAAATATAATATATATAATATATATAATATATATATAATATATATAAAATATAGTATCAAATATATATATCACATATAATATATATAATATATCATAAACAGTAAAACCTCTCTAACCGGCCACCTCCACAGATCGACCACTCCCCTATATCGATCGTTTTATTTGGGTCCCAACAATACCATTGTAACCATATTGTAACTCCCTAAGCCGACCACCACCCTAAATGGACCATTTAAAGGCGGTCCCAAGGTCGGTCGATTTACAGAGGTTTTACTGTATATGGTTTTTTCAGAAGATCCCACGAGTGAAAGACCTCCCTTCTCCACACTACACACCCATCCGCTACCCATGCCTTATAATATTCACCTGTGGCCATCATGCCACCTCTCATTATGGCTGAGTTTGTGCATGCGCATCGTCATCCTTCCCAGTTTAGCGTTTGACCTGCAAAACACGTGAAACTCGCTGTCAATTTGCATCTGCTCCAACTCAAGCCCCAGTCAAAGATTGTGGCAGCCACACCTGTAAGAACTAGCACTCCGCCTATGCTTACATTCGCGAAAGATTTGTTTGTTTGTTGTTGTGTTACGGAGCAGCATCTAAGGTCATATCAGGACGGGTACCGACTTGTGACAGTGCGCGCTCATGGCGACTTAATAGTGCTATCCTCACTGGGAAACCAGGCCGTCGGCACCATTACCTGGTATCCCACTCAGTCACATTATCCTGACACTGAGCACACCAGTCCTTGCCCTGTCCTAATAATGCCGAGCACCTGATAAGGAAACGAGAAGTATCAATTTTTAAGTGATTGGTTTGACTCGAGCAGGGTTCGAACCCACGAACCCATAGGTTCGGATCCCCCGATCTCCCAAAACAGGAGACGGTTCGCGAAAGATGATAGCTGCCCCCATATTATTATTAACATCAGAAGTTAATTGTTGCCAAGTTAGTTAAAACCTCAGCATCACTGAATTCCATTCTATTATTGTTTTTACCATATGCTCAAGGCTTTATTCAACACAAAGGCAAGACTTACAGAGTGGTGACATTAATGTTTCTATTTGCATATGTAGTGTATATACATGTACTATGATGTAGTATACTATCTTTAAATAGTAAGGGAAATCGTGAATACCCTCAATTAATAAGGCTCATGGCTCACAATATAACATTGAATCTCGTCAATACATACTTGTGTCGTGGGGGGTGATGAAAATAGGAAATATTGCGCCTAGAGTGGGACTCGAACCCACATCTCTTTGCATTCCGGGCCAGTGTGCTAACCATTATACCACCAAGGCTAACCATTACACCACACTACCCACGCCTACCTGTCTATGTGGTTACTTGCCTGAGAGGTCAGTGCAGACTACTACACTCGTGCCCCTGGAATTGCAAGTCTTTTAATGCTTACAATTAAATACATACAGGCAATGCACTAACACATACATACACAGCATAGGTTCAACAACCATTCATCGCATAGCTTGTACAGGATCATGGTCACGGGAACCAGTGTCATGGAGAGTGATGAAAATGGGAAATATTGTGCCTAGAGCAGGACTCGAACCCACATCTCTTTGCATTCCGGGCCAGTGTGCTAACCATTACACCACCTAGGCTCCCTGATATCACCACACTACCCACGCCTACCTGTCTATGTGGTTACTTGCCTGAGAGGTTAGTGCAGACTACTACACTTGCACAGGTGACCACCTGGAAACACGAAATGCCGTAGAGATCCTGCTAGTGGTTAGACTTAGAGCTGCATAGTCCGATGAAAGCATTAAACTTTTCAACGCCAAAACACTTGTGTAGATTTGATTCTACATATCCTGCTTAGATACTGGTGCACTTAGTAAATATGTGTTGCTACTTTGAAGGCGATTCTATACTAAGCCAATTTAAAAGTACCTGTCACTGCTGAAGCCTGTAGTGCAAGAATTTGTAGTGTGCATGCGAACATTAATTTGGCATGTGTTCACTTCAGATATAACCTAAGTTAGCCATTTAAAATAAAAAGTTACTTCAACCTAAGGTAGAGTATATGTATCTCAGAAGATTGCCGAAATTTAAAAAAAATCAGACTATGCAATTTTAAGTAATACAACGAACCACCAAGCCATATACGTACGGATGATATTTCCATCTCCCTGGCAGCAAACAGTGCACGCGTTGGTACCCAGTGGTAGTGTCACTTCGCACACATATATGTTAGCACTTTGCTTTCATATATATGTATACGCATATACGAATATACGCGTTTCATTGCCAGTTCACCAACCTCGTTTTGACGAAAATATACATATATACATATATATTATATACATATGCATGTATAGACACATATGCATGTGTATTTACACACATGTATGTATACACATGCATGTGTATATATATGCATATATATACATACACACATGTGTATGTATATCCACAAACATGTATATGTACATATAAATGTCTATATATGCATATATAGAGCTCTTTTGTATATATGTGCGTGGAGAGAGAGAGAGAGAGAGAGAGGGAGAGAGAGAGAGAGAGAGAGAGAGAGAGAGAGAGAGAGAAAGGGGGTGGGGAGAGACAGACATGCAGACAGAAGGAAAGACTGACAGACAGCGAGAGAGACAGAAAGAAATACAAACAGAGAGGAGGGAGAGACAGAGAGAGAGAGAGACAGACAGACAGACAGAGACAGACATAGAGAGAGAAAAAAGGAAAGCCAGGCCGACAGACAGCTAGAGTGGAAAGTGAGGGCGCCTGGTATATGATGGCGTCGTTGATTCGCGTGCAAACCGCTGCCCTGGCGCGGCCGTCACGCGTGGAATGGCAGCGCTGGCTGCTGCCGCTTCACCTCGGCGCATTCCCTGCGCACTTCCGCCTGCGTCGCGTCTAGTTATCGCCACAAACCCCGCGTTCCTCCAGCCCGGCCAAAGTGCCCCCCGAAATGCGCCTTATTGCCGATCCAGAATGCCACACCTTCCCGGCACGCCGGGTCCTCGCGCACCTGGTGCCCCGCCCCCCCCCCCCCCCCTCCATCACCTCGCTCCCCGTCCCCCGCCCCCTGCCCCTGCCGTCCCCACCCGCCGCCCCCGCTATAGACTACATCGCCATTCCAGCCGCGTGGTGCATTGTGGGATGCGTGGAAGATAAACAAACCCCCGCGAAGCACATGGCCAATGCTAAGACACTGGGTGCAGCTAGGAAATGTGCTAGTTTCAGCTCATCTCAGCCCTTGCTTGAAACAGAAAACCAACTAAAAAAATATATATAATAAATTAAGATGTTAATCTTTTATCTAGCATTGCATTTATATCAATATAATCAGCACATCTTATGCCATGTGCATTTAGATTTAAACAAATTTGGGCACTCAGACTAGTTTTAGAGCCATAGCCAGAGTCGGTTTTGCTGCTTTTACTCATGTTTTTATTTATATCCTTATATCCTATGGTTAATGACATATGTAGAACTAGAAAATTAGTAGGGTTAGTCAGATATTGGTTATATATTTCTCTGAAACAAGTGTCTGTTGACACATTTGGCATTTTAATATTTAGAACAACAATTAATAATAGTGATGTGGATGTGTTTCTAAGCTCAAAATGTTTAACTATGGCTAGTTTTGTGTTAGTTATATTCATCAGATCATTATATTGCATGTGTGCATACATGTTTATCCCAAATTATTATGTATTTCTATTCATTTTGAATAAAAATCGAAGTTTTGCCCTACAAGTATTGACAAACTCAATGGTGATACGCATTTGCTTTGCTGCCAACGCCGTTTTCAGCGCATGCGCAGTTTGAATGGTGATCTCGTCTATTGCCGCCACCACCACATCTCTCTCTCACTCTCACACACACATACATACATACATACATACACACACCACCGCCAGGAGTCCTGGTGCAAATGCTAAAGTTACATAGTCCGATGAAAACATCAAATTTTCAAAACCAAAACAGCTATCTAGATTTGATTCTACATATCTAACTTAGATGCTGGTGCACTTATCAAACATTTGTCGCCACATAGAAAGGAATACGGAGACAATTTAAAGCTGCATAGTCTGATGAAAATATCAAATTTTCAAACCAAAGTAACTATCTAGATTTTATTCTAGATGCCTAACTTATATATTGGTGCACTTGTTAAACATTTGTCGCCACTGAGAAGGGTATTGGTGTAATCTAATTTAATACTAATAGAACTGGCTACTTCAGAAACCTGCACATGGTGTCAGAGTTTTGACAAAGACCCTATAATACTAAGACGGCTCACTCAGCCTGTACTGTGTAATCAAAATGATCAAACCCACCACTTGGTGCGCTGGCTGTTCTCTTGGTTAAACAGTTGCTATATTATATGTATAAATGTATATATGAATGTGAAAGATGTGTGATGATGGCAATAATGATGATGATGCTGATGATGATGTGTATTTGTTCATAGCAATTTCATATTGATGTGTATTCATACTTACCTATCTCATGTATAATATAATTGTATGTGTTTACATGTGAAACACCAACCAGCAGCCAGGCTGATCAAACCCACCACAAGGTGGCACTGCAAAATTGACATTACCATGGGAGAGATAGGGAGTGAGCCGTCTTAGTATTATAGGGTCTTTGGTTTTGAGCAGGCTTGCCAAAATTAATGTTGCATGTTTCTTGTTTGCACTTCAAATATCTCAAAAGTTAGCCATTTAAAATAAAAGCTACTTCAAACTAAAGTAAGTTACATTATATATTTATAGCAGAAAATGACAGAAACTCAAAACCATCGGAATATGCAGCGTTAACTAACCCTTATGGTTTTGTGTAAATACCAAGATGCATGTAACACTTACGGCCAGAAGACCAGTGCTATGGCGCTGACAAAAGATTTACATGAATAAAATTCATCTACAAAAAAAAAAAATGGCACTTGGGCGTCTGGCTCTGGGTGGAGGTTAGGGATGTCACTGCTGGAGAACGCTGAGCACCAGGATGAAGCAGAAGCACACTCTTCCTCCCACCCACCCCGAGACCCACACACTCACACACACGGTGTGTTGGCGTCTGCTCTGATTAAATCTCGTCTGTTCTCAATGGATTTTGTTTGTTTCTTGTTGTATTACATCCTAGCAACGTCTAAAGTCATATCAGGATGGGTACCGACTTGTGACAGTGCGCACTCATGGCAACTTTATAGTGCTGCCTCACTGGAAGACCAGGCCACCAGCACCGTGACCTGATATCCCACTCAGTCACATTGTCCTGACACTGAGCCAACCAGTCCTTGTCCTATCCTAGCAATGCTGAGCACCAGGCTAGACAGCGACAAGTATACATTTTTAAGTCATTGGTTTGACTCGACCAGGGTTCTAACCCACGACCCCATGATCTACCAACACGGGAGACGGGCGCTCTAACTCATTCGGCCATCCCGTCTGGTCTTCTCGATGGAAGCATTCAACATGTCAGCAGAGTTTCCTTGGATAGTTGTTGTTTTGATCGTATAGCTGTTTACTAGATGATAGTTGTGCGCGGGCGGTTGTATTAAGCCCCAGTTACACTATGGGTTGCAACAGCTTGCAACCACTTTGCGACCACTTGCGCCCAAAGCAACCTATGAAAATGATTGCCAAACTCTAGATGACCATTTTGGTCACAAGGAGGGTTTTACTTTTAGTGCAGCAGCTGCAACCTCCTTTTGGTCGCAATAGCTCGGCGACCACTGGGGACCACTTTGTGATCACTTTGCGACTGCTTGTGACCACTTGCGACCTCTTTGCGACCAACTCTTTTTGTGGTCGCAAAGTGGTCGCAAGCAGTAGTGTGACTGGGGCATAAGTGGCAGTTAAAGTAGCCGGTGACGAGGTGCCTATTGCGGAAGGGCCGGCGTATGTGGCGCCACAGGTATCATGGTGGGGAGGAGCCCGGGCCGCCGGTATCGGACTCCGGAACACTGATAGGCGTTTCAAACTGTGTCCTCCAGGCGGCAGCACTTATAGGAAAGCGCTGGATATATATGTATATGTATATGAATATATATTATTTATATATTATATATATATGTATGTGTGTGCGTATGTGGCATATCAGGACTGGTACCGGCTTGTGACAGTGTGCACTCATGAGGACTTTATAGTGCTGCCCCACTGGGAGACCAGGCAGCCAGCACCATGGCACGATATCCCACTTAGACACATTATCCTGATACAGAGCTAATCAGTCCTTACCATATCCTAGTAATGCTGAGTGGCAGGCTAGGTAGCAACAAGTATCAATTCTGTAAGTGTAAGTCATTGGTTTGAATCGGCCGGGAATCGAACTCCCGACCTTCCAAACGGAAATCCTGCGCTCTGCCGATTTGGCCACCGCGTTCGGTCAGTGGGAAGGAGAGGGTAATCCTGGTTTCATACCCATATCGTGGTGGGACCCCGCCTCCAGTTTATATATATAGTAAAACCTCTCTAAATCGACCGACCATGGGACTGACTTTAAAGGTTCCATTTAGGGAGGTGGTCGGCTTAGGGATTTAAAAAAAAAATTGTTACAATGGTATTGCTTGGACGATCGTTTGGGATCCAAATAAAACAAATCAATATAGGGGAGTGGTCGATTTTTGGAGGTGGTCGGTTAGAGAGGTTTTACAGTATATACAAAAGTGTCTCATGCTCCTGATTAGCTTTATAGCGTCCACCCGAGTGCATGGCGGGGGCCGTATCATGGCAACATGCCGCTATTTCCACAATCAGATGGCAGTGATCAGACTGTGGGAACACTCCCAGCGCCCCCTGCCGTCCTCCGGAGAGTCAACAGGCACCCTGTGTGGACCGACAACAGTGGAGGGACGCCGGGAGACGCCGGGAGACTCGGCCTATTGCCTCATAAAACACGGCCGTGTTTGTTTGACATGCCGCGCACTGCATGACGGGTAGCAGCAATGTCAGGTTGCGCGCCGGGGCCGGCGTTGGAACTAAGGGCCGCTAAAATATTACGTAACGCTATTTGTAAAAATAAATCAAGATTAGATTAGACCCCCCCCCCCCTTGGAGCGCTTCGTAAAGGTAGACCATGCACGCCACATAATGCACGCCACATGATGCACGCCACCTAATGCATGCCACATAATGCACACCACATAATGCATGCCACATAATGCACGCCACATAATGCATGCCACATAATGAAAGCCACATAATGCATGCCACATAATGCACGCCACATAATGCACGCCACATAATGCAAGCCACATAATGCACACCACATAATGCACGCCACATAATGCACACCACATAATGCATGCCACATAATACATGCCACATAATGCACGCCACATAATGCATGCCACATAATGCACGCCCTCTAAGCGCTATGTAATATTTGAATGGCCCCCTGAAAGTTATGTCTCGGTTTACATATATACAGTACAGCCTCTCTAATCGACCCCCTCTCCAGACTGACCATTCCCCTATATCGATCACTTTATTTGGGTCCCAGACGATCGCACATACAATACGATTGTGCCAATAATAAAAACCTCTCTAAACCGACCACCTCCCTAAACGGATCATTTAAAGTCGGTCCCATGGTCGGTCGATTTAGAGAGGTTTTACTGTATATATATAAATGCACGGTTCGGCGGCCTGTTTCACATAAGGACATTTACTATTGTCATGGGGGTTGATGGAAATGGGAAATATTGCGCCTGGAGCGGGACTCGAACCCACATCTCTTTGCATTCCGGGCCAGTGTGCTAACCATCACACCACATAGGCTCCCTAATATCACTATACTACCCACGCCTACCTGTCTATGCGGCTCCTTGCCTGAGAGGTCAGTGCAGACCACTACACTATATACAAACTAAATGCTAAATACTCCTCATAACCCCAGCATTATTCTGAGTCTAAATTGTCAAACCGCAACAAAAATCAAGCCTTGTGTAATCGGATAGCTGTTTGTGTGTATACAGAGGGAACCAAATGCCACACAGGAGGGCGGGGGCCACTTTGTTTTGTGGGAATTGCAATGCTAGATGTTTTTGACATTCATTTTTTTAATAAAGAACTGACTATTAAAAGAGTGAATCTGAGTTGAAAGCACTGACACTAGTTCTTCTCCATGAACCCTTTCTTGAACTTTAAGCCCCACTCTAACCGATCCGATTACACAAGGCTTGATTTTTGTCGTGGTTTGACAATTTAGACTCAGAATAATGTTGGGGTTACCATTTAGTTTAATGATTGATTGTCAGAGCCGATGCAAACGTATGAATACACCGAGCACGGTGGCCGAATCGGTAGAGCGTGGGCCTCGCATGCGGAATAACTGACCTATACAATTGATACTTGTCGCTTCCTAGCCTGATGCTCAGCATTAATAGGATAGGGTAATGACTGGTTAGCTCAGTGTCAGGATAATGTGACTGAGTGGGATATCGGTTCATGGTGCCGGCAGCCTGATTATCCAATGAGGCAGCACTATAAAGTCACCATGAGTGTGCACTGTCACAAGTCGGTACTCGTCCTGATATGACCTTAGATGCTTCTAGGATGTAAAACTCCAACAACCAACCAACTTATAAATACACATCCATGCATGTAGATATCCTTGTATATATAGCTGAATAAAGGCCCTATAGTCTGCTATTGTCAGGCCTGAATGTCTAGGCACCACAGGGATGAAGCCCTCACAAGGTCATGCGCGTTTTCGAACGTCCTTCCCCATGGCGTATCTTTTGAGAGACCACTCACTTCTGCGACGTCTGGATGAACTCCCATCGCTGCTCGATCTCGACGAACGTCTCCTCCTGCTCGACCCCCTCGACTGCCAATGCGATCGTCCGAACGTCGAATGTCCATCGTCATGGTCGCTTCAGTGCATCCACAACGGCGGTGCTAGAGCTGGTTCTGTTGTCCGTGTGTAGTCGTCCGTGTGTAGTCGATCGTCAATGGCAGCGTGCTGTTTTCCCGCCAAATCTGTGCACCGTCGTCCGGTTCAGTCGTCTCTCCCATTCTGCCATAAGTTCCTCGAACTCCTCCTCGAGGGCGGAAACCCTCATTTCCGCTTTCAGGGCTTCAATACCCTTGCTTGCTTTCTTCTCCCGTTTGTCCAGTGACAAAACGGCCATAGCGGAAACGGTCGAATCCTGATCGCTATTTTCGTCCCGATCACCTGCCGATCTCGATGCTTTTGCGGCCGCTGTACCACTCCGCATACACCTCCCCTGCGTAGTTACTGCAGTGTCAATACTTTTCCTCGCACACGATCCTTGGCTGTGGTTATTATGTGGCGCGCCGCAATCGCCACAAATTACAATAGCCTGTAGTGGTTGGCATGTCCTCACACCTGATCGGACCGTTCTAAGACCCTGTAATGCACTCACGATAAGTGCATCGATCTGAAAAGTTTCAAATCCAATGGGCAAGTGACGGACCTGGCGCGAGCACCAACGGAAATGGCCGTTGGCGGAGCTAGTGGAGGCTACCCGGGGCAAATCCAGGCAGGTCAGCGATTGGCCATAATATATTTTTCGAATAGCAAATAATAATAACACAGGAATACTCCACCTATTTATATCCGCATAATTAATTATACATCCTATAATAATAATTGTGTGTATATATATATATATATATATATATATATATACACACACAATTATATATATCAAATATATAACATATATATAGTTCTTGTCATCATCATCATGCTGTCGGTCGCGATGCGACAAAGACTGCTTTCATTACTTGACTGCCGCTCTCCATGTGCGGTTGTACATTTCATGAAAGCTGCCTGCAAAAGTGTTGAAGTGCTGCTGGCTTTTGCAAGTTACCAGCGGCACTCTCTCGGGGAGCAAATAGAGGTTTCACACCGGCAAGAACATGTCAAGACAGGCGCAAAACTATTTGTCCCTGCAGTGAGGTTTTACTGGTCGGGAGATGTTGGGAGTTCCATACATCAACCGCCCTTAATGCTGCCACAGTGACATGGTTTTCTGTTTAGGGTTTGCAGGTATAGCAATACCTCAGGGAGTTTGACGCCCCTGCCTTGCAGAGTTGTAAACCACTGCCTTGTGGTACAGGTCCCTGATAGTTCTTGCACAGCAAATATATCAAATATATATAGTATATATATATATAATATATATACAATATATATACAATATGCTGGTAATATGGGGGCAACACCTGGTTGTTTAGACTGGCTCTGTCGGGCTGGTTAGAGCTGGGCATGTAGCCTTACAACTGGCGATATGGACGCAACACCCAGCTATTTTGTCGGGGCCTGTCGGTCTGGTTAGACCTGGGTCTACAGCCTGCCTGCCGCACTGACAACTGCTGATATGGGCGAGACACCCGGCTGTTTTGTTGGGCTCTGTCGGTCTGGGTAGAGCTAGGCCTGCAGCCTGACAACTGCTGATATGGGTGGCGACACCCGGCTGTTTTGTTGGGCTCTGTCGGTCTGGTTAGAGCTGGGCCTGCAGCCTGACAACTGCTGATATGGGCGAGACACCCGGCTGTTTTGTTGGGCTCTGTCGGTCTGGGTAGAGCTGGGCCTGCAGCCTGACAACTGCTGATATGGGCGAGACACCCGGCTGTTTTGTTGGGCTCTGTCGGTCTGGGTAGAGCTAGGCCTGCAGCCTGACAACTGCTGATATGGGTGGTGACACCCGGCTGTTTTGTTGGGCCCTGTCGGTCTGGTTAGAGCTGGGCCTGCAGCCTGACAACTGCCAATATGGGTGCGACACCCAGCTGTTTTGTTGGGCTCTGTCGGTCTGGTTAGAGCTGGGCCTGCAGCCTGACAACTGCCGGTATGGACGCGACACCCGGCTGTTTTGTTGGGCTCTGTCGGTCTGGGTAGAGCTGGGCCTGCAGCCTGACAACTCCCGATATGGGCGCGACACCCGGCTGTTTTGTTGTGCTCTGTCGGTCTGGGTAGAGCTGGGCCTGCAGCCTGACAACTGCTGATATGGGCGTGACACCCGGCTGTTTTGTTGGGCTCTGTCGGTCTGGGTAGAGCTAGGCCTGCAGCCTGACAACTGCTGATATGGGTGGCGACACCCGGCTGTTTTGTTGGGCTCTGTCAGTCTGGTTAGAGCTGGGCCTGCAGCCTGACAACTGCCAATATGGGTGCGACACCCAGCTGTTTTGTTGGGCTCTGTCGGTCTGGTTAGAGCTGGGCCTGCAGCCTGACAACTGCTGGTATGGACGCGACACCCGGCTGTTTTGTTGGGCTCTGTCGGTCTGGTTAGAGCTGGGCCTGCAGCCTGACAACTGCCGGTATGGGCGCGACACCCGGCTGTTTTGTCGGGCTCTGTCGGTCTGGGTAGAGCTAGGCCTGCAGCCTGACAACTGTGGATATGGGCGTGACACACGGCTGTTTTGTCGCACCCTGTCGGTCTGGGTAGAGCTAGGCCCGCAGCCTGACAACTGCCGATATGGGCGCGACACATGGCTGTTTTGATGTGGGATTCCCCGGCTTACTGCGCGCTGGGAGAAGGACTGTGGCATTATGTTTGTGTTCCTTGAGGCCGTACTTATCTCAGCAGCCGTCATGGATGTGGCAGCAGCGGGTAAAAAGGGGCGCATGCGCAAAGACTAGGGGCTGTTTGAGGAATGGGGTGTGGGTATTTGTGAGGATCTGTACTCTGTACTCTGTGCTGTCAAGGATCCGAGCCAATGCCATATATATATAAGAAAATTTTGAAGTGAGGTAGGGAGACCGTTAGTGCCGGTTCCGAGGCAAGGGGAGGAGAGAGTGCCCAGTTACAGGGGTTCAGCTCAGAGTAAGGGGTGTTGGGAAGCGAGCAGGTGCCCAGAGGGAGCACCAAAACATTTAGGGGCTATTCTTTATTTGTATTCACATAATCACTTAAATAGCACATATAAAGACTCAAGCCAACATCATATATATATATATATATATATATATAAACCCAAGTCAACATCAAATATATATATCCACCGTAGTCAACACAAATATATAAAGTCAGTCTCATGAAAATAGGCCAATTGGTGCATGGGGAAAGAAAAAAATAATTGTCTTAATGGTATTTATTTTCCTTTTTCCTCCAACTACATGTATTTGTGTCTGAACACCATTCACAATCCCATATTACATTTCTATTAAATCCTTCTTGTTTTTCACAAAACATATACAACCTATAAGGTATAGTAGGTGTGCGATGATATGACAACTTCTGAGGACGGGCCCACACATTGGAGGATCAGCAGAAGGACAAAGAATGAAGATATAATCGACCAATTTTCGGTCCAGCCACAAATACATGTAATTTGAGTAAAAAGGAAAATAAATACCATTAAGACAATTTTTTGTCTTGCCCCAAACACCAATTGACCTATTTTCATGAGACTGACTCATTTATGGAACACCATTTCTTGTTTTATTAAGTATTTAGACATGTAATTAAATATTTAATGATATGGGAGGGGAAGGAAGAGGGGAATGGGGAGAGGGAGAGAAGGAGATGGAGAGGGGAAGGGGGAAAGGGGGAGATGGGGAAAAGGACGGGTAGGTGAAAGGGGAGGGAGGGGGAGAGGGAGATACGGGAGAGTGGGCGATACGGAAGAGTGGGCGATTCGGGAGAGTAGGGGAGTGGGGGGAGGGGGACGGGGACGAGGGAGGGGTGGGGGAGGGGAAGGAGGGGGACAGAGAGGGAAAGGGGGAGAGGGGGAGGGGGGAGGGAAGGGAGAGAGAGAGGGAGATATGGGTTTGGGAGGGAGACGGTGGGGGACGGGGGAGATAGGGAAGGGGCTGGGGAGGGGAGAGGGGGGGGGGGGGGGTAAGGGGCAGAGGGAGAGGGGGAGATACGGCAGCTACGGAACGTACGGCAGATACAGAGATAGGGCAGAGAGGGGGATACGGCAGATAGGGCAGAGAGGGGGGTACGGTAGGGAGGGGTATACGCAGAGAGGGGGATACGGTAGAGATGGGGATAGAACAGAGAGGGGGATACTGCAGAGAGGGGGAGTGGTACGGGGAGAGGGGGAGGGGGACAGGGGGAGGGAGACGGGGAGAGGGGGAGGGAGAGGGACAGGGAGGAGGACAGGGAAAGAGGGAGAGGGGGAGAGGGAGGGGAGAGGAGATTATATATACTACATTTAGACATATGTTTAAATGTATTTAGACAGATCAGCAAACCAATTTGATGATCTGTCTAAGTACATTTAAACATGTGTGTAAATCATGAAATCTAAACATGTGTCTAAATCATGAAATCTAATCATGAAAGCGATTTAATGATATGATAAAATCCATTTAGTCATATTTTCAAATGGATTTGATCATATTAAATAGAATAAAAAGTACCCTGATTTAAACATATGTTCAAATACATTTCATGATATGATCAAATCGAATTAATGATATCATAAACTATTTAATGATATGTCTAAATCGAATTAATGATATTAAATATTTAATGAGATCATTAAGTATTTAATGAGATCATAAAATATTTGATTATCTCATTAATTATATATATATATATATATATATATATATATATATATATATATATATATATATATGTACACACATATATAAAGACCCAAACCAACACCAAATAAAATAGCCTGGCTAGGAAGCGACAAGTATCAATTGTTATGTCATTGGTTTCACTCGACCAAGGTTCGAACCCATGAGTTCGAATCCCACTATCTACCAAAACGGGAGACGGACGCCCAACTCATTCGGTCATCCCCTCTGGTCCTCAATTCATTCGGCCAATCCCGTCTGGTTATTGGCCGGGTGAGGGGGCCTGTTTGTGTGTGTGTGTGTGTGTGTGTCTAGGGGGTGGCGTCGGAGCGCGGGGGGTCAGTTAAGAGTGTAACGTTGGTGATTCAGTGCCTGACTCCATGGCACAGAGGAAGTCCCTCTGGGGTCCAGAATGGCTGCTAAGGGAAGTGAATGGAAAACCTCTGGAATGCAAAGCAAAGGTAGGTGGTGGGTGGTGGTGATGGGGTGGGAGGGAGGAGGGAGGAGGGAGGGAGGAGTGCAGAGGAGGTGGTGGGTTGGGTTGGGGGGTGGGGGGTCATACCAACCCCGAGACGCGGGTGCGCATGGTCGCACCGGGCTACTCGTCACCATGGTGACGGCAGTGACGGTGGGCGGGGCACAGTCGCTCCTTGGATACCGGCGGAAGCTATAGGATACCTGGGTGAGTAAACACGCACCTATTAATTTCGCTGACTGGGAATTATGAGGGGGTGGGGTTGTGAGCTTGCGTGTGTAGGGAGGGATGCAGGTGGGGTGGGTGAGCTGCGAGTGTTTAATCTGATAATACTTAATAGTTGGAATTTAAGTTTCTCGGTATTTAATTAAATGTTATGTGGTGTGGGTAATCGCTCTCACTCAGTTCCCATTCATTCTATTTGAATCCATAGTACCTTAGCGTTGAATAGTCGCGTGGGTTTGAGTATAGGATCTTTGTTGTTGTTCTTCTTTTTTATATGTGAATATATCAGCTTCATCATTACAATTTGCTTCACTTTAGTTTGGAGTAACTTTTATTTTAAATGGCTAACCTTTGGGATATTTGAAGTAAATTGATACTCGTTGTTACCTCACATGGCTCTCAGCATTACTATACTAGGATAGGGCAACGAGTAGTGGAATGTGGAAGACCAATTGTCCGCAATTGAAATTTCTTCTGCTTAATCCATTAATGTACTCCAAAAACAAACAAAAACACAACATGAGGCTTGAAAAACCTTTATTGACCATGTGACCAGTGCCTAGTCGGCCATCAAGGTTTGGATAGAAGCAGTTCCCTTTAGTATCAAGTGTGTGTGAATAGTCAGTACTATGATCTAATTCTGTTATGTAGAACCATGAAGATTCACTAGGGGGTTGAAATAATGTTATTTAGAAGCATAACATAATCAATAAGTGAAATTCTGGTCAAATTAAACCCAAAATGCAAATGAAAGCATAGTGACAAGGGCAGTAACGCCACCGATGCGGTGGCGGCCTTAATATCGCTTGGATTTGGGGTTTAATTGGACCGAATTTCATTTATTGAGTAAGTTATGCTCCTAAATAACATTCTCTAAACCCCGAGTGAATGTTCATGGTTCTAAATAAAAGAATTCGATCGTATAGCAGTGAATATACTTGTGCTTTTTGTTTTATTTACATTCGCAATAATGCCACCGATGCGGCGGCGGCCTTAATATCGCTCGGATTTTGGGGTTAATTTGAGCCAAATTTCACTTATTGAGTAAGCTATGCTCCTAAATAACATTATTTCACCCCTCGGGTGAATATTCATGGTTCTAAATAACAGAATTAGATCGTAGCAGTGAATAGATTTGTGCTTTTTGTTTGATTTACATTCGCAATAATTCCGCCATGGCGGCGGTGACCTTAATATCATAGACGGAACTGCTTCTATCCAACCACAATGCAGGAGTAGTGTGATGCCTACATCACAAGCGAATCATCACGAGGGAAATATTTACTACAAATCCTGCCTAGGGGCTACAGTAAGTAAACACTCTCAGAGTGCAATTTTTCTGTTTGCATTACTAATAAATCATTTAAACTTAAGAAAAACAAGAAATAGTGCGGCTATCACACGTAATTCTTCCTTGGATTGTGCACTCAAATTACTTACAAACTCATAAATTCACGAACTGTGTGGTTTAATTTCATTATATTTGTTTTTAAATTAAGGAGTTGAATAATTCTATTTTTTTAAGACTATCATGAGATCCATTAGAATGCTAGGTGATGTGCCTGGTGCGATAAAATCGATATCGGATTAGCCAGAATGATATTGTAATGGCCTACGGTCTTCCCCCACACTGCCACGCACTCATGGAAGAACGGCAAGATTCATATCAGTACGTTTCAACTTGGTTTATTACAAAACCTCTCTGCTCTCCACGGCGTCAACAATCAACTGACCCGCCCCCTAACTCGCCAAGTCCCACGTCGCCTCTATAGGTGGGTAGGGGGTGAGCTAGCCACACGCAGTAGAGGGCAGCCCCATTGGGGGTCTGCCCGGTGGCTAGTCTGCCACCACCTAGCACAGTTCAGTGTAACTGCGTAGGTGTGCGGCGTAGTGTCTGCCGCCACCGCGTGGTAGTGGGGCTCATGTACAGACTACTACAATATCACACTTTAATCAGTCTGTACTAATAATAAACGAATAATGAGTTTTCTTCCTAATATTGGGCTTTGAGTTCATTAGGCAACTGGAATGCGTAAATTAATTTCGGTACTCAGTTAAAGCTCTTCCAGCATAAATCCATCTTTCGGCCAATAACTGCTTAGTATCACACCTCATATTTGCTTTAAAGTTGCATAATTCGGTGGTTTTGAGTCTCTGTCTTTGTTTTTTAAAGTTGGGTTGATCTCTATAATGTAACTTAATTTAGTTTGAAGTAACCTTTAAATATTGGCGATAGTCGTCGAGAACCATTCCCGATTTTGCCAAGCCACTGGTGTATTTATTTGCACTATAAATCCTTACTCCCTCCATTGGGCTTAGTGCTGACTAACCGTAACTACTAGTTGCTAAGTAAGGACTACTTGGTGTTACTGTTAGCGGTCGAGATAACCTTGCGGCAAATCTAAGTGTCACTTCTTATACTTATAGTCTGAGGGGAGATTGGTGTCTATGCGCATGTGCATTCGCAACTGCCCGGTGTGGCTAGTGTATACGCACACTTTCATATACGTAGTCTCTGTAATGTTCTAATACTAATAGTTACATTTGCTTCTTTTGTGCAAATAGCTATATTCATGTTTACATATACATGTATGTGTATATATATGTACATAAACTTGTACATAACTCCACAAATATGTATATATATATATATATATAACTCGTATACAAACTGTATGCGGCTATAAGGCAAGCAGACTCCGGCTGTATTACTTTTCCATTGTTGATACTATTGTAGTTCCCGGGTTTGAACCCAGGGGTACTTTTGGGGCTGCATGTGCAGCTGCCTGTTGCCGACCAAGGTGCGCTGACTCGGACTCCTGACGCTCCTGCCCTTCGCTTGCTTACATATATATATATATACAAAAATCCTCCGGTGGGACTGACACTGGTATAGAACCGGTGGAGGAGAGGAGGTTAGGTGGAGCCACCAGCAAGTGTTGGTCTTACGGAGTATAACAAATAATAGTAGTAATTAACCCTTACGTATCTTTTTACTCGCATAATTCGTTATACATCACATATATATTAGTGGGATATATAAACGGTATATATGTATATGTATATGGTGTCTGAGAATTATATGAGTATAATAGCCCAGAATTCCCCCCAGCTCATCAGTTCCCCCCCTCAATCACCAGGTGCTGAAGCCTGGGCTAATCATCTACTGCCCCAACCTATTCAACCTCAGCTCCTACAGTGGCTTCCTCCCGCTCCTCGCGGTAACGGCCGCGTAACCTCATTCACTGTCCTGCTCAAATTTATATATATGTATATGTACATGTATATGTCAGTGTCTTTGAATGACAACAGAAATCCCATGTAATATGGGTAAAAACTTGCTTATTCAAACTCCAAGATACCAAAGTGACAACGTAGTTTATTTCACCATAATAGTAATACCCCTCCCCCCCTTTTTTTTGTTTCAATGTTTTGTGGGTGCAAATTTCCTCACCAATTCTGGAAATTCCGCCATTTAATATTTATAATTGGCGTTTCCCTTTAAGTGGTGCAATACTGCATGCAATTATTTGGGGGAAATCAACCCGCATGCTCGACGATCTGGTAGAGAAACAGCGCCGCTGGCGCGCGCGCAGTAGCAGACGCTTGGGAGATACATCAGCAGTGGAAGGAATGTGGTAAAAGCCGTGCGTGCGTACCTTATTCCACATGGCCTGCGCCACGTAGGCGCGGGACGCGGGGCGCGTCCTCGCGAAAGCCGTTTCCATGGTAACTAGGCTGTCAGGGAGACGTCATGCGCGTCGCGAAAACTTAGCCTATGTATGTGAGCGAGTATGGTAAAATCAAATCTTAGCGCTATTATTTTCTTTGTTCTTGTTCTGAAATATGTCATTTGCGGCCGCATTTATGCAATTCATTATTATTATTAAAGTTGCACAGTCCGATGGTTTTGAGTTTCTGTCATTTTCTTAGATAAATATATTAGATCGATCACCACTAACCTACTTTACATTAGTTCAAAGTTACTTTTATTTTAAATGGTAAACCTTTGAGATATTTTGAGTGCAAACATGGAAAATTAGTTTTGGCATGCTTGCCAAAACTCTGACACCATAGACTTCTGCAGTAACAGGTTCTGTTAAATTGACTCAGTATTGCCTTCTAAAGTTCTATGCAGAAACAAATGCTTAATAAGTGCATCAGTATCTAAGTTAGATATGTAGAATCAAATCTAGATAATTGTTTTGGTTTTGAAAATTTGATGTTTTCATCGGACTATGCAGCTTTAAGTGTGCTACTGACATTTAGATGGACTATTGTAACTGTAAGTTATTGCATCATGCCTGTTATTTTGAAGTTGCATAGACCTAGTCCAATAAAAGCATCAGCTTTTCAAAAGCGGAATATGTATCTACATTTGAAGCTACATATCCAACTTAGAAACGGGTGCACTTATTATATTAAGCATTGAATGTTACATAGGACTCATTACGAGGGCATACTATCATTTGTTGCCTATTTGTTACCCGTTAAAATTACATAGTCCGAATTCTTTTGGAGTTTCTGCCACTTTTTGAGATAAGTATTATTAGCGCGGTTTGTGTAATCTATATTACTTTAGCTTAGAGTAGTTCTTATTTAAAATGGCTAACTTAGGAGATTAAATCCCTTCATGTTGTTAAGTACCCGCTCCCACTTTCAATCCTCTTAAATAATTTCATTGTTGTAAGTCTACCTGTGCATATTGATCACCACTGTAGGTGCAACTGGACTGTAGTCACAATATCGCAGATTTCCTAATGGTGCTGTCACACTACGACGTTTCGCCCCAACGCGCGTCAATGTGTTGCCTTTTTGGTCGAAACGTCAGGATGCGTCAGGTCACTTAAACGGCGCGTTAACAGCGCGTCGGTACACGTCGGTACACGTCGGCACACGTTGAGTGATAGCAACATGTGTACCGACACGTCGGCGCCCGTTGGCGGCCGTCGGCGCATGCCGATCGTTTTGTGCTTGCACAAAACTTTCGACGCGGACCGACGCGCTCCGATGGGTTGGAGCACGCGTTACAGACGCATTACCAACACGTCGACACCCGTTGCCGGCGCGCTGGCGGAACGCTGACAGATCATTGATCAACGTCGGTTAAGGTTTGCATTTTTTTCACCAAACTGCGACCGTTCCGTCGGCGCGTCTGCAACGTCCCATCGACGGGTAGTGGGAGCACCATTGGCATTGCTCCAGCGTTTCTCGGCACATTGGATGTGTTGACGGCGCGCCTGGACGTGTTGGCGGCGGGTGTGGATGTGCTGCCGGGGCGTCCTGATGTGTTGACACGGTACTAACACGATACCAATGCGCTGCCTACACGCCACCAACATGCCACAGGCATGCCACCAACACGCTACCAAAATGCCAATGACACGCTACTAACACGCCAATAACATGCCACCAACACGCCACTAACATGCTGCACCCCATCAAACTTTCTCCCACAATGCTGAAAAGTTGGACGTGTCTCTAGTCCTAGCAAATATCTTGCGCGTTGGCGGCGTGCCGGGGGAAACGTCGTAGTGTGACAGCACCATCAAAGACATAAGTGAACAGTTGAATGCAATTAGGAAACCCAATACACAACTGGTTGAGACTGTGCACTCCAATATCGCCCACATGCTTGTGGGAGGTGGGTGGTGTTTATTCACTCACTTCACTCATCCCCATGGCTTTTACCATCCAATCACACGACCGGACGGGATGGCCGAATGAGTTGAGCGTCCGTTTCCTGTTTTCGTAGGCCGTGGGATTCGAACCCATGAGTTCGAACCCTGGTCGAGTCAAACCAATGACTTAAAAATGTATACGTGTCGCTTCCTAGCCAGGCGCTTTGCATTATTAGGATAGAGCAAGGACTCGGTGGCTCAGTGTCTAGTCCTGATATAACCTTAGATGTTGCCAGCACATAAAACTCCAACAACTAACGAACCAATCAATCCAATTATAGCAAAATAGGAATTGCCACATATCATCGAGTTTGAGGCATACTACTACTGCTAGTACTAGTTAGCCGGGAGGGGGCTGGCCGAATCGGTGCGGGCGCTCGCTGGCTTCTCACGTGGAAGGTCATGGGTTCGAGCCCTGACAAAGTTAAACAAATTACTTACCAAATTTAGTCGTAACCTGACCCTCTGTATTAATAGGATAGATGGGACGAAGACTGGTTTGTTCAGCATCAGAATAATGCAACACTATAAAGTCACCATAAGTGCACACAGTCACAGGTCGGTACCTGTTTTGATATGACCTTAGGACGTAAAACTGCAACAAACAAACAGCACCCTATTTGATTATTACATTGGTCAATAGTCATGTCTTCATACATTTGCAGAGGCACTAGCCGCACCCGCAGGCTTTAGAAAACTTACCCCTCATATTTCATATGAGGGGTAATATGATCGATCACCTAAACACTGATCTCATTACTGTGAGATAGGTTGTGTACTTCCCAAAAGAAGCATAATCCAATGGTTTTGAGTTTCTGCTATTTTCCGAGATAAATATATAAGATTGGGTTTTGTAATCTACATTACTTTAGCTCGAAGTAACTTTTATTTCAAATAGCTAACTTTAGAGGAATTTGAAGAGTAAGCATGTTAAATGAATTTTGGTAAGCATGTCAACATTCTGATACAACATGTTTCAGCAGAAACAGATTCTATTAAATTGATTAAATTGTTTGTTGTTTTACGTCCTAGCAACATCTAAGGTCATATCAGGATGGGTACCGACTTGTGACAGTGCACACTCATGGTGTCTTTATAGTGATGCCCAACTACGAGACCAGGCCGCCAGCACCATGAACTGATATCCCACTCAGTCACATTATTCTGATACTGCGCTAACTAGTCCGTGTCCTGTCCCATTATTATTAATGCCGAGTGCCACGCTAGCTAGTAACAAGTACCAATTTTCCAAATCATTGGTGGGGAGCGGGACGTAGCTGAGGCGGTAGAGTGTCCACCTATGAAGGTGTAGGTCATCCTATCGATCCTGCTCAGTGGACACATTTGCAGTTTGGGATATTTTCCATTCCAACCAGTGGTCCACAACTGGTTCATCAAAGGTATGTTCTGTCTGTCTGTGGCATATAAAAGACCCCTTGCTGCTTATCGGGGGGGGGGGGGGGGGGGGGGGAACACTTGCTATCTGGACCGCACTTCATCCACACCTCTCTCTATCTCCTCTGTGCTGGCCATGCTCCTCCTTGATAATGTCTGAAAAGAGTTCCAGGAGGGGGAGCCCACCAGCATTTCATTTTCTACTCGTACTCTGTCTGTGTCTTTGGCTCGCCGGCTGGTCACCATAGAGCAAAAAGACACGGTCCTTTGACTCAACTCTTCTCATTTCTCTGTCCTATACTCTACCTATTTTCTTTCTCCCAGGCTTACTTCTCCCCCTGATCAAGGGAGTTGTTTGCTTGGGTTGGGCCCTGTACCTTATAGTTTCTCT
This sequence comes from Branchipolynoe longqiensis, assembly GCA_030323885.1. Taxonomy (NCBI): domain Eukaryota; kingdom Metazoa; phylum Annelida; class Polychaeta; order Phyllodocida; family Polynoidae; genus Branchipolynoe; species Branchipolynoe longqiensis. The sequence goes on from CM059186.1 coordinate 139,422,698, forward strand.
CGCTTTGTTCTTGTTACTGGAACCTGCTGGACCCATCTTTACCCGTCCCTTCCTCCTGAACCCTTGCTGCTGTTACTGGATACAAGTGCTCTGCTACCGCCGGACCGGAGTGAATCGGGGCCACCCCAACGATTCGTCATTTTGAATGTTGTAAAGACATCCCCTGCTTCTATAACAGTCACACCTGAAGTTTAATCTTCAACCAAAGATTGGACCTATTTATCGGGGCCTTTCTATATTGCTGCAGTTTTGCAGCCGGTAACCGTCATAAGTTACAAACCCCCCAAAAGCTAAGCTATTGGAAAGAGTAGCCAATGTGGGGGCAGCGGGTTTCCTCCAAGTTTGTTTGTTGTTGTTTTACATCATATCAGGACGAGTACCGACTTGTGACAGTGCGCACTCATGGCGACTTTATAGTGCTCTCCCACTAGGAAACCAGCACCATGACCTGATATCCTACTCAGTCACATTATCCTGACACTGAGCCAACCAGTCCCTGCCGTAGCCTATTAATGTCGAGCGCCTGGCTAGGAAGCAACAAGTATCAATTTTTAAGTCATTGGTCTGACTCGACCAGGGTTCGAACCCACAACCCCACAATCTACCAGCATGGGAGATGGACGCTCTAACTCATTCGGCCATCCCGTCTGGTCGGTTTCCTCCAAAGAAATATGTCAGAATGACCATATGTTTGCTGCCCAAAGATAAAAATCAATGTGCTCTAGAGGCGTCGTTAAACGAAGCAAACTTACGTCATTGGTTTGACTCGGTTGGGATTCGAATTCCCGATCTTCCGCATGGGAAGCCTGAGCACTAGGGATTCGGCCACCTAATCCGGTAATTGATTAAATAGTCCCTTCTATGCTTAATAAGTGCTCCGGTATCTAAGTTGGCAATATAGGATCAAATCTCAGGATGCGATTTGGCTTTGAAAACTTGATACTTTCATCGGATTATGCAGCTTCAAGTTTAACCAAACTTATCTGAATCACAAGGTCAGGCGGGGGAGTGGCAACAGGCCGGGTAGGATTGCAATTCTCATACAGTGTTCTCAAATAAACACACTATGGTGGCTCAACTGTCTTTAAATAAGTGATAGTTTTGCCGTTCAGATTACTATGACAAAGGAGTCTCTGTTGGATTGCTTTGCGAATATAAGCAATACTGACCGCTCTTATTAAAATGCTTTATGATCAACAACCTCAATACCTGCATTTTAAACATCATCAATAATATTACCTTTTGTTAGATGATTAAACTAAAGGATAATTATATATGCCTATCTATAGGTGTATATATTGGCCTATTTATGTGTATGTATAAATGTTTACTTTTATGCAAATATTCTCTAAGCGGTGAGGGTGAATCTATTGTGTGCTGATTCTGGAAGTTTCTATGGTACAGCTAGAGTGGTTTGGAGCCCTGCTGCTTGTTGGGGCAGGTAAGCAAAGGCAGCTGGTCAGCAAGTGCTTCCTGTCCTAACACCGGTTTGTCACTTCTACCTGATTTTTTCTTTAATAAAGATTGGGGTCTTAGAGGCCAGCCAGAGTCTATATACTCACTCCATTTACATATATGCATCTTGTCCTTATTATTATTACTATCGCTACTGTAGCGCAGATAATAGCATACATATATGTTGTATATGAAAATGTATTCTAATTGTGCTCTTATAAAAGGTTGTTGGCTACTTAGAAGCATTGTACGCATCTCTCATTGTCGTGTAAATATGACACATGGTCTTTTCCATTTATCTTGACAGTAGATACAATTTCGCCTCTAACCAGAGTAGGGATAAATGATAACCATATTTAAGTCCGAGGAAAAAGTGCTTTTGTATGATTAAACTATGATTATAGTTATACTTATAGCTAGATTCAAAAGTAGGTTTACAAATCGAACTTAGAATCTGATGTACCTATTAAGTATTTGGTGCTACATAGAAGGGCGTGCTAAGTCAAGTTAATGTAACCTGTTATTGCTGAAGCCTGAGTGGTCAGAGTTTGAGACAAGCACGCTAAAATAAATTGTTCATGTTTATATTTCAATTATATCTCCCAAGTTAGTCATTGTAGGTCAAAGTTTTTTCAAACTAAAGTAAGGTAGTATATAATGATCAACTTAATATATTTATCTTAGAAAATGACACGAAACTCAAAATCAACTGACTTTGCAACTTTAATGCCCCGGTCACATACACGTTAGTGGACGTAGTTGAACGTAGTGGAGGCTAACGTAGTTGAACATAGTTGAATGTACCGGCATCCGTACTTGTCTGTGATATTAACTTGGTAATAACGTGGGTGAGGCGTGATGTCCGATTTAATTTTTGGACACGTTCAAAAGAGCGCTACGTTAGAGGCTGAATTTGCATATGTCATGCTAATGTACTCTAGCACATACTGTAGCGTACTTGGACGAAGCCCTGGTCACATAGCCGTTAGTGGACATAGGTGAACGAAGTGGGGGCTAACGTAGTTGAATGTACCGGCATCCGTACTGTAACGTATTTATCCGTACCATAACATATTTATCTGTACCAAAACCTGCCATACCTTAACGTATTTCAGCGTAGTTTAATGTACTTACACCACGTTTGATCCAAGTTAGCCTCCACTACGTTCAACTACCTTCAACTACTTCCACTAACGTGTATGTGACTGGGACATAAGAATAAATTTGGGTTTGGTGCCATTGTGATTAAGCGGTAGTGACTATTCTTAGAGAAAGCATGTCGTCGTCTTCGTTATTGCTTTTTGTTACAAACCTGCTGGATGCAGCTTGGCCAGCAGACGAGCATGCCCTGTGCACATCTCACGCACCGGAAGGCCCGCCCTCCCTCCGACAACGCCACGCTGCCCCCTTGTCAAACCGACACAGAAGAACCGTCGACGTGAATTCACAAAGTCTCGTAGGGTGAGCGAACAACAACAATGTGACATTGATTGTCCGACGCCGACGTGGCTACGCGCGTTATCACGCTTTGAGGCGGGCGGGCTGCGGACAGCGGCGTCCGGCCCGGCGGTGTCTCGGTTAATTAGCACCCTAAGAAATGTGCCGTTCCGAGGTTTAAGCGCGAATAAAACAGCAGTTTGTGTCGCAGGAACCATCTGCCCTCGATGTTTACCCGTTGTGCGGGCTTATACATTCCTTATACCACGCTGCTGGTTGTGGTGTGTGGTCTTACTCATGGCGTGGCGAGTCTTTGTCTTTGTGGGTGGATGCTTTTTTTCTCTCTCTTTAAAATTTGTTATTTTCATCATCTTTTTGAATCATGTGGTTATAGAATCCCAACGAATAATCAAATAGATATAAAAAAAAAAAAAACTGCACCGTGAAGTTGGCTCTAGTTTGTTTAGGACAAGTGTGCATTTATTAAATCAAGTATTGCTAATTCGATAGTTTACAAAGTGCATATAAGTTATAACTTGGAAGCCAGGAGCGTATAGCTACATTGTCGCAATGTAGAACATGGTTGGTTGTTGGAGTTTTACCTTCTGGCAACATCTAAGGTCATACAAGGACAGGTACTGACTTGTGACAGTGCACACTCATGGCAACTTTATAGTGCTGCCCCACTTGGAAATCAGGGTGCCAGTACCATGACCCGATATCTCACTCAGTCACATTATCCTGACACTGGGCTAACCAGTCCTTGCCATATCCTATTAATGCCGAAAGCCAGGCTAGAAAGCAGCAAGTATCAATTTTAAAGTCATTGGTTTGACTCGACTGGGAACCGAACTCCTGACCTTCCGCACGTGAGGCCCGCACTTTATTGATTAGTCCACCACATCCGCTATCCAGAACACGTGCAAACAATTTCTCTCAGCGTTATATCTTAAATCATTTATAACATGCAGTTGTTTGGGGTGGTTTTTCTCCTAATTATGCGAACAAATTTCCATAATTATGCGAACAAATTTGTCCTTTAAAATCCTTTTTTACATACTATATCTTTATAATACAGACCTACATTTTTTTTATTTTGTACTTGGAATGTGTCAATTTGCCATGAACATGTGCGTACAATTTTGTGCAAAAATTTAATCTCTTGCTATGCCCGTGGAAGCTAAGATATGACCATTAGCATGACTATACTTTCTGTGGAATGATGCCCAGTGGCAAACTAACTACCATCCTGGCCTTTAGGCTACACCCGGGCCCCTTAGCTGAGTTTTAATACACTCAATTAAACCCTTTTGTATTATCTCCCCCTCCACCTTCCCTTCCGGGCCCCTAAGGTTATAATAAGGCTATTCAGCCTAATGGTTAATCAGCCATTAATGATAGGCCTATCATATTTTACATCAACACTTTCCATGAGTTCGCTTTACGCTGTGAATATTGCCGTTGTTGTTGACCCGGCATTAAGCCCCAGTCAGACCTCACCGGATTGAGGAACCGGATAGAAAACGGACACTGTCCGGTGAAATACGGCAATGTACAGTTTATATACGGTAGGCATCCGGCGTGTCCATTATCTGCCCGGTGGTGTCCGGTACAAGTTTTGAAAATGCACAAAACTTGTACCGGACACCGCTGGACTGAGGTGTACGGTTGGTGTCCGTTTTAAGTCTGTTTTGTCCGTTTCATGTCCGTTATTCATCCGTTAGGTGTCCGGTTTGTATCCTGAAGAGTCCGTTGATGGTACTGCGGGAATTCGGTCCATCGGATTTTGGCGTGTCCGTGAACAGTCCAGTAGGTATCCGGTAGGTGCCCGGTTGGTGTCCGGTCTGTCCGGTTGCCGTCCGGTTCTCGTCTGTTGGCTATTCGTTAATGTACATTTCTTGTCCGTTTAGCGTCCGTTTTGTGTCTGTTTCGTCCTGTGGCCATTTGAACAGTTCAACACCGAACACCACCGGACTAGACAATTCTTTGTCCAGTGGTGTCCGGTACTCAGTCCGGTAAGGTCTGACTGGGCCTTAAGGCATCAATCGTCACCAATCGCCAATCACCAATCACTACGAGTGCGTATTCCTCTAATTGCCATGAGTGTTGTCGAGATAATGTGAGCCTCCTTTGTTAGCAGAGTCCGTGACAGTAGTTCCTTTTCGTTCATAGACCTGAATCTGAAACTTGATGCCATCTTCTTCCTGTAATTTATCAGCAACGTCCGGGTCCCTGTTTGAAGGGAAATTGTTAAGGATAGTTTAACTTTTTTTAATTATAATTATTTATATTAAAGGGAACCAGCATAGGCTGCTGAGACTGGAATTGTACCCCAACAAATGCTCTCCGAACACACATTTTCAGTTTGTGTAACTGAATATGTGGAGAAATTATTAAGGATAATTTAACTTTCTTTAAATATAATTATTTATATTAAAGGGAACCCCCATAAGCTGCTGAGACTAAAATTGTATTCCAACAAATGCACTTTTTCAGTTTATGTAACTGAACATGTGGAGGGAGAGTGACACAATGGCTAGTGTGCAAATGCAAATTAATGGGGTTCCCCATTGTTCCCTGGTCTGTAGACAACCATATTTGGTCATTTTGGAAATCATATTAGGTCATGTGATGAGGGTATCCTACCTTTGACATCATTCATACAATAGATTCAGAGTTTGCTTGTTGTCTAAGTGGAGAATACCAGGCGACTTTAAATATTACCTAGACATTTAATAAATATGATGTCCAAGTTATATTACGATAATCTCTAGCTCCCATGGATAGGCTCCTTTGGTGTAAAGTATGAATACTTATATTTATAGGCAGAAATGTATTTATTGATTGATTCCCACGCCCCCCCCCCCCCCCGCTACAAAGTTGTAATTCCGAAAGAAACGCTCATACGTGATAGTGCAGAAGTCCTTTTCAAAAGGTGGAATGAAGGTGTCACACTGGTAGCTGTGATGGATACGCGTTAAGTACACACGCTGGCACAGGGGCGATTTCAGAGCCACCTGGAACAGACAATAGAGGACAGCACCATTCCGACTGCACATACGCTGAAAACGGCGTTGGCAGCAAAGCAAGTGTGTCTGGCCATTGAGTTTGCCGATATGCATAGGGCAAAACTTTGATTTTATTCAAAATGAATGGAAATACATAACACTTTGGCATAAACATGTATGCACACATGCAATATAGGTAACGACAGGTATAACATTTTATACCATTAGTTGCAGCCCTATGGCCAGGGATTAAACCACATGGGTTCGAATCCCCAAACCTATCTGATGAATATAGCTAAGTCAAAACTAGCCATAGTTAAGCATTTTGAGCTAAGAAACATACAATTGCACACAAAACAATCAGTGATATCCACATCACCATTATTAATTCTTGTTCTAAATATTAAAATGGGCGAGAGGAGGTGCTACTGCTAGAATGTTGAAGTGAAAAGGGTTGTGTTTTCAGTTCCTTTAGTTCTGGAAATTGCAGATTTCTATAGAACTGCATGATAAGTTGCATAAACCGATGGTTTTGAATTGTGTGCCATATTTTGTAATGTAGTTTTAATAACATTCATTGATTAAAGTTGCATAGTCCGATGGTTTTGAGTTTCTATTTTTCTGAGATAAATATATTTAATTGGTTGTTATAACCTACTTTACTTTAGTTTGAAGTAACTTTCATTTTAAATGGCTAACTTTTGAGATATTTGAAGTGCAAACATCCTAAATTGATTTTGACAAGCATGCCAAAACTCTAACACCATCGGCTTATGCAGTAACAAGTTCTGTTAAATTGACTCAGTATGCCCTTCTATGTGGCAACACATGTTTAATAAGTGCACCAATATCTAAGTTAGATATGTAGAATAAAATCTAGGTGAGTGTTTTTGTTTTCAAAATTTGATGTTTCATCAGACTATGCAGCTTTAAGCAGGGGGAAATTTCAATTGGCAGCAATTGGCCTTCTTCAATCCACTGCTCCTTGCCATATCCTAGTAATGCCGAGCGGCAGGATAGGTAACGACAGGTATAACATTTTAAGTCATTAGTTTCAGCCCTATGGCCAGGGATTGAACCACATGGGTTCGAATCCCCAAACCTACCATACGGAAGCGGACGCTTAGCTCATTAGGCCATCCCACCCGATATAGTGTTCATGACATTTAAACAAATTAAATAAGTGCTGATAAAGGTATGTGATATGAATTATTATGATTGCCATGCAATCTTGTTTGCTTATTCTTAAAATGAAATGCTGGCGGCTGTATGATAGGGCTACTTTAAGTGTATTTAAGGGGTACCTTCGAATGTTGGGCGCAATTCGAATATTAGCTGTGGCTCACAAATTAAAATTTAATCAGCTGCTCTGCAGTTTTTAATTGTTGTTGGACCAAGTATCATGTCCGTATATGGTGGCCGAATCGGAACGAGTTCAGGCTTCAGGTGCAGAAGGGTTGGTAGTTCGAACCCTGGCCGAGTTTAAGCAACGACGTGTTGCTTCCTAGCTTGGGACTCAGCATTATTAGGATAGGACAAGGACTGGTTAGCTCAGGATCAGGATAATCGTTATGTGTTACGTGTGCATTAGGCGCTCGTTGGTATAGGTCAATGTATGTTGACATTCGTTGAGATACGGCGTTGTGCGTCAGAGGGTCAGCAAAGTTTTGTGCATGCACAAAACTTTCGCTGTATGACAACATTCGACAACATGTGGATTTTACGTCAGCCGTATGTTATGTATATGTTAGGCGTACATAGATGTACATTAGACGTATGTTAAACAAATGTTGTTCACTATGTTGTACTACGTTGACCTACGTTAAAGGCAGTGGGAACGTACAGTCCGCGTACTGAGAATGTATGGATAACGTATGTCTAACGTACGTTTAGCATTTCTCCAGCGTGTCTTGACGTATGTAACGTATGAGGTGTAGTTCTGGCGATCAAATAACGTATATAACGTTCACCGGCATTCTGTGAATGTACCGTGAGCATAATTTAAGTGTTTTTTGCCCGGAAGCACGCTTCTCGACGTAAAAAAGTGATTTTACACGTTGGCCACGCGCTTGCGAGATGCGTCGTAATGTGACAGGGCCTTTAGATAACATGCAACATGACGTGAATTCATTGTTTAACGCGTGTACCATATCAGTCAAAGCCTCCGCAACAGGTGTCACGTTACATGTGGGCGTACCTGATAAACGGACTCTCCTCCAATGACGCAGATGTCGTCAGCGTACTGACGCACCTCCGCTGAGCACGCCACCTTCAGGGCGTCCGAGAAACTACGAGCTAGACGGTACACGTAGGGCGGACACACGCTATGGAAAAATACAGGGTTAAAGGGGAAATAACATGACCGATGCAACTTTACTTATTCACAATTATCAAGATTTAATATGAATATTCATAGTTTGTATAGGGAAAATACTATTTTCTGAGAGTTTATTTTTAGGCCCCCCGATCATGGCTGACAGATTCTTGTCGGTCAGCTGTGGCTATTACTATTAGTGTCATTCCACCCTACTGACCCTCCTCAGCTGTGAGAGTGGTATAGACCGGGGAACACTTATATAATTGAATCGGCTTTCTCCGTGAAATAGGATTGAAACATGCATAGCCTCATAGGTCCCATCCTGATATAACATTAGATGTTGAAAGGACGTAAAACTCCAACAACCAACCAACTCATGGGTCATTAATTGTCCAAGAAGGGCTATGCAAACCCAGCGGTTCCCTGTAATAGGAGTCCCAGAGGAAAGTATTGGAAACCCGATCATTAATAGTAAAGCTGAAGCTATATAATTGTACCTGTCCCTTCCCTGTTTGACATCACAGAACAATTAAGAATAGTCATGGCATACTCAGTGAAATCACCCTGAACAAATAAAACCCTACTCCTCATATATTCTATTCTAATTCCAATCCGATTGATCATGATCTTTTATGACCCCCAATAGCTGATGTTTACTTTTTGTACTAAGAGGTAGCTAAAAAAAACTATTTAATCTTATATTAATATCGGAATATTAATATTATGCTAAACCTATATCCAATATCATGGTTCTAACGGTACGGTCTGTCAATTGGGAAGCAATATAAAGTCACTAGGATGTAAAGGGGCAATAAAGTAAACCAAAGCTTTATTAAAGATATGGTGATGTGGTTTTACCATGTGTTCCTTACAACATTATTCAATTCTTTTATTTTAACTCTCTGCACGGTATGTTTACAATAAACTGAGGTGATACAATAAATGCATACAAATTATTCTAGTAGCAAAAGTAGTACTCTTTATACTACCTTGAAAGGGTTGTCAACTCTGGGCGGCCCCTAAGTGACTTTGCACTGTCAGCTGAAATCCAACACTAACACACACAAAAAAAGGGTTATTACTCACGACAGCGTGCTTGATATGACGATATTGATTACACGGTCTTTCCACCTGACATTCAACGTCGAAGTCCTGCTTTCAAATGTTAATCTTCCCATGATGTGGACCATCTTTTTCCCTTAATGTGGATGAATCAGTATTGCTATTTAATACACAATTACGGTGAATTGATTTCGGATAACAATTAACTAATGCATAAATAATGCCTGAGAAGATTAGTATTCCGTGGAAGAGTAAAAAGTATGAAAGGGTGGATGGTAATTGAAATAATATAAATGCACTAGTTATGGTCAGTGTATTAATCAAGTACCTGCAGGGTATGCAGGTATTGCAGGTACAGCAATACCTCAGGGAGTTTGACGCCCCTGCCCTGCAGAGTTGTAAACCACTGCCTTGTGGTACAGGTTCTTGACAGAACCGAAGGCTAAGGGAGCAAACCCTAAACAGAAAACCATGTCACTGTGGCAGCATTAAGGGCGGTTGATGTATGGAACTCCCAACATCTCCCGACCAGCCACTGCAGGGACAAATAGTTTTGCGCCTGTCTTGACATGTTCATGCCGGTGTGAAACCTCTATTTGCTCCCCGAGAGAGTGCCGCTGGTAACTTGCAAAAGCCAGCAGCACTTCAACACTTTTGCAGGCAGCTTTCATGAAAAGCAGTCTTTGTCGCATCGTGACCGACAGCATGATGATGATGATGATTAATCACTTATTGCCTGATATAGACGTTTGAAGCCAAAGGGACGCTGGGATGAGTATTAAATGCGGGAAAGCCAAGTTGTCACAGGCGGGAGAACTAAAACACTATATTTAGGCAATGGGGTATTTAAGCAATTAATTTAGCATGTAAATATTAACCATTTTAATCAGAGGAAAGTAACATTTCAATGAATTTTGAAATTTAATTATCCATAACAGAGTACTAAAAGGTAATAGCAGACTGATCAATCTGATACTTTTTTCATCAGACTGAGCAGCTCACAGGCCTCTGCTAGATACATGCATATAATTATGTGTATAATATATATATATATATATATAATATATTGTATATATTATATATACATGTATATATCATATATATATATTATATACTATATATATTATATATATTATGTCATATATATTATATATCGCATATATTATATATAATAAATATTATATATATTATATATTATATATAATAAATATTATATATATATCGTATATATTATATATATTATAAATAATTATATATATTATATATATTATATACATTATATATACTATATATATCATATATATTATATATATTTTATATATACATATACATACATATATGCATATATATCATCTTATACTTTATAGCATGTTGTGTTGTCACTGCCAATTTAGACATCTTACAAATGGGCATATATTAGCTGAATTCAGTGCCTTATGTGATCAGTATCGAATATTTCAATAACAACAGCATGAGTATTTCTATAAGTGCACTGTCCAAAATGTGAAATACTATGGTAGTTAGTAGTATAGTATGGTAGTTAGTAGTTAGATGGGCTAATATTGAATTCAGATGTGGCAGTGAAGAATGGGGAACCTGGAATGCTCGGCGTCTCCACAGTCTTGATGTAAAACTCGCGGTCTGTCCTGAAATTATAAGATTATCTTTTGTATTAATACAGAAATAAAAGTAATGCAAGCATCACACAATCACAGTGCTTCCTTCGCTTTACCATCACAGTAGTACAAAGTGAAGGCCCGTTATAATGCGCCCTGATTTGATACGCGACGAAGGAGGAAGATAAGGCAGGGGTGGAAATAAGAGCACTTTATTCATGAGTGCGAGAGGATAATGATAATACAAGGCAATGAGTATGAATAAAGTGCAATATGGACAAGAAGGTAATGCAATATACAGTAATATGAGTACAGAAGAGTAAATATGCAATGGAACATGGGAGATCAATAAAATTCAAGGGAGAAGAGGGGGCCCCGAAGAGCCCTCCACCAAAATGGAGGAGAGGGCGCGAGGGGCGGCAGAAGGTGCGAGGCGGGGGAGGTACACATGTACCGCCCCCCAAAGTCCAGGTGCCCTGGGCCATAATATCCGGGAGCGGCACGCCCGCGCGCTGGCATGCCTGGGCGGCGTCCCGCCGGAGGCTTTGGAGGGTGAAGGTCTCAGGGGCGGAGACCGAGACAGCCCGGGGGGCAGCGTGGAGGATGGCCATGAGGGTCCGAGGGCATGATGAAGACCGGGTCGCCCGAGGCAGCGGGCACGAGAGCAACCGAGGCGTTCCAGCCGACAGGGCAGAGCCGGGAACGCGGTGAAGCCGGGATGAGGAGGGCAACCGCCGCAGAGGGATCCGAGATCATTTTCGAACACCGGAGGGTCACCCGAAGGCCGCCCGGAGCGGCAGCGACATCCGCACGGGTGATGGTGTGTGGGCCGCCCCACCCCTCGGGGCTTAGGGAGAGGAGGCTGGACTGTCTCAACATACCGTAGTACCCGAGGAGGAAAGCAGCCCGAGGGACGAGGGCCGACACGCCAGCGGCTGTGAGGTGATCAGGGTGAGCGGAGGGGCAGGGCGCGGGATGTGCGCTGAGGCCCGCTTGCCTCTGCGACAAACGTCTTGTGCGAGGCGTGGCCGAAACCCGAGCTGTCGCCTCCAGCCGCCTCGACCCAGGAGCGCGCGCCGGAGAGGGCGTTTCTGACAGAGGCGGTCGCCATGGCGCCGGCGTAGAGGGAGGTGGCGTGGGCTGCGACATCGAAGTCGGATGGCGCGAAGGGGTCGAGGTCATGGGCCGACACAAACTTGACGGAGGCCTCCGTCTGGTGGTGACGGTTCCTCCAAGTCGAGGTCGCCAGTGAGGCGACGCATAGGCCGTCGGCCGCGGCAACCTCCAGGGCGGTGTAGCTTGCAATCAGAGGCCGGGGTTGTAGGGGAATTGGGTGACTGGGACCCGAATGTTCTGTCGTGTGCTGACCAGAAGCAACGACGAGGTGAGCCCTCAGAGTCCTGAGATGAGTACCAAGTAGGCAGGAGTGTGAGGATGAATCAGCGCTCACCCAACAAATGAGCGAGCGCTGATGGAGCAGCTGTGAACCATAGGGAAGGCAGATAGGCAGCGACAGCGTTAGTCTTCCAGGTCCCGACGTTCATCAGGATGGTGAGAGGGAGACCCTCGGCATCGCAGGCCTGGGCCACTCCTCGGCGCAGGCTATGCAGTGTGAGAGGCTTCTTGGAGAGGGCAAGGCGGCCAGTGCACCGCCCCATAGTGCAGAGGTGAGGGCAGCGGCAGTAAGGGGGGCTCGAGATAGCAGGCAGAGGGCGTGGCCATGGGGGGGTTTGGGGGGGGTGTGGGCAATGACATAGGCATTCCAGGCTCGGACCGGGCAACAGGGCGAGGCCGGGATGGCTGGGAGGCGGAAGGTGAGCGGGCAGGAAGAGCGAGGGTGGGTTTTGGTGGAGCGAACGAAGAGGGATACAGTGTGGGGCCTAACAATGACATCAGAGTGAGACAATGTGTGCGGACAGGGGCCAGGTACTACTGTGACCAGATTACTCTGTCTGAGCATAGTGAGATATGCACAAATAAGTAAGCGGTGGGAGGAGGGTGTGGACTGCATGAACTAAATTGATTGCTTCGAGCTGTGTGATGTTCAGCTTCAAGTCTGCTATGAGTGGGCGATAATCATAGAAGTGTGTTTTGGAATATGCTCCCCCTGCCCGTAAGGTGGAATTGCATTCGATGACCTGGAGTTCTCTGGGATGGGGTGGGATGAGGACTACTGCATTAGATGATGCAGCAAACTGCTTGAACCATGCTAGATTCATGTTTCTCCCTGGGGGGAAGCTCAAATCTATGATCACTCTTCTTGCGCTAGAATTTGGGGGGGGCAGGTCATCATGGGGCTAACCTGTGACCAGGGATGAAAGCTTGGAAGGGGCCCAGGATAGCACCATGATGACGTTCTGCGTTCAGATAACCTATGTTATGAGGATCACAGCCTGCTGCCGGCGTATGGTTAGTTAGTGTGGGGACTGGAATATGTGTTGCCGTGTAATCCAGTGGCCAACCATACTCTAGATGATCGACCAGCAATGTGTCAGGGAAGCCTTTGATGAGGGCTCTCCAAGCTGGGATAACAAGACCTGACTGGATGGGAAGTTTTGCTTGCATGTAATTCAGATGTTCTGGCTCTCTCACCTGGTTATAGATGTTAAGATATTCTGGGAAGTCTAGCCAGAGATTAGGAGAGGCGCGCGGCCAGAAACCTGCTAAGAATGGTCGGAAACTGAGAGGGGATGGGGGCGGAATAAAAGGGCGGGGTACACAGTCTGGGGGAAGGGCCAGGGCAGTATGCACTGGAAGCATTAAGTCAATGTCGGTAGTGTGAATGTGTTGTGTGGAAGCCAGCTGTTCGGCCACGTTTATGTTGAGTTGCATTGAGGTGTGCTGGGTTGGGGTTGGGGGTTGGGGGTTAAGGCGAGGCAGCTGGTGTGGCAGTGGGTCGCAGTTGGCCGGTGGTGGCAGTGGGGTTTGTGCGTGTGTGTGAGCAGGTTGGGGGGGTTGGGGGGTTGGGGTTGGGGGGTTTTGTATGTACACAAGCAGAAGGAACACTTACAGGCGCGGGGGAGGGGGCTGGTTCTGCGGTGGCTTTCCTTTCTTTGAACTTGCACTTCTTTTGACAGTCTTGTTCACGATGTAAGGGTAAGCACCTTGTCATCTATGGACACCATGCACAGATGTGAAGCTGCCTATCTGGGAGGGTGCCATGAGAAGAGGTAAAACCACAGACTTTCCCCCAATTCCACGTGTAACAGGCTTTGCCGTCCTGCTCTTTATTATAGGGGATTAAGTGAAGGCTGGAATGCGGACGGGGGCCACTGACGCTGCTGCTGCAGGTGCTTGGTACTTGTGTACTGGGTGTAGCTGGTAGGCTCTTACTGCGTCAGAGCAGACATCGCATTACAGATCCTTGATCTGTGCCGCATCCAGCCAACCGTCAGTGAGGCGGCCGTCTGCCACCATTTGAAAGACTCGCTTGGATCCATCTGCGGCAGGTGGGCCAATCCCACATGATTGCCATACGCATATGTTTGTGTTGTAACACTGTGGGCCACCAGGCTTCGGGGAAGGAGGGATGGGCTGTTATGTCTCTTATTGCTGTAAAGTACTCTTCCCAAGTGGCCTCCCCCAGCCCTATCTTCTTAAACCGCTCTCCTCTTGTAATGAACAAATGCGGTAGTAACTCCATACCTTTGGGCCTTGCGAGCAGGTGAGCCGGGTCGAGTACGTCAATGCGAGGAGGGGTTAGGCAGACTGCTCTAGGCGGAATGCAGCCGGCAGGGGTGGGGGGGACACTGGTGCCGGACACCGGTGCCTGGGTGGCGTAGGTGGCGACCGAGACAGAGCCCAGGGGGCGTGCTGTCGCCGGTGAGGGGCGGGGGAGTGGGGAGAAGGGGGGAAAGGATTGGCGGGGAGGGAGAGGGGGAGGGGCGGCATTGAGAACGGGAACGGTGGTGGGGGTGAAGTTGACTGGCCTGACATTTGACACCAGGTTTGAGGTGAGACCTGTGGACTGCCAGGGGCTGAGGACCTTGTGGCACGACTGAGATGCCTGTTTTCCCTTGTCAGACACCAAATTATATCCTGCTCTGACTCTGTGTTAGAGGAAGGTGAGTCCTGGGAGTCGGGGTTTAGGAACGGGTTACACGACGACCGAGCCTGCCTGTCAGGCTGTTGTCTGGATGGCTGCCACGACAAGGGTGGCCTGCCTCTCCTTTTGCATGTCGGCGGCATAGGTTGTTGCCATGGCAGTCTGCTTGGCAGTCAGGCAGTATGTATGCTATCCAGACTCAGTGTCGAGTAGTGGGAAGCGAAGTGTACTGTAGCTCGTTCTGTGAGAAAGTGAGGAGTAGTAGAGCAGGGGATAGCCAGGAAGACAGAAATAAACATAGACTCATGAGCAAATTACCCATGTTAGCCTCAGGCCCACATGACCAATATATACGCATATAGGCCTATAGGTATGCAGGTATTGCAATACCTCAGTGAGTATGACGCCCCTGCCCTGCAGAGTTGTAAACCACTGCCTTGTGGTATAGGTTCTTGACAGAACCAAAGGCTAAGGGAGCAAACCCAAAACAGAAAACCATGTCACTGTGGCAACATTAAGAGCGGTTGATGTATGGAACTCCCAACATCTCCCGACCATCCACTGCAGGGACAAATAGTTTTGCGCCTGTCTTGACATGTTCTTGCCGGTGTGAAACCTCTATTTGCTCCCCGAGAGAGTGCCTCTGGTAACTTGCAAAAGCCAGCAGCACTTCAACACTTTTGCAGGCAGCTTTCATGAAATGCGATACCATCAAGAGAAACCTGAAGCTGAGAGACATTAAGACCGACTCATGGATGTCACTCTCACAGCAGAGAGCTAAATGGAGAGTGGCAGTCAAGTAATGAAAGCAGTCTTTGTCGCATCGCGACCGACAGCATGATGATCATGAGGCCTATATACATATATAAATTATCGGGCGGCAGAGTTGAGCATCCATAGTTAGGGTCCGTGGCGGCGGTGGCACCACTGGTTGGATGGTGGATGGGATGCTCCGCACCAAATGGATATAAAAAGCAATATAATAACAATAATAATAATCTCCCATTTGAGCCTTTATACTCACATAATGCATATACATCATATATATATATATATATATATATATATATAGTTGCGTGGGTTGAGGGTTCCACTGCAGGCTTAAACATATAAAGGCCTACCTGTGGTGAGGCCATGGCAGTCCATTCCTCCATCCAATCCCTCGATTCCCATCCATGGCACAAATTAGGCTGAAATAAGGGGACTTCACATTGTTCCTGTCTTCCGTGTAACAGTCCTTTCTTTCTGCATTCTCGCCCTCCTTCACATTAAATGAAGAGGATGGGGCCACACTGGGTACCTCTTCCTGCATCGTGTAGGCTGTGAAGCCAATGTGTTAATAAAGAACAGTGGTTTGCTGTTTTATTTGGCGAACTTGCCTCTGCCAAGTTATTTACCTAGCATGCCTGCATATATGCTCCCTCTCCCACCCTCCCCTAAACACCGCCATTGAAGAACAATGCATTGTGGATCGATTAATGTTTCAATGATACAATGTTATAAACTAGGTGTGCACACAAATGCGGTAGGTATTGTGACTATTCTATTTCAGTGCATTATATATTGTATTCCAGAATTGTGAAATTACACGCCAGCCGTCTAGATGAATAGGTTTGATACGGGTGGATTGTTAAATGTAGGCAGTATGCATAGCCGTATAGCTAGGAATTTTTGTTTGGGATTGGGCAGATTTGATTAGGGGGTGCATATACATTCTTGGAATGAACGAGTGCTGAAGGAGTGAAGCACTAGCTAGGGGGGGGGGGGGTTGAGGGGGCAGATATCTAGAGGCTCTGAAATGCCAAGTCAAGCCCTTTCAGGGTGGGGGGAGGGGGTTGTTTGGGGGGTTGCTGGTGCAGTTAAATTCTTGGAACGAACAAGTGCCGAAGATGCAAGGGACTATAGGGTTCTGGGGGATTCACCCCCAGCAGGAACTTTTGACATCTAGAGGCTCTGAAATGTTATTTCCATCAATGTCATTATGTAAATATTGGTTGTTTCTTGTGTGTGTGTGTGGGGGGGGGGGGTAACTTTCCCCCAACCCCCGCTAGCCACGGCCCTGGGTTATGAAGTATGTATGCACTATGTTATTCATTCAATTTCCATTTAGTACACCGCCCATATGGTAATAATGTATTATGCATTTGAAATGCGCGTGCAGTTTCATGAACGTCCGCATAATGGGGGACTTTTGTTGCAACACCCTTCTTGACATTTTTTGCCATTTCCGAACTCTGAGCTTATCGGCAAACTCAATGCCAATGGCTGTGAGAAAAGGTTAAATATCTCTAAAACCGCACAACTTAGAAACAAACTGCTTGGCACACAAACAGATCAAATGTTTAACAAACAGATTATCTTAAATTGATATGCTTAGTCTTTTGTAACTCTATTAATTTCGAATAAAATTGACGTTTTGCACTGCACGTATCGGCAAACTCAATGGCCGTGCGCAATCTTCACACAGAAAAAGGGAAATATCTCTAAAACCAGAGCACCTAGAAACAAACCATTTGCCACAAAAAGAGATAACATATTCAATGAACAGATTATATTAAATTAATGTGTTTATTGTTCTTTATTTCTATTAATTTTGAATAAAATTGACATTTTGCATTGCGCGTATCGGCAAACTCAATGGCAGTGTGCCTTTGTGAAGGTCCGGTGTTGCAGTTTCAGCGGCACACCAGTTTGCGAGGGACACATCGCTTCTGCGCATGCGTCAAAATCGAACAGCATCATCACTAACATTATAAATTTAATATAATGTTTTTGGTAAAGATGTTTTCTATATGTGTACCAAGCGATTTGTTTATAGGTGGTGTGGTTTTAGAGATATTTCACTTTTGCTGTATTTTCTGTATGAAGATTGCTCACGACCATTGACAATGCCTTGAGTTTGGCGGTATGCGCAGTGCAAAACATTAGTTTTATTCAAAATTAATAGAAATCCAGAACCCTACCCTTATCAATTTAATATAATCTTTTTGGTACACATGTTTTCTATATGTGTACCAAGGGATTTGTGTCTAGGTGGTGTGGTTGTAGAGATATTTCACTTCTTCTGTATGAAAATTACAATGCATTTGAATAGAAGTGTCCCTCGCAAACTGGTGTGCCGCGGAAACTGCAACACCGGTCTCGGCTGCTGCCACCTCGCGTCTAACCAGAGGAATCCGCCCAGAAAGTCCCCCATTATGATACTTGTTTTAACATGTGGGCTTAGAAAACAATTACAAAGGAAGATACGCGGATATTATGAAGCGAGTGCCGACCCCCATGCCTTTACAAAACGACAATATCCACCGGACAATAGACCAAACAAACGTATTTACAAGCCAACGGGGTGTGTTAGCCGAATCGGTAGCGCGCATGCCTCCACTGCGGGAGATCGGGAGTTCAATTCCCGATCGAATCAAACCAATGACATACAAAATTTATATTTGCCACTTCCTAGCTTGGCGCTCAGCATTAATAGGATAGGACAAGAACTGGTTGGTTCAGTGTCAAGATAATGTGACTGAGTGGGATATCACTTTATCAGGTCATGGTGCTGGCAGCCTGGTCTCCCAGTGGTGCAGCACTATAAAGATTGCCATAAGTGTGCACTGTCACAAGTCGGTATCCGTCCTGATATGGTCTTAGATGTTGGCAGGACGTAAAACTCCAATAACCAACCGTGTAAGCCAATTTACACCTGCCTCAAAGACTGGGCTGACTTTCTTTAAGCCATGCTCTTTCAAGGTGCCGACAAGGCTTGTTTAAGGGACTTTTTTTGTTTATTTTTTTGCTTTGTGGGTTAAAAAAATTACACCCGTTGAAAATGCCAGGAGAAATTCCAATCATGGACAATTCGTCTTTTATTTAACATCACCTCGAGAGCATATTGACTTTCGTATCATCAGCTATTGGACATCAAACCTGCTGCCGCCACATAGGCTAGTCTACTCTTTCTGATAAGCAGCAAGGGGTCTGTTGTATGCATGTTCCCACAGACAGGACGGCACATACCACAACCTTTGATAAACCAACTTGTGACCACTGGTTCGAAAGGAAAATAGCCCAAACTTTAAATGAGCAGGATCGATAGCCGAATCGGGAGAGCGCAGGCTTCCCATGCAGGAAGTCTGGAGTTCGAATCCCAGCCGAGTCAAACCAGTGGTTTAGTAAATTTGTATTTGCCAGTACCTAGCCTGGCGCTCAGTATAGCCTACTATTGTAGGGCAAGGACTGGTTAGCTCAGTATCAGGATAATGTGACTGAGTGTGAACTTGGGTCATGGTCACAAGTCGATAGCCGCCCTGATATGTCCCTATGTGTTGTTAGGATGTAAACCCCCTAACAAACAAACAAAACTCCCCTCGGCATTCTCACGATTGTCGCCAACTAGCCATGGTGCTGCCACCTTGTGGGAAACCTTGCATCTGCCTCAGTAATGTGCAGAGGTTTTGTGATGCCCCGAGCCAATTCCTTGATTGTATGCCCCTAAAAAAAATCATGTAATCAAGTATATGGTGTAGTAGTAGTACTGAGAAATGAAGACATTTAAAATATGCCCCGATATGAATGCCCAGAGCTGTCCCACCCTTTGCCTCCCCTCTGCGCTACACTAATCTGCCTCGTGTATACTTCAAGTTATATGTTATATGTTATATGTTACCAAGGTGTTATATGGTCTTTGATGTTACTGAAGTTTTTAATGAAAGTTGTGAGAGTAGTTCCTATATGCCTATAGTGCCTACTATTCATAACCGCTGGGTGTAGAACGAAGCATCCTTGCAAAACAGTACTAGTCTCCGCTCATGAGTAAATTAAGTTGTGGCCAAATGAGTTTGAGCGCTCACTAATTATGGATCATTGATTCGAACCCAACTGAGTCAACCCAATAAAGGGGGTGTCACATTATGACGCATCACGCCAACGTATGCCGACGTATCTGATTTTTGGCTGCTACATCAGGATACGTTATGCGTTATGCGTGCATTAGGCGCTCATTGGTATATGTCAGTGAACATCAACGTTCGTCGAGATACCGCGTCGCACGTCGGCAAAGTTGTGTGCATGCACAAAACTTTCGACGTGTGACAACGTTCGACAACGTGTGGCTTTTACGTCGGCCATACATTATGTATACATTAGGCATACGTCGATGTATGTTAGATGTACGTTAGACAAATATTGTTCACTATGTTGCACTACATTGACCTATGTTAAAGGCAGTGGGAATGTACAGTCCATGTACTGACAATGCATGGATAACGTACGTCTAATGTACGTTTTGAGTTTCTCCACCATGTCTTGGCATATGTAACATATGAGGCATAGTTCTGCCGATCGAATAAGATTCATCAGCGTTCTGCGAACATATCATGAGCGTAATTCAAGCGTTTTTTACCGGGAGGCTCGTTAGCCATACGATGGTCATACGTTGGCCATACGCTATGTATACGGTATGTATACATCCAACATTGCCCCCCGCGCTGAAATGTTTGACACTTCTTGACGTAAAAAAGTGATTTTAAGCATTGGCCACACGCTTGCGAGATGCGGCGTAATGTGACAGGGCCTTTACATACACATTTATTCTTGTCGCTACTTAGCTTGGCGTTCGGCATTAATCGATCTGTTATTAGGATGGGACAATGAGCAGTAGAGTGAGGAAAACGCAGCTGAGCAGGACTCGAACCCATATTTCATTACTATCTCAAATAATCTAGGCACTCTGGTGCAATTACCTCCCAACATTTACCTGTATGTGTGATATTTCACCTGGGGATGTGAATGTTACTCATTACAGTAGTGGTAATCTGGTGACAATGTAGGCCTACTGCACTTAAAGTTGCATAGTCCGATGGTTTTGTTTTGTTGTGGGTGTTTTTAATGCTAAATATGTTAGGTTGATTGTTATATAATCTACCTGGATGTAACTGAGTTAAAATGGCTAACTTAGATGTTTGAAGTGAAAATTTGTCAGCTTTATTGAGGCTTGTTTGTGAAAACTCTAACCTCATAGGATTCATCAGTAACAGGTTCTATCAAATTAACTTAGTATTCCCTTCTTTGAAGTAACGCACGATTGGTCGTAATGCGAAGCATTACGTTTGATGCGAGGGAAGGGAGAGACCCTCCCCCGCCGCTGTGGCGCTCCCTACTCACCTCGGCCGAGCCCCGGCTCGCCCCCCCCCCCCCCTCTCCTGCCAGTCCTTTGTTCTGGCGCTCACGCCTCACCCGACGCCCGCTGCTCGCACATCCCACCCTCCCCCGGGCCGCCAGCATTCGCACCTCACCGCCTGCCGCCCCTTATAAGGCCGCCCGCCGGCCCTCCTCAGGCACTCACCTCCCTGCCGTCTTCTGCTACCCTTCACTGGGCCTACACCTCGGACCGCTGACCATGCCTCAAGGAAAAGGACGAGGACGGAAGGGCTCCCGGGCCGCCCCCCGGACCCCGGGGCCCTCTACGCCGCCCGGGAGGGTCGAGTCACCACCATCCGTCTCGGTCTCCCCCCCGGCGCCCTCGGGCCTTTCCTCGGGCGCCGAGACCTCCTCAGTACTAGAGGCTATCCAGCGCATGCAGCTGGAGCACCGGCAGGCCACCGAGGAGCACCGGCAGGCCAACACCGAGCACCGGCAGGCCACTGCTGACCTCCACGCCCGGATCGACCACATTAGCGCCAACGGGACCCGGCGCGCGCCCGAGGCGCCCCCGCCGGCCGCACCAACGCCTCGGGCACCTGCCACCGCCGCGGCCCGACCCCCGCCGCCGCCACAGGCGGCCCTCCCCGGAACGACACACGCGGAGTACGGGAGGTACCGCCACATCCTGCCCCAGCTGCAGCCCTCCACATCGCCGGCCTACCAGGGGGAGGAGACCCGCCACAACCCCGCCTCCACGGCCGACGCCGTCAGGGAAATCCTGGCATCCGCCGAGGCGCGGCATTCAACCAGACGCCAAGGCATCCCATCCAACTACATCTTCCCCTCCGATCTGGTGAGGCGAGGTCCCGAGAAGAAGCCAGTCAAGAGGGGGGAGGCGACCAAGGACGAATACGCCCTCGCCCTCCTCACCCTCATCGACCACCCGGACTTCCCCGCCCACTCCGCCCCCGGACTCCACCACCATATCCTATCCATCTGTCGTGACAACCTCCTCTATCCCTGGACGACCGTCCGCCACTACTCTGAGGCGGTCTTTACCGCGATCGCGGACGGTACCCTCCCCCATGGCTGGCACGACCCAGTGGCCATAAACCTCCTCAGACTGGAGTCCCTCGCCATGCCTCCCCACTCCACCACCACCCAACTCCCCTCCCTCGACCCTGCAATGCCCCGCCCCCAGTTCCGCGGCCACACCGACACACGCGTGGCCTACAGTAAGGAGACCCACGGCCCACTCTGCTATGCCTGGAACCGGGACCCCAACTCCTGCACCCACGCAGCCCCGGGGGAGGTCCACGGCCAGGGGGTCTCCAGACAGCTACACGCATGCGCATACTGCGCCAATGTCCGGAGGGTACTAACCAGGCACAGCGAGGACGCATGCCTGGCCAAGCGCGCCCGGGCAGCGGCTCCCGCCTCGCCGGATTTTTGAGGAGCCGGAACCTCCAGCCCGGCACGGAGGCCCCAGACCGGCCCACCAACCCTATCAAAGCCGCCCACCACACTGCTACCAGCCCTCCGGACACCACCGCCCACCCGCCCGAGGCGCGGCCTGCCCGCCGCCTCGGCGCCGCCGTGCCCTCCGGCAACCACCCCCGCCTCGGGCCCCAGCGCCCCCTCAGTAAGGCTCCCATCGCCGCCCGGCGCCAGTCGCCCGCCACCCTCGACCCAGACATCCACCTCGACCCAGGCGAAACCGCCTTCCTCTGCCCCCCTGACCCCACCGACCCCCCCACCCCACCGACCCGCCCCACGACCCCCCCCCCACCGCCCGCGACTTCGCCGCCCCCCTAGCCCGCCCCCGCCGCACCTCCTCCCCCGACCCGTGCCCTGACCGCCACCTCGGTACTACCAAACACATCGGCAACCACCGCCCAGTCGGGCCCCAGCGGCCCCTCAGTAAGGCTCTCACCACCGCCCACCGCCACCAGCCCGCCACGGACCACAGCCCAGCCCAGCCCAGTTTGCCCGAGGCGCGGCCCGACCGCCGCCTCGGCACTGCCGACCTCATCGGCAACCACCTCCAAGTCGGGCCCCAGCGCCCCCTCAGGAAGGCTCTCATCGCCGACCAGCGCCATTCGCCCATAAAAGAACACAGCCCAGCCCAGCCCAGTTTGCCCGAGGCGCGGCCTGACCGCCGCCTCGGCACCGCCGACCTCATCGGCAACCACATCCCTGTCGGGCCCCAGCGCCCCCTCAGTAAGGCTCTCATCGCCGCCCGGCGCCAGTCGCCCATCACGGACCACAGCCCAGCCCAGTTTCACAAGGAACCCTCAGGCCACAGCCCAGCCCAGCCTCAGAAGGAACCCTCAGACCACAGCCCAGCCCAGCCTCACGGAGAACCCTCCTCCGAGGGCACAGCCGCCGACCACGACACCACCGTCATCAACCCGCCCGACCCGACCCCGACCCCCGTCCCACCCAGCCCTGAGGAGTTCGCCGGCCGACCTCCTCACCCGATCCCTCCAAGGGGCGGGCCTCCCTTTATTTTGGCCGCCCGCCCCTTGTCGACCTACCCCGCACCCCGCACCTCAGACCACACAGCTCAGCCTCACGAGGGACCCTCTCCAGACAATCCAGCCGCCGACCTTAAGGCTCTGCCCTCACGACCCTCCTCTCACCCAGATCTCCGCCCCCCACCTCGGGCGCCCCGCGCCCCCGCCTCGGGCGCGCCTCGAGCCCTCTCCTACTATTTGGTGGAGGGCTCCTCGGCACCCCCTCACTCCACTGACAAATAGCCTGGCCTCCGGACTTACTGACTCTCTCCTGCTCCTTATGGGCCTCTCTGCTCCTTCCTGGGAGCCCCTCATCATTCTTCTTACCTCCATTGTTCTATTTACCACTGTGCATTTATCTCTTATCTCTTGTACCTACACACCACTGTGCATATATTTCATCATTTGTATGTACCTACATTTTCCACTGCATATATCTCATTATTTGTACCTAACATGTTTTCCGCTGAGGCGTGTAATAAACGCGCCTTTCTTCCACCCCCGCCTTGTTTCTTCCTTCTCGCGCATCAATAAGTGCATCAGTATCTAAGTTGGATATGTAGAATCTAATCCATATAAGTGTTTCGGTTTTGAAATGTATATATGCATCAGACTATGCACCTTTAATTCTCTGACTATAATTGTTTTTTTGTAAATAAATAGGGTAAATAACTGGGGTTGAAACTTCACCAAAAGACCATGGTGCAGTACCTCGACCCCAAAGAAAGGTTACATTCATATGAATAAAGCTGTTTACAACAACAACAACAAAATGGTAATTGCAGAAAGTGATATATTATCTAACGCAAACTATTTACTCTAACAATTTCACTGCAATCGAGACTAGAAACACACTTAGGAAAATAAAACCTAATAATAATAATATAAAAGGGTGCCACGTTAGCATGTGATCTACCGGGACTTTAGCCCTAACCATAAACAGTTAAATAGACAGGTCAAGTCAATGTCAGATGGGATCTTATGATCCCTATCTGTCTAACTTTTTGGGGTTAGGTTATTTCTTTAAAGATCCACCATTTTTTTTAGTCATCTCAAATGGGATTTGAATTCATGAAATACACAATTTAGAATTGCTTACCATTGTACTAGAGAACCTGCTTCTAATCACATGCATTGGCACAACAATCACGCGAGGACATAACTTGACATAAGAAAGTTTCATTCAGCCAGTCAGTCTCATTCAGCCAGTGAGGCAGTCAACTCTAAAACAGTCAATCAGTTTAAGAGGCACCTGACACATACACAGTTGTGTACCATGATGGGGGATAACAAGTTTTTAAACTCTCCTCCTCGACAGCCATCAACTTCTAGTGAGTTGATGGCACACACAGTTGAACAGTGACCAGACGGGATGGCCGAATGAGTTAGAGCGTCCGTCTCCCGTGTTGGTAGATCGTGGGTTCGAACCCTGGTCGAGTCAAACCAATGACTTTAAAATTGATACTTGTTGCTTCCTAGCCTGGTGCTCGGCATTATTAGGATAGGGCAAGGACTGGTTGGCTCAGTGTCAGGATAATGTGACTGAATGGGATATCAGGTCATTGTGCTGGTGGCCTGGTCTTTCAGTGGGGCAGCACTATAAAGTCGCCATGAGTGCGCACTGTCACAAGTCGGTACCCGTCCTGATATGACCTTAGATGTTGCGAGGATGTAACAAAACAAACAAACAGTTGAACAGTTGATACAATCAGCTACTTATTTACGTGTAATAGAGGATATTACCACGCATCCGCCGTGGTCACGGTCCTGCAACCGTAGTGTTCGTTGTTGCCATCAGATGTCGCATGCGTTGTGAATATTGTGTATTAATAGTGACTGACTAGTTTGGTACCCTCCTAAAATTTTCAAAAAGGTCCGAACATGAACATTTTATTTTTCTTGGAAGCTCCAATGACCCAAAAGCAATATCCTTTTGGAATTTTCAAAATATCCCCATATTTGACTGACATACATGCATTTGAAAGTTAGTAATTTCCATAGCTTTTATATGCGCTGTAGCAACGATCCCACAACCGTAGTGTTCGTCGTCGCCGTCAGATGTTGCATGCATTGTGAATATTGTCAATTGTAATGCAATCGGTTACCCTCGTTTAGTGCTGTAGTGGAAACATCTTGGTTTTGGACACTATATCATGTAACTGGTTCAAATCACAGTTATATTATATACGTTATAACTGAGCGAAATGAGACACGCCTTTGTCGATTGGCATGGATAGTGGCATCACCAGTACATCGCCCTGGGAGGCATTACTATTATAACCTCCTTCCTCCTGCTTTAAGTCCTTATGTGGCGGGAAACATGATATAGAGCTTCCCCGCCTCATCACATTACAAACGGCCTTGACCTCTTCTAGTTGCCGCGAAAACGTAGCTGTTAGCGTGAGTTGGAATTGAACCGGGCTACATTGTTGTGTTTCTACATTCAGGCCAACTTGGTTGCGTCTAAAAGTATCAACGATGGGTGTAAGTATGCGTTATTTCCATAAGTAGTCTTGTAAACACATGTCGATCGATAGATCGACCTAAGTTCAAACTAAAGCTAAGTGTTTCGGCGGTGTTGTTGAGCGACAATAAGAGAATATTCCATTCAAAAGCTATGCGTGAAGACAGATTCAGAAAGGTAACTTTAGAAATTAGATACAATTATTCTACTTGCAACGGACACACTTAGTTTGTAAAGCCTCATTAATGTCATTGTTATTTTTTACCATCTGTTTGCGTAGTTTCGAATAGTTGTAGTTTAAATTGTAAGTAATCCTTACACTGTCGACCTTACGCTGTCACGGCATCACATCAGGCTCAGCTGGCAAACTAAACTTTCGTGAATCAATTTATATATATATAAATGTTTACGTTTCAGCGAAAATCACAGAAATCGAAAGAGAAGAAACAGGCAAAAAGAGCGGTAAGTGCCCCTCGGGAAAATGCATTCAATGTTTTGTACTATCATGGTTAGATCTAGGTACAAGATTCACCCCGTACTGCTGTACTAGGCAGTAGGGGTGCAAACCAACCCTATGTTAGGTATGTCAGATTCCGATAGAGGCGCTGCCGCATACGCGTAACGTATTTCGCCTGGGGCTGAGTGTTGCACATAGGCACTGCCTAACTATGTGTTATAAATTCATTCATAACTTCTAGGCAAATGATTTGTTAGTAAATCTGTTTTTGGAAATGGACCAATCAGAGACAATGGTTTTGTGACATCATCAGCTTGGACTGATATCCACCATTTTCTAATGTGAAAATACAGCAACAACATTTCTTCAATGTTCTAAGCTTCAAAGTCATGGTAAGTATTTTCAGTTTTCTATTGTAATTAATACTTTTGTGAGATTAGTTCATGATCTTTCCAGTGATATACAATTCATGAAGATACTCCATCGCGAACTACTTTAATTAATCGCGAGAAACATGAATGTGCGCATCGTGTAGCTATGACTTTGTGGCGGCAAAATTGCAATACCGCCGATCGCCGCGAATCACAGTCTGAGCGCGTCTGTGTGTGTGTGTGTGTGTGTCTCTGTATCTCTGTGTATGTGTCTCTTTGTCTGTATGTGTGTCTCTGTGTCTATGTGTGTGTCTCTGTGAGACTGTGTCTGTGTCATGACTATGTGGTGGCAAAAGTGCAAATACCGGCGATCGCCGCGAATCGCAGTTTGAGCACGTTTGTGTGTGTATCTCTGTGTGTCTCTGTGTATGTGTCTCTGTGTCTGTATGTGTGTCTATGTGTGTGTCTCTGTGAGGCTGTGTCTCTGTGTGTGTGTCTCTCTGTGTATGTGTGTGTCTTTGTGTCTGTATCTGTGTGTCTCTTTCTCTGTGTCTGTCTCTGGATGTGTGTCTGTGTGTGTGTCTTTGTGTGTGTCTCTGACTCTGTGTATCTCTGACTCTGTGTCTCTGACACTCTGTGTGTGTCTCTGTGTGTGTGTCTCTGTCTGTATGTGTGTGTGTGTCTCTGTGTCTGTGTGTGTATCTGTGTCTCTGTGTGTGTGTCTGAGTGTGTGTCTGTATGTGTGTCTCTGTAGACTGTGTCTATGAGACTGTGTGTGTCTCTGTATGTGTGTGTGTCTTTGTGTATGTATCTGTGTGTGTCTCTTTCTCTGTGTGTGTGTGTGTGTCTCTGTCTGTATGTGTGTCTCTGTCTGTATGTGTCTTTGTGTCTGTGTGTGTCTTTGTGTGTGTATCTGTGTCTGTCTGTGTGTCTCTGTGTGTGTGTCTGTATGTGTGTCTCTGTAGACTGTGTCTATGAGACTCTGTGTGTGTCTCTGTGTCTCTATGTGTGTGTCTCTGTGTCTGTGTGTGTGTCTCTCAGTATATGTGTGTGTCTCTCTCTGTGTGTGTCTCTGTATGTGTGTCTGTGTGTGTGTGTCTCTGTGTCTGTGTGTGTGTCTCTGTAGACTGTGTCTATGAGACTATGTGTGTGTCTCTATGTGTGTGTCTGTGTGTGTGACTGGGTTGGATATCGGGTCATGGTGCCAGTGGCCTGGTTCCCCAGTAGGGCAGCACTATAAAGTCACCATTAGTGCATATTCTATTACTTGACAAAGTACATGACAGCTATTATACTTTTTATTTGGAATTCTAACTTTAAAATTAAGGGAAATATAGACAAATAAAGATGCTTTGGGAGATCTGAACCCATGAGCTTTTGGGTTCGAATCCTGGTCGAGTCAAACCAATGACTTACAAATTTATACCTGTTGCTTCCTAGCCGGGTGCTCGGCATTATTAGGATAGGGCAAGGACTGTTTGGCCCAGTGTCAGGATGTGACTGAGTGGGATATCAGGATCATGGTGCCGGTGGCCTGGTTCCCCAGTAGGGCAGCACTATAAAGTCACCATAAGTGCATATCCTATTACTTGACAAAGTACATGACAGCTATTATACTTTTTATTTGGGCATTCTAACTTTAAAATTAAGGGAGATATAGACAAATAAAGATAGCATTAAAATGGCCCCAATCTGTTGACAAAAACAATGGGCAATGGTCACAGTTTTCTTCAATGGTAAATTAGCACAATTAGGGTCAATTAAGCTGACATTAAAAGTGGCATAACTTTGTCCCCTATTAAGATATTTGTAAAATTACAACAGATTTGAGTTCCTCTCAGCAAGGTCTGTTGAATGAGCTTCAATTTAGACTGTTTGTTGTTATTTGAAATTTTATCTGATATACCTACCTATGTAAAAGGTGGCGAAAATGCGGGTCAAAGAATTGAGAGCCTAATTTCACAATCTAAGAAGCAACATTTATTCTTTACATATGTATTATTGAGAGCCTGCTACCTTTGAGTTGAAAAATATAATATAATATCTAGTTTAATAAGATTTAAAAGTGAAATCGACGGCGTTCTGCGGCCCCCATCTTGTCTTTTTGCATTCTCTCCCATTTCACCAACTCTGCGCCTATATAAGTATCCATTTGATACTGGAGCCACAGTTTCTAGGTGATGGTCCATACTAACGCTATTTTCGCCCGTATTTATATAAGGCTGATCTTCACCCGTGTACTACAAGTACCGGGTGAATCTTTTATCTAGGTTAGATCTAATTACTCCTCTCCACTTAAAAAAAACAAACCCAGCCATACTGACCATAGCAAATGTTCACTAGTTAAACCGAAACACAATAGTGAATAGAAAATTAGGCTGAAATGGTATATTAAATTTGGAAAAGTCTATCTTATTAATTAACATTTTTGTTAACTTTATAGCAGATACAAATAATTAAAGTTCATAAGTCTGATGAAAGCATAACATTTTCTAAACTAAAGCACTTACCTAGATTTTATCCTACAAATCTAACTTAAGGCCCAGTCACACGAGGCCTGCGTTCGCTTACGATTGATCCGCGAGGATTTTGCAATTAAATTACGACCACCCTTACGACTAATCGTCGAATGCTCTACGAGTGATCGCCTACCATTTCATCTTTTTTGGTCGCAAGGAGATTGTCGCTACAGCACCAACATCCTCCTTACGACCTCTGGCGTCTCCACCGATCGCCGACCAGTCGGCGATCCTTCGCTGACTGATCTGCGACCATAGTAGCAGTACTCAAGCATCACACGCGGCATTTTGCAGTTAAATTAAGACCATCTTACGACTAATCGCTGAGCGATCGCCAACCGATGCGATGTGGCGCGTCGCCTCATGCATAATGGTCGACATGGTGACGTATTAAATAGTTTGTAACAAATTGTTTCAATTTTGTCGCAAGGAGATCGCAAACTTTTAGTCGTGGGTCGATCGTAAGCGAACGCAGCCCGTCGTGTGACTGAGGCATTATATACTTAAACATGTTTTGTTGCATACCAAAGGGTACTAAGTAAATTTAACAGAACCTGTTACTGTTGAAACCTAGTGTGCACACCAAAATTAGGCAAAATAAAAAGAATTTAAATTGGTGATCCGTCATTTTGAAATAAAAATCATGGTCGGGTGGGCAGTTAAAAAAAAAAGAACGATGTAGATGTAATATGTAACCAGGTGGCCGGATGAGTTGGGTGTCCACCTTCCATTCTGGTAGGTCGTGGGGTTCGAACTCCTGGGTTCAAACCCTGGCAGAGTCAAACCAATGACTTAAAAATTGATACGAAAGCTGAATTGCTGCTAGACCGATGCAGTTTTTACAGTTTTTAAAAAAAATCAGGGGCAGGCGATTTTTTAGGCACGGGCGGGGACGATCACCAATGTTTAGGGGGGGCCTTATGTTGACATGCTTTCATCTCAAATCTCTCCAAAGTTGGTCATTTATAATAAAAGTTAGTTCAAGCTAAACGAAGGGTATAATATGAAGATCAACCTAAAATATTCATCTTAAATTTGTTGTGTGTGGTGTTTTTTTTAAATGACAAACTTAAAATAATCGAAGTTCGAACTATGCAACTTTAAAAGAATCAATGGGGCAATGAAATCTCAAGTGCGTTAAGACTTTGTTTCTATATAATGGCATCCTGATGGCAATATCAAACTACGTATATATATCTACAGATATTGTAAGGAACTGTTGTAAACTGTCTGGAAGGCCAGTGTCCTGATGCTGACAGACTTTATTCAATGAATAAATTATATATATACAACCTCTTGCATTTCAAATCTTTTGGGAAACACATTTTGGGTTTTGTGCCCAGGGCTCATGGGATGTACCTTTCAGTAGCAATTTTTGTTTCCGTAAAGCAGATGATGGAAACCAAATCTTTTATGGGGAACCAAATTTCAGGTTCCATTGTTATTCCAGCATGTTATTCCAGCATGTTACTGGAAATGATTGTTACTATGAAATCCTATAGGTTGATATACCTATTGAGTCTGTGTACACTGGGTAGAATACAGACATGCCATTACAGTATAGTACCCAGTGTTAACCAGTTGTGTGACCTGCACTTAATCGTTGTTCAGGGTTGAAAGATCTCCGCGATTTCGCTGATTTTCAGGGTTTTTCCTGTAGCTATAAGTGTATACTAATACGTTGCGCTCGTCCCGATGCACCATCAGCGTATACTAATATGTGGTGCAAACGCCACAGCACTAGCAGCGTATACTACTAATGGCTTCAAACGCCGCAGCAAGGTCAGTGTATACTACTAATACATGCTTTAAACGGCGCAGCACTATCAGCGTATACCAATATGTATGAAACCCAACTTCCGGGAATTTTCAGCGATTCCCTGAAAATGCTAAGCCTATGGGAGAATATCAGCATTTCCGCTTTTTTTTCCCGGAGACCACTTTCATCCCTGGTTGTTGGTCTTCTTGCACAGGAGGAAAAGATGGTACGTGACCAGATAGCAGCTTCTCAAGCCTTGGTGGATGCTGCCAACAAGGTAGGCTACCCTAATTATAACTAATTGGGGTTTTACTTCCAGAAACATCCAAGGCTATATCAGGACACGTTATGGCAATGCGCACTCATAGAGGCTTTATAATGCTGTCCCACTGAGAAAACATATACTCGTGATACATTGGTTGTGCTTGATGGTTGGGGTTTAACGTCCTATTAATGTCGATGGTAATATTATTTATAGAAAAAGAAACAGCGAGAGAATAATATTACATTTCCAGGTGATTATGGCCTTCGCTGTCAACAAGACATAAAATCGAATCAATCAATCAGGCCTGATTCTGACATGTGACTTGACTGCACACTTATGATGGCTTTATAGTGCATCCTCTGTGGTACCGTACTGCTGGCTCTATGACCTGCTCACATTATCTTGACATTGGACCAGTCAGTTCATCTTCTATCCTAGTAATGTCGAATGCCAAGCACAGTTTAATGCTCCAAAAGTATTACCCAGTCTTCGTTTTGTTTTGACTGAGTCGGGATGGATCCAACAACTTACTTGCCATGTCACTGGCTGGTCTACACCCATATACTACAGGCATACCTTAATTCTAATGTTGGTAACAGTAATGTGTATCTTTTCAGACAAATGATCCCATGGAACAATTAGCACCTTTCAAGAAATTTGACAGAAATGGGTGAGTATAAAAGTTTGTTTGGGTTTTGCATCCCAAAGCCATCTAAGGTCATATCTGGGCAGACACCTGCCGTATTGACCACTCGCGGCTTACACATACTTTTCTGTTCAAGGGGGACCCTCCCCCTGAATGTATTGGGTGTCAGTCCCCACTTAGACTCAAACACATGCGCCAACAGTTTTACACTGCAAGTAACATGCACAATCTTTTCACAAGGGTAAAACTAGAAAACGTTTTAGCCTTTTTAAGGGCAGCTGGTCTATATCATCACATATAGTCCATTAAACCAATTAGATCAATTAACAACCTTTAACTTTTATCTTAATTCTATTTCTTTTAACCACAAATTATGTAACTGTGAGCTTTTTAAATCCACAGTGTACTGACACAAAATTGATTCTGTGCTTTTGCATTCTGTAAAAGTGATGGTTGAATAAAAAAACAAACAATTCTCGCCGTGAATATGGCCTATGCTGCCGACACGGCGTAAAGAAACCACCAATCAATCAATTTGTGACAGTGCTCAACAAGGCCGCCAGCTCCATGACAGGATATCCCACACAGTCACATTATCCTGATAGTGATACTGAGCTAACCAGTCCTTGTCCTATCCTAATACTGCCAAGCACCAGGCTATGTAGCAAAAAGAATAAATTGTGTACGTCATTGGTTTGACTCAGCTGAAATTTGACCTTCCACATGGGAATCCTGTGTGTGCTCTAAACAATTCGGCCGCCGTGTCTGGTTCCGGACTGGGCACATCAGTATATTTGTGTTATGAAAGAATATGGGCAATTCAATTTATTCAATATAAATGTGCTGCTATGCTTCTTAATAGAGGCGAGGGGTAAGGCTTGATTTGAGGGCTTTCTGAACCTGAAAAGTCAGTATAAAAAAAAATCTTTAAAAAAAGCCTGTTTGTGGGTTAGGGTTCGGGTAGTTTAGAACTGGCTATCATGGTTGAGGTCGATGCTAATGTGACGTCTAAATAAATTCTGTCAGTACATTGTTTATTACATTTGTTTTATCAATCGACATTCCTTTTTCTTGTTTGATGCTACAAAATGTTTTATGATATATACCTAAAGAACCCCCCCCCCCGCACACACAAAACCTCTTCATTATTATTGTATTAGATTTGATTTTGCAATAGGTCTTAGGTTTGTTGGTGGTGGTTTTGGGGGGATTTTATGGTACTGTCACATTACGACGTTTCTCGCCAACGCGCCTCGATGTGTGTAATTTTTTGGCGAGATGTCTGGAAGCATTACGCGCGTTTGATGGACGGCAAGGATCGGCGGCAGGCTATTAAATAATATTGAATCTGATCTGTTCTCGACAAAATTAACTAATATGGAGAATTACGTCTTTTTTCCTTCCTCTTTTTTAATTTGTATATTATTTTCTTTAGGTTATCTCTCACCATCTCCTGTCAACGAGTGAACAATTTGGACAAGCTGACGGTGGACTGGGCCTATGAACTGACACGCGCCAATATGGAGGCACTGTAGGTTTTTCTGGTTGTGACAGCACTTAATAGTATTGAGAAGCATTTCTTCAGTATCGCGGCTTTTTATGGGACATGTCGGGTAAAATTACATAATCCGATGGTTATTTTTTGTTCTTTTTTTTTAGCAGGCTTCGTATGGGGCCTAGGAAGCTTTGAAAGGTCTTAAACTTCATTTGGCCTCTTTCAATGCCTTGAAAGCTTTGAATTTAACCTATTTTGGGTAGGTAGTCTTGAAAAACCTCGAATTCCATTGAACTGTCCCCTCTCCACTGATCTAAATTAATTCGAAATCACCGGGTTTTTTTTTTTCCTGAAATCCAAATGAAAATAGTCTTGAATTCCTATCAAAAACAGCCTCGAAATAACCTTGAATTCCATATCTTCACATGTATATGCACTCTGGGTTAAGCTTTGCTGGTTCGCCCGCAGGTACGAGTCTAGTCAGTGGGGGTGGTCTGACAAACAGAAGCGGGAAGAGATGACAGAGGAGGCCGCCTGGTACCTCATTGCCTATGATGCAGAGCAGAAGCCAGTCGGAGTGTGCCATTTCCGGTTTGACATCGACAATGATGATGAGGTGCTCTATTGGTGAGTCAGCTGGGCGCTTTGGATCACATGGGTGATTTTCTTAGGTGAAAGTTTGTTGGTGGTTGTTTAAAGCACCTTGTCAACAACAAAGGCCATATTCATGGCGATAAGTGTTCAACTTCTATTCTATCATCATCATCATCATCATCATCATCATCATCATCATCATATTATTATTATTATTGAACTATCATGTTTTCATATAATGTAGAAGCATCGAAACAATGATGTGTGCAAAGACACTTATGAAGTTAACAATTGTAATCTAAAAAAACGAACAAATCTATGAAAGATTTTATTTGTTTAAAAACACCCAAAAAAAACCCACCAATTCCATGTGTGCACTATCACACTGAACTTAGATGTTTTTAGGGTATAAAACCCTATACAAACAAGCAATGAACGTCAGTGGAATCGTGCCATGGTGACCTGCATTTTGAATTGAATGCGTAGGTAAAAGAAAACTGGTAACTGCACTGTGATTCATTGAACACTTAATTTGGCCCTTTCATTTTTATTTAATAATGCCACGTACCATTTCACCACTGCATTAATTCCATTACCCTCCTCCTCCTGCACTTTTAAAGAATCGCACTCTGGCACAATATAGTGCATTTCCATAGTTACATACTTATTACTGTATGTCAAGAATGTCTGGTCAAACTTATTTTAATCAGGTATGAGATTTTTCCGCGGATTTCCGAGTTTTTAATAATGAAATTGGCCATTCCTTTTAATTAATGAAATTGGCAGATTGTGTGAACTAATATTTGGTGCTATAAAAAGAGGTAAGGGTTCATTATTAAATGTCACTGTGTATAAAGACAGGAAAATGTATATCTTCCGAAAATACTACTTTTGAGGCCCTTATGGTGCTGTCACATTACGACGCTTCTCACCGACGCGTCGAGACACGTCCAACTTTTGGGCGTTTTGGGAGAAAACTCGACGTGTGGACCTTTTACCAATTGGTGTAATTTCTTCAAACACTGGTCCCATGTCCTTTCTGCTCATTAGTAATTGTTTATATGCTCCAATGTATTTTTTAATAACTTTATGATGACCACCAGGGTTTTCTTAGTTGCTTTGAATCTTGATCTTCAGACTGATGGCATTAACAGGGTCTTACTGGTTCATTTAGATATATCTTCGGCTTATTTCAGTTACGAAGTTCAACTTGAGAAGAATGTGAGGCGAAAAGGCTTGGGGAAGTTCTTGGTTCAAATCCTGGAGATGATGGCCCACAAGTAAGTGTAGTGATTTTGTGTTCCACTTTAAAAATGTGTTTATTATAATATGCAGCATTAAAGGATCTGTACATTTCCGCTGATCACCACAATTTTTTATTTGAATTTTACAATTTTTTATTGACAATTATTTCCGAGAGAGAAAAACGGAGCGTCCCTCATAGGTTTATCGGCAGAGAATCGTGGTAAATTTACTGAACATCAGATTTCCCCTCTCCCTCCCCACCCCCTCAGTTAAAAAAAAAAAAAATTGAGGTGTGTGGTTTTTGCTGTGTGTCAAAGTTATCCTTTTCCCTGATTATGAAACTAAGCATTTTCTCATGTACCCTAATGTTTATGTACATTATGGATGAGAATTTCCTACCTATCAGCAGTCTGCGCACACGCACGCACGCGCACACAATCACACACACACTTTGACCCAATATGTCCAAAAAAAATTATAATATACTTACTAAATTTTGGGATTTACTCAGTTTAGCTGGGAAAAGCCAGAGCATGCAATACCGACATTTGAATAAGAGCAGTTGGTAGTAAATGCATTGTAGTGATTTTAAATATTGCTTGATTCTTTTTTTTTTTTTTTAAACACGAATTTTGGTGGTTAAGAACATTCGGCTGGGACCAGAAGTGATTTTAGAGGTACTTCGGCTCAGTGTCCTTATACATGTTAACCTGTCGTGTGTTTATTTTCAGAATGCAGATGAAGAAAGTGATGCTCACAGTATTTAAAGAAAATGACGCGGCGAAAAAATTCTTCAAAGAAAAATTGAAGTAATTGATGGATTTTCTTTCTACTCATGGGAACCATTAATATATTAGAGTATGATTTACATGTGGGTCGTTCTCAGAAACTGTACCACTTTTGTGACATGGAAACGAAAAGTGAAAACATTCCAATCCAAGCAGAATCCATATTTACCTTGAGCTTTTAGTCTATTCAATGGGGCATACCGGTGTTGCAGTTTCCACGGTACGCCTACACTCAAATGCATTGTCAATGGTCGTGAGCAATTTTCATACAGAAAATACAGAAAAAGTGAAATATCTCTAAAACCACACCACCTAGAAACAAATCACTTGGTACACATCTTTACCAAAAACATTATATTAAATTTATAAGGTTAGTGATGATGCTGTTCGGTTTTGATGCATGCGCAGAAGCGATGCGTACCGCGGAAACTGCGACACCGGCGCCCGAGATAACGCTAGGTGGCGCTCGTGTACTATCAGTCCGTCTGGAGAGAGTGGGAGGGAAGGAGTGGGTGGAGGGAGACAGACAGGCAGCCATACAGATAAACAAGCGAGCAGGCAGGCAGGCAATCGTGTATCCAGGCAAACATGCAGGCAGTCATACAAGTAGGCAGGCAGACAGTCATTCCTTCAGGCAGGCAGGCAGGCAGGCAAGCAGACATAAGCCGTGTTCACACGTACAGCGTTAGGCCGACTTAGATGAGGCGAACTACATGAGTCGAATTAGCGGCGCGTTCACACATACAGAGTTTTCAAAGGGTGTCTCGTTCAGACACGCGCATTAAACCGGCTCAGATCGATGTTTGTTTGTTGTTGTACATCCTAGCAACATCTAAGGTCATATCAGGATGGGTATCCACACATACATACATCCACACATACATCCACGCACCACACATACATCCACATGTACATGTATACATACAAACAACATACCTAAAGAAGAGATGGGAAGAGTAGGACGCTCCAAACGTGTGCTCCAACCACTATCAAAAGCAACCACTTGTTAGGAAGCAGTCTCCATATGATATATGAAGAAATGGGACGGTCCAAACATGTGCGTTAAACCAGCTCAGATCGATGTTTGTTTGTTGTTGTATGTCCTAGCAACATCTAAGGTCATATCAGGATGGATATCCACACATACATACATCCACACATAGGCACAGATACATCCACATGCCACACATACATCCACATGTATATACATACAAACAACATACCTAAAGAAGAGATGGGGAAAAGCAGGACGGTCCAAACATGTGCTCTAACCACTATCAAAAGCAACTACCTGTTAAGGCGCTGTCACATTACGGCGTATGGCGGGAGCGTATGGCGGCGTAGCGGCTTACGTCATATACGTCGCCATACGCCGCATACGCCGCCAGTGCCGCAACACGCCGGCGTATGTGAAGCCTATGATGCATACGCCGCCATACGCTTTCATAAATCCGTCCGTCCAAATTTTTTTGTGCATGCTCAAAAAAACGCGACCTATGAGGGCGTATGGCCCATACTGTCAAAAAATGTCACAGCACGCTCCCATACGCTCCCATACGCTACGCATACGCTACGCATACGCTCTTCATACGCTCCTCATACGCTCAAACACACCCGAAAGTGGCACCCGATGGCGTACGTAGGTTTTCAATACGCTCCCGCCATACGCCGTAATGTGACAGCCCCTTTAGGAAGCAGCCTTGATCCATGTGCTTAAGCCGCCCCAACTAAACCGATAACATTCACACATGCCACTTAGGCCGACTCAAGCTAGTTTGCCTCATCTAAACTACCTCGCGACGCGGTTTACTTGAGGCGAACTAGTTGAGGCGACTCAGCCCTAATGTGCCTCAGCGGCTCGGTCACACAGCCAATGTGAGTCGACTTAGATGAGGCGAATTAGTTGAGGCGACTTAAGGCCCGTGTGTGACCACGGCTATACATGCAGGCAGGCAGTCATATATATGCAAGTAAACATACATGCAAGCAGACATTCATATAGGCAAGCATGCAGGCCAGGCAGGCAGGCAGGCAGGCAGTCATATATGCAAGCCGGTAAGCAGTCAGATAGTCATAGTACTACACAAAGAGTACGGACTGATAGTAGACGAGTGCCACCTAGCGTTATCTTGCTCGGCAAGCCCCATTGTACCTATTCGTTTCCTGTCTGACATCAGGGAATATGGCTGTTTGCACTTAAGCCCAATGCATAGGGATTTATCCTTCCATAAATTATATAGGTATTTCCAGCTTTTCAATGTAGTGCATATTTCTAGAATTGGAATATTTCATTAAAGCTGCATAGTCCAATGAAAGCATCAAATTTTCAAAACCAAAACAATTATCTAGATTTGATTGTGCATATCTAACTTAAATACTGGTGCGCTTAGTGAACATTTGTCACCACATAGAATGAAATACCGAGCCAATTTATTAGAACCTGTTACTGCATAAGCACATGGTGTCAGAGTTTTGGCATGCTTGCCAAAATTACATTTGCATGTTTGCACTTCAAATATCTCAAAAGTTAGACTTTTAAGATAAAAGTTACTTCAAACTAAAGTAAGATAGATTATAATGATCAACCTAATATATTTATCTCAGAAAATGACAAAAGTCAAAACCATCTGACTATGCAACTTTAATATATAGTCGATATTCATGTCGGGAATACATTTCAAAATCAGGTGTCTGTTTTTGTTTTGAGTGTCTTTTTGGTTATAAAATTAACATATTTTTACAAGTGTTCTGATATAAAAACCCTGTTTGACCATTGTATTTATGCCAGCAAGGAGAAATGGTGTGGCTGAAGGCGGGAGGGTGTGTCAGGAGAGGCCTACTCCAAACAAATAAATTTTAAAGTGATACAAAATGGCGCGTTCTGACTTAAAACTATTGAAGGAAAAAAAGCAAGCTAAAATGATTCTTGGTGGGAGATTACAAATTAAAAGCGGAAGATTGGGATTATTTTGCTATATTTTAGGGCGATCTTCCACCAAATTTGGAAACTTGCCAACTCTTGCTCGAGAGCTGACTGTGTCTTATATCTTATTACTTATTACCCAACCGCCCCAGGTATAAGGTCGACGAGACAAGTCCGGAGGAGTCATTCGCCGAGGCCATGTTCGATGAAGATGCTTTCACGTATGAAATTCTCTCCAAGGACATGGTGCCCCGGAAACCGCTGTCCAAGATGACCCCTGCGCAGGCGCACCAGCACCAGCATCACGCCTGTGGGCACACCGGATGCTCACATTAGCACCCAGATCTCCACAAACTGTATTATAGGTGACGCCCCTGCTGGCTCATCACCCAAACTCACACATCGGTGGCGTCGTCTGGTGGCATTCCACTCGAACTAACTGGTAGTGCTACCTGGTGGCGCTCCATCTAACTATATGTACAATGTACACTTATGGCCAATGGGGGTCGGGTGGGGTGTGTGTGTATGCAGCTATGTATGTGATTTTGTTCCCCATAAACTCGATACGGCACTACTATATTTCTTTCTTATCTCCATTGGTTTCAATGATGCCAGTTTTATAGCCAAATGTGTATCTCTACCAAATGAACGTCACACACTGGGGTTTTGGGGGGGGGGGGGGGGGTAATAGAGGAAAATCAAATATATTGTATATTTTATGAAAATGTCTTTTTATTGTCTTTGTTTTGTTTACAAGCAATAATACAAGATAGGCTGATTACGTGCATAATTTTCTTTTTAATTTCATAATTTAAAATAAAATCACCCACTCTGCATATTTACTGCGGTCAAACATTTATATCTATATTTTATCATCATTATTATTATTATTAACTGGGAATTTGAGTTAATTCAAATTATAATACAGTGCACACATTACCGTGATGGATTCATGCTCACTATGCCCTTAAACTCGGACCCATCTAACATTACACACTAATTGATTTGGAGGTTCCACCGCTGTTTTAAAGGAAATTGTTACCGGTTAATTGTATCTGAAAACCAAAACCCACTTTGTCTCCCATGGATGTGTAGCGTCATTTAAATGGACCCGGTATAGGCTGCTGAGACACGAACCGTACTCCCGACAAATGCTCTCCAAGCATACTGTTGTAGGTTTTAAGTTTATGCAACTGTATCTGGGGGGGGGGGGGGGGGGGGAGTGCTGAAATTGGTTGCTCCTGTTGTGTTGTCTAGTCCAGCAGCACTGACAAAGCCTTTAGACAACCATATAGAGAAAAATGTTAGAATGTGCAATTTAAAATGCTAAATATAAAGTTCAAATGTTTATTTCTCGTAGCCTGCTACTTTTTGTGTGAATAATTGATTAAATCATGTAGATTAATAGACTTTAAAAGTTTAATTGATAGTTGGTGGTTGCTATGGATTCCCCTGTGTGTGGGGAACCCCTCTAGGTATTGTGATGAGGGAATCTCACCTATGATGTCATTCATACATCACAGACCTCAACACTCCTCCCACATGTTCAGTTGCATGAACTGAAAAAACAAAGCAATGGTATGTTTGGAGAGCTTTTGATGCTGGATTTGTTTGTTTCTGGGTGAGGTATACCAGGCGACTTTAAATATTACCTCTAGAATACGAGCAACAGAGACTTTATGTGCATTACCAGTATTTAAAGTTGTATAGTCCGATGGTTTTATCAGTTTCTGTCGTCTTTTGAGATAAAAGATATGTTTATCATTATAATCTACCTCTCTTTAGTTTAGTTTAAAGTAACTTTACTTTAAAATAACTTACGGTCTATTTGAAGTGCAATTATACACAACTAATTTTGGCATGCTTCTCAAAACGGATACGATAGACTTCAGCAGTAACAGGTTCTATTAAATTGACTTATTGTGCCCTTTTGTTGCAACAAATATTTAATAATTGCACCCATATCTATGTTAGATATGTAGGTTCAGATTTAGATAAGTGTTTTGCTTTAAAAAAAAAAAATGCTTTTATCGGACTGCAACTTTACCAGTTTGCATTGCACTGACTTTATTGTTGTGGGGAAAAAATATATCCACATTTGAATATGGGGTGCTTGTCTGTGGGTGGAATCGTGTGGTGGCCAGTTAATCCCTAAGTGGCTAGGTAACCAGACTGGGCAGGTGTCTAGGCTAATAATGGAAGGAACTTGTTTGGTAAATCATGTATGCTCTAAAATTGTACAGTGCGATAATCGCGACTTTCTGCGTTTTTTGTTGTTGATAAATATCCCCAATGATCTAAATTAGTCCGAAATTGCCATTGTTTCGTTTTTGTCGAAATCCAATTGAATTCATATAAAAATCTGCCTTGAAATCCATTTGTGTACAGATCCTGTCTATTAAATTGGCTTATTATTGTGCAGCAACACACGGTCAATAAGTGCGCTGGTATCTTTTTTCTTCTTGAGTATTTATACTGCGTATCATGAATAAGTCTGAATAGACTTGTTTTCACCATTAGACAGTTTGTCGATAGAAAGCCCGAGCCTACACTTTTACTGACCCAATGGATATTTTATCTCCCACACCATATAGACATGGTATGAGAGCAACTGGCATTTGATGACGCTGTAGGTTTATACACGGCGGTGGAAATCCAAAATAGCAGAGGTGGGGGGCATGGGGAACCATCGACCGATATCTAAGTTTGGATATGAAGGATCAAACCTAGGATGGTGCAGTTTTAAATGAAATAAATACTACTGGTGTTTTTCTACTTTTAGAAAACAAAATCTATATTCAAATAGTTTTGATATATTTTCAAATAGGTGCTTACTGTTTTAAACAGAACACCACTGGATGTGAATTTGTGACTACTTGAAATTTCTGTGCAAGTTTAATTAAATGGGGTCAATATGCGTATTCCGAGTTCCATTGGTCCCTCAGGAAGGACCAATGTTGAGAGCCAGGACAGAGCAGGGATGAAAGAATCTCCGGTTTCCGCGATTAAACAAAATATTTCCTGATTCATGTTAAGCACAGTACCAAGGAATGATACTTGTCGCTTCCTAGCCAGGCCCTCTGCATTATTTGGACAGGGCAAGGGATGAGTGCTCAGTGTCAGGGTAATGTGACTGAGTGGGATACCAGGTCATGGTGCCAGCGGCCTGGTTTCCCAGTGAGACAGCACTATAAAGTTGCCATGAGTGTGCACTGTCACAAGTCTGTACCCGTCCTGATATGACCTTAGATGTTGCTAGGACGTAAAACAACAAACAAACCAAGGAATCAGGATATAG
This sequence comes from Branchipolynoe longqiensis, assembly GCA_030323885.1. NCBI lineage: Eukaryota > Metazoa > Annelida > Polychaeta > Phyllodocida > Polynoidae > Branchipolynoe > Branchipolynoe longqiensis. The sequence continues at coordinate 139,465,113 of CM059186.1, forward strand.
CAGTAATTGGTTAGTTCAAATACTGTTCTTATATGACCTTAGATGTTGTTAGAAGCGAGAAAGAGTTAGGTATAGGCACAACAAGGATAATTGAAACCTGACTTTCGGCATTTTCGCGGAAATTCGCCATCGGTGAAAACTTGAAAGTTGAATTGGGAGCTTTGTGGCGGCCATCTTGGTGGTTCCCTTGGATTATCCGGTCTGTTGGCTTGATTTCCGCTTTTTTTAAAATTTGCCCGAGACCACTTCTCCGATACAGGGTCACAGTTACAGCTTATCGGACGGAGGCGGGAGGTCGTAAATCCCCCATACAAAGTGGTATTTTATCTAATGTGAAAAATTTGCTTGACAAATTCACTGCAATCTACATTAGAAACAAATGTATGGCAAGAACCAGACCAAGTTGGGTGATGAAGGATATGGGTTTGCTAGGTATCATATCCACGTCACTCTGCATGCGAAGCACTATAACCATTAGGCCATCCCGTCCAGTCAGTAATGGGGGGGGGGGGGGGGGAGGGGGTGGGGGGAAGAGGACCGGCCATCTAAAACTAGCGTTTTTTGTGTAGGTTAATTGAAAAAAGAAAAAAAAGTTGGGTTGTTGGATATTATCATGAGCAGATGCATTGATAATTTGTGTAAATATTTGCTTGCCTTTGGTGGGAGATAAATGAAAATGAACCTGTTGAGGATCTACTGTAAACTCTTTTATATGCAGGAGAATGACATGACATGAACGACTACATGTACTTCACTGTTTAATGGTAGAAAAGGTTTTCTCTTAAAAAGGTATTTATTTTATTTTATAACTTTTTGATAATCCTCTCGAACTTGAAAAAAAAGTAGGCCTAAGGAGTAAAAAGTAGGCCTAAGGAGTAAAAATTAAACGATTTACATTACATGTGCATTGATCTGGTATTGGGGGATAACAAATCTCGTTTGATTTTACCGTAATACTTGGATAGTATCCGATTTAGTTCCAGTATGTGGACATTTAATTAACATTATTGTATATTGATGTATGGTATGTACACACATCACAGTGAATGTGGGACAAGTCTGTCCCACGAGTGTGATTATTAAAAGTGTGAACAAATCTACTCCAATAGTTTGGTTTTTATTGAGAAACTTGCCAATTAATCCTCACCCCAACAAGTACGCTATAGGTTTTCAGTTTGTACAACGGTGGGTGTGCTGTAGTTGATACGCAACGGAAGAACGAGGAGGCATGGGTGGAAGAAAACACTTTATTACAGGAAAAACAAAATCAGGAAGAGAACAATATCACTCAAATAACACACAAATCAGGTATAACTCACAACGCAAGGGGGGGGAGGGGGGGGGGACAGGTTATAGAGCGAAGTGAGGGGAAATGAAAGTACGAGAGGGGATTGGGGGGGGGGGGGGGGGGGGGAGAACCCGGAAAAGCCCTCCACCTTAGGGGAAGAGTAGAGAAAAGAAGGGTAGTGGGTGGAAAGAAGAGACACAGCAGAAGGCGGCGACGGCCGGGGTTATTACAGGAAGAACAAAATGTTTAGGCAGGAAGAGAAGAATATCACTCAAATCACTCACAAATCAAGTATAACTCACAACGCAACCGGGTAAACAGGTAATAGAGCGAAATCCGAGAGTTTGTTTGTTTGTTGTTGTTTTATGTCCTAGCAACATCTAAGGTCATATCAGGACGGGTACCGACTTGTGACCATGCGCACTCATGGCGACTTTATAGTCTGCCCCACCAGCAAACTAGATTGTACTGGTGTTTTTTCTACTTTTAGAGAAAAAATATCTATATTCAAATAGTTTTGATATATTTTCAAATAGGTGCTTAATGTTTTAAACAGAACACCACTGGATGTGAATTTGTGAAGGCTGTGCAGGGTGAAGGAGTCCGGCGAGGGGATGGTGAGGAAACGGAGGGCCGAGCGGAGGATCATGGTGAGGGTGCGAGGATCCAGGGGCGGTCCGAGGGCAGCAGGAAGGCCGGGTCATCCTGGCCCACGGGGACCAGGATGACCAGGCCGCCACTGGGCAGAGGAGAGACCCTGGTGAGGCTGGGATGAAGAGGGTGACGGTATCAGTGGCCAGTGCGAGGGTCTTTGAGCTCCGGATGGTGAGACGTAGGCCGCTGACTGCGGGTGCGATGTCTCCGCGGGTGATGGTGTGTGGCCCGCCCTACCCCCCGGACAAGAGCAGGTTTGACTGCCACAGCATCGCGAAGTAACCGAGGAGAAGGGGTCCTCCTCCCTTCCCTCCCCCCCCCTCCGAGGCCTCCACCCAGCAGCTTGCTCCTGAGATGGGAGTTCTTGACGGTAGCCAGCGCAGCAGAAGCAGCGTAGAGTCCAAGGGCATCGCAGTCGTGCGCCACCATTAAGTTGAGGAAGGCGAGGGCCTGGCGCCTCTGATTGCACCAGGTGGAGGGCACGAGGGCAGCGACTCGGAGACTCGATGGCGGCAACCTCGGCAAGGGAGAATCCTGGAATTAGAGACCATGGTTGTAGGGGAAGTCATCATGGCAGGGCTCGCGGCGGGCCACCTCAGCGCGGGTCACCTCCGCCCAGGGGCCCGGCTGAGGCCGTCGGCTAGGACGAGGGAGGCACCGGGCTTGTGGACGATGGAGATGGTGAAGGAGTTGCTTGCTGCGAGGAGCCAGAGCTCTCAGGCGCAGGTCCCGAGGTCACACTCATCGTCCCCGACAACCTCGGGGAACCCCTGGCCGACCCCGTCATCCAGGACACCCTCCCCGCGGGCCGCCTGTGCCCCCCCCCCCCCCCCCCCCCCACCAACTGAAGTGGTGGGCCTTGGCGGAAGCGAGGATCTCTCGGACGGCGGAGGCATGCGTGTGGGTTGTCGGGTGGGCATCGCGGGGGCGGCGGCCAGGGCGAGGAGGTGCGGCCCCGCAGGCATCCAGTTCCTGACATGGCGGCGGTACTCAGGGTGAAGGGCAGCGGCTGTCTGTGGAGGGTATGCCGTCATGGGCGGCAGGGGTGGGGCAGCCAGCGTCTGAGCAAGGATGAGGTTCTCCATAAGGCTCCTGAGCCAGTCGAGCATGCGGTCGTGGGAGTCGAGTGACGCTGAGGTGGAGGTGTGCCATCGCTCCCCGACTTCCGCTGGCATGAGGCCGAGACGGGCGTCGTGGAGGCAGAGTTGGCTGTACTGCTGGGCACCCTTCTGCGGCTGCGAAAGGCATGATGATCGCGGATGCGGCGTGGGGAGGTGAAGAAAGAAGAGGCGGAATGGCTGGAGGCAGCAACAAGAGGAAGAGAGAAACCCCCAGGGGCGACCAGCGGGAAGGCCGAATGAGTTAGAGAGTCCATCTCCCATACTGGTAGATCGTGGGTTCGAATCCTGGTCGAGTCAAACCAATGACTTAAAAATTTATACTTGTCACTTCCTAGCCAGATGCTTGCCATTACTAGGATAGGGCAAGGAGCAGTGGAATGAGGAAGACCAGTCGTCTGCGACTGAAATTTCCTCTGCTTAAACAACTAATGTACCCCCCAAAAAAAGGTGAGAGGTGGTAGACGGGGGGTGGGGTAGCAGAGGCAGTCAGGGGCCGTATTCATGAGCTCGGGGTAGGGCTCTAACCGTAGGGTAGGGTATCCCCCCCGGCTAACGGTGGAAAATCCGTATTCATGAGCTTGGGGTAGCACTACCCTGGGGGTACCCTACCCCAATTTCGACTCAGGGGTAAGCCACTATCCCGAGGGGATAGTGAGCATATGTGGCTCTGAATCTATTCAATGCGATCATATTTGATAGATTTACATACACAATAAGTGAAATTTGGTCAAATTAACCCTAAATGCGAAGCGAAATTAACACTGCTGCCGCAAAGGCGGCGAAATGAATATTTTCGAATCGACGAATGTAAAGTACACAAATCGCCGCCGCAGCGACGTCGATATCCATACTGTCGACGTCAAGTAAAAATGGCCGCCGCCGAATCGGCGGGAATTTCTTACGCCCAAATCTATTAAATGCTGTCATATTTAACAGAATTACATACGCAATAAGTGAAATCTTATCAATTTAACCCTAAATCCGAAGCGAAATTCACGCTGCTGGCACAAAGGCGGCAATATTAATATTTTCGAATCGATGAATGTAAAGTAAACAAGTCGCTGCCGTCGCCGCCGAATCGGCGTGAATTTCTTACGCCCTAATCTATTAAATGCAGTCATATTTAACAGAATTACATACGCAATAAGTGAAATCTTATCAATTTAATCCTAAACCCGAAGCGAAATTCACGCTGATGGCGCAAAGGCGGCGATATTAATATTTTCGAATCGACGAATGTAAAGTAAACAAGTCGCCGCCGTCGCCTCCGAATCGGCGTGAATTTCTTACGCCCAAATCTATTCAGTGCGATCATATTTGATAGATTTACATACACAATAAGTGAAATTTGGTCAAATTAACCCTAAATGCGAAGCGAAATTAACGCTGCTGCCGCAAAGGCGGCGAAATGAATATTTTCGAATCGACGAATGTAAAGTACACAAATCGCCGCCGCCGCAGCGACGTCAATATCCATACTGTCAACGTCAAGTAAAAATGGCCGCCGCCGAATCGGCGGGAATTTCTTACGCCCAAATCTATTAAATGCTGTCATATTTAACAGAATTACATACGCAATAAGTGAAATCTTATCAATTTAACCCTAAATCCGAAGCGAAATTCACGCTGCTGGCACAAAGGCGGCGATATTAATATTTTCGAATCGATGAATGTAAAGTAAACAAGTCGCTGCCGTCGCCGCCGAATCGGCGTGAATTTCTTACGCCCTAATCTATTAAATGCAGTCATATTTAACAGAATTACATACGCAATAAGTGAAATCATCAATTTAACCCTAAATCCGAAGCGAAATTCACGCTGCTGGCGCAAAGGCGGCGATATTAATATTTTCGAATCGACGAATGTAAAGTAAACAAGTCGCCTCCGAATCGGCGTGAATTTCTTATGCCCAAATCTATTCAGTGCAATCATATTTGATAGATTTACATACGCAATAAGTGAAATTTATTCAAATTAACCCTAAATCCGAAGCGAAATTAACGCTGCTGCCGCAAAGGCGGCGATATTAATATTTTCGAATCGACGAATCTAAAGTACACAAATCGCCACCGCCGCAGCGACTGGAGGGAATTCCCAAATCTATAAATAATCGAACGGGTAGCTATCCGCGGCGTCTTGGGCATTGGTGAATACAACTTGACCCATTTCTCCAACCTGCGGATAGCCACCCAACGACTAAGCCTACCCTCCGGCTAAGCGTACCCCGAGCTCATGAATACGGGCCCAGGGGCCAAATGTATGAGCCACAATTTATCGGCTGTGGAGTTAAGGGCGGCCGGCGGGGTATCTATTGTCGGCGTTAATATATGTGTCACAGGGGATGTATGTGACCAAAGCGCGTGCGGGTTAGCTAACGTTTCAGTTATTTATAGATTTGGGAAATCCCTCTGCGTTTGTAGGCATATATTAGGCTCAAATATATTAAATGCTGCTGTACCAACTCGGGCCAAATCTATTCAATGCGACCATATTTAACAGAATTACATACGCAAATCGTGAAATTTCATTAAATTAACCCTAAATTCGAAGCGTTATTAAGGCTATATATATTTTCGAATCGACGAACGTACAGTAAACAAACCGTCGCCTCTGCCAGTATGGAAAGCGACGTTGATGCGGCGGCGATTTGTGTACTTTACGTGCGTCTATTTGAAAATATAAATATAAATATCGCCGCCAATGCAGCAGTAGCCTTAATAACGCTTCGAATTTAGGGTTAATTTAATGTAATTCTGTTAAATATGGTCGCATTGAATATATTTGGCCCGAGTTGGTGCCTAACCCGGACGTTATCCCAGGCTCAAGTTGGAGTTAGTGACGACGACGTTAACCCTAGAGGAGTTTGCCTATCCCGGGCACATACATTTACACTTTGGGCCGCTAACCCGGGAAATCCGCACGACGCGTGGGTTACGAGCCCTAACCCGCCCTCATACATTTGGCCCCTGGTGTCTTGAAAACTAAGCAATTGTGTGCTTGGAGACCTATTTGTGGTTTGTCTCAAGGCGAGGTATACCGGGTGACTAATATTTTGTTAAAATATAAGTAAATAATCAAATTAAAGAAAGTTGGTTTTAAATTATCATCCGAAGAAGAGATATAAACTGAAGACCGAACCACTTTTATTTAATGTTTATTCGGGTCTCTAGGCGTGTCGGGCGGATCAAACCCATTGACAGTCCTTTCAGAAATGATCAGCCTATTATGGGACCGCGATTAGTCAACAAAATTATCATTTAAAAATGGTATCTTAATCTTATGTTTTTTTTGTTCTTAAATGCCAAGTTCACAGCTCTAAATACATTGGCGTTTTTTTTTTTTCAATATCTTTTATTTAATGTGGCCAATGACAAGGTAGATGGATAGACCGAAGCAGGGATGTCATGGACGGGGTCGTACCCCCTGGTTGCTAGCTAGTGTACTAAACCGAGCGTAGCGCCAGTTGGGAATAGCGTGAGTTGCTGGAACTAGAGACTTGGCCTTATTCCTTTGTCATTATGTCTTCACCCGTTATTATATATTAGTGAGCCGCGTTACCCGTGTTATTATTAGATGGTTACCATCCACTATTACTACTGCATGACTAAAACCAAATACTCCCACCAGATCTAACTCAATGTAAAGCTTAACCAATTCACAACGCCACCTATCTGGTCACCATTAGATTAATACAACTTATTTCTCCCAGAGGACGCCACTAGAATAGCTTTCTTATGGAATACGTTTCCATAGTTATTTTTTAGTTACGGTCTGATCTAGGCTATTTTAATTCCCCACTGTTAGTAATAACAAAAACAAAAATCAATATGCCTCTAAAAATGTAAGTTGTGTAGTCATGAGGATACATTAATGTAGGGAACGTCCTAGTGTTGGGGTGCATTAATGTTGGTGGTGTCCTTCTGTTGGAATAAACCAGGCGGGATCATCAATCGGTTAATCCACATTAAGTCACCTTTGGAAGTAGTCTGTGCCATACAATTTCAAATTATTTTTAAATATATTTTCTAAAACCATATTCTATAGAGATAGGTCAATTTCATGACAATATGCGCAAATGGTTCTACTTCTTCGAAACAATATGGGTAATTTCACAATATGTGCAAACGGTCCTAGTTCTTAGAAACAATATTGGTAATTTCACAACAATATGAGCAAACGATTCTAGTTCTTAGAAAGAATATGGGTAATTTCACGACAATATGCGCACACGGTTCCTCACATGGCCTAAATGTGGTCCCATTTTTTAACGTTCGTGCCATGTTAAACCTACTAATAGCTGCTGGGTGTAATAACCGTTGACCGATTGTTCAAAGCCTTACGCTTTATACATGCTCGGGTATACAGCGAAAGTACGTGACCAGACCTATGTGTTAAGGTGTACCCGTTTTATATTTACCCTTTTTGGTTGTATTTAAACATTTGTATCTCTTCTACTAAACACAAGGAACTTGTTCACTATTTAGTTGAATGATAACTTTGAGCCCTTTGAACCCTTTGGGTGAGCGTATGAGTGTGAGGGGAGATGGACAGACCAGAAATTCACTCATCACTAAACACAAATACAATATTAGTTTTTCTCTCAGATACACACAGACACATAACTTTCCATTAGTTCGCAGTTAAACATGTACAAATACAGTGTACGGTGTAACAACAACAATATTTAATCAAAAATAATTGTAATTGAAGAGAATACAGCAGTATCCATGTAATAGGCCTGTTCTGCACAGGCACCAACCCACACATTACAAATTGTGTTAACTAAATACAATGGCTAAAGACCAATGACTATTTCAGTTACCATTTGGGGCTGGGAGCGCCCGCAAGTTCGACACACTTACAGCCCTAGTGCGCCTGTGGTTGAATTGCTATTCTAGATATGTTTTCCTGATAATCTGTGGATCGTATCAGAAATAGTGCTACCCGATTGCAGGTGCATTCAGGCACACCCAGACTGTAAGCGTGCAAACGCCTGGGCTCACCAGGCCCCAAAGAGTTAATAGTATTATTTTGTAACCGTCGGACCTCAGCAAAAGTCAGAACACAACCAGGCTATACACAATATTCACAACGCATGCGACATTGACGGCGACGACGAACACTACGGTTGTAAGACCGTTGCCACAGCGCATGCGTGTGAATATCGTGTATTGTGCCGATTTGGCCAGAAAGCTGAAGTTCCACCCAGCAAGCATCGACTGTCCTTGAGATAGGAGTTCTTAAAAGTTGCATAATCCGTTGGTTTTGAATTTAATTGATAAATTTGATATTTTAAGTATAAGGATACAAAATAATGTGCACACTAACCAGTTGAACCAAACTGCAATACGTAATTACGACATTAACTCTAAAATCACATCGTTGGTTTTGACTCTTAAGGTGAAAACAAATCCAAAATGATTAATGAGTGAACCAATATCTTAAGTTGGAATTAAATTTAGATAACTGTTTTGATTTAGAAAATATTATGCTTTCATCGGATTACGCAACTTCAAGCCATTTAAATCTCGTCTAAGGAAACCTAACTACAGTAGTACCTGTCTTCAAAGGACAACTCTGCATCGAGACCAATGTTGTCCCGACATAGCAGGTGTCCCGTCATTGGAGGGACAGCCAAATGAGGTACTAGGGTATAAAAGAAAATCTAAAATATCCATGTTCGACATCCCACAGCAAGTCTTCCATGGCTATAAACATCTTATGCAGGATATCAAACTGAACTGAAGGAAATGTTCCTGATATAGTAATCTTGGCACACACAACAAATTCACTTCATGTGGGGAAAAAAGCAAAGGAGTGTGCCATAAAAATATGCAAATACCGTTATATTCTATATATCGTCATATTCAATCAATGTTAAAATATCCAGTTGTCATCACATTCTACCAATGTTAACATATAATGATATTTTCATATTATATCGATGTTAAAACACCGCCATATTTAATCAGTTTCTTCAATGACATAAATACATTAAGATCCCCTATAAAAAAAAATCAAACTGGAAAAAATGGCAAGAACGATATTTAAAAAGGAGGAAAATTTTCGTCAAACCGAGTAGATAATACATTAAAATGATAAGCCCATGCTGATAAAAAATCTTTCTCGGCTTCTTCTCACATACCTGAATCACTAAACCTTAGCCGTTGTTAACTTACATACAGAGCAGCATAAATTAAAATTTACCATGCAAATCTTCAGCATCATCAACATCATCAGTTCTAGTTTCTGGGACAAAGAGCCAGCCCACAAATGAGACATTCGGTAAACCCTAGGCAGTGCAGTGCGGTGCCCATGCCCCACCCAGTTACCCTGACGCTGTGCGTCTTTGCTATCACAGTGCAGCCATCGTCAGCCCGCCAATGTGCCGTCACGCTAACAGGCGGGGCACTGACAGGCGACACCCCTACTGGAGGGGGGCGCTGCCAGGCGGCATCCCTACTGGAGCGGGACGCTGACAGGCAGCATCCCTAATGGAGCGGGGCGCTGACAGGCGGCCTCCCTAATGGAGTGGGGCGCTGACAGGCGGCATCCCTAATGGAGCGGGGCGCTGACAGGCGGCATCCCTACTGGAGCGGGGCGCTGACAGGCAGCACCCCCCACTGGGGCGGGGTGCTGACAGGGTGACACCAGAGGTTAAAACGTGTACACAATACACACCGCTTATTTTAAATCCGAGCAGATAATCCAACCCGTGGGCCGAATCGCTAAGTCATCGTCACATAACAACTACTAAATCTGGCCTGGGCGCGTGGGGCAGGGGGGACGAAAGATTTCTTTTATTTATTTATTTTTCTTAATTTAAATTTTAAAAGATTTTTCCACAACCACAATTTTAGTGCACCATTGCCCCCCCCCCCCCCTCCCCAAGTCTTCTTTTCTATCCCAAGTTTACGATCGAAAATACAATACAACTAGTATCCCTGCTTGCGATAGAAAAATGTCACCGTGCTACATTTGCAGGCTTCCTGTACAAAACAAACGCCGGTCTGCACGCCAAGGTGTTATGCGGCGCGACCTTTTTTTTGTCTTGTTATATTGCCATGCAGCGCACACCTATAAAACAAAGTCCACATGCTGCAAACCTACAGGCCCAACTGAATACCTCCCTAACTACTACGTCAGCTGGCCGCAGCCCTACACAAACAAAACCCTACGCCTCAATGGTCACCAGGGGGCCATATATAATGTATAAAACGCCCATTAGTGGTGGGGTCTGGGGGTTAGTGTTCTAGTCGGTTTCCGATGTTATGAGGTTGGGAATGACGTAACGAGACTAACTAAAACCATAAAATCCACAAAATAATTGTATCCATACATGTGTACGTATGTGTGTGTGTATGTATATACAGTAAAACCCTATCTAACCGATCACCTCCAATATCAACCACTCCCCTATATCTATCGCTTTATTTGGGTCCCAACAATACCATTGAAACGATATTCTAACTCCCTAAACCGACCACCTCCCTAAATGGACCACTTAAAGTCGGTCCCATGGTCGCTCGATTTTGAGGTTTTACTATATATACACTGAGCATTGTAATTTACTGACAATATATATATGTATATATATATATTATACACACAAATATATAACCTTTTACATACAATATATTACATATATGAGTACATTGTAATATATTATATGTATATACAGATATATATGAGTATATTACAATATATATAATACAGACACATATATAATACACATACATATATGTATAATTCTTATATATAAGATAGATAAAATATATATTATAGGGGGGGGGGGGGGGGGAGAGAAAGAAAGGTGAGGGTTAGGGAAACCCGACAGCTAAAAACAAACATTCCCATTAAAAATCAAGCAGTGGTGAGTTGTCCGGGTCAAGGCCGCGAGGTGATTTGGTTTGAGTCACTAGAAAAGCTGGATGATCGAGTCACGAGCCTGGCCTACGCCGATCCACTTCACTGAAAACAGAGGCGCAAATGTGTCAGTTAACAGTGGCAGCAAGGGGGCCGGCATATTGTTGAAGATTTATACTGCCTATCATGGATAAGCTTGAATAGGCTTGTTTTCACCATTAGACAGTTTGTCGATAGAAAGCCCAAGCCTAAACTTTTACCGACCCAAGGGATTTTTAACCTCCCACACCACATAGACATGGTATGAGAGCAACTGGCCTTTGATGACACTGTAAGTTATACACAGCGGTGGAAATCCAAATTGGCAGAGATGGGGGCACGGGCAATCGAACCACCGACCTTCAGATTATGTTTGTTTGTTGTTGTTTTACGTCCTAGCAACATCTAAGGTCATATCAGGACGGGAGGGAGTTCGACTTAGAAAAAAGTCAGACACTCTAACCACTCCACCACATATAAAGGCACGATAACAGTTTTTAATTTGTTTAAATTGTGATGGGTGCATTTATGCTGCCCATAACAGCTAAGTCTAATGGCTTGTTTTCACCACTAGACAGTAATAGTCTTGTGGTTCCCGTTGTTTTATCACTTTCAGTTGTTGTGTAGCTATCTACTGCATACATTCTTCAGCGTTCCTGCACCTATCAGCCAATCACTTTTAAGACTTTTTAATACCAATTTTCATACAATTTAAGACCTATTTTCACATCAAATGTAACATACATATTTAATTAAATATTAACAGAAATGAATGAGGTGATGCAACCTATCGATATTTCAGCTCCACAGGAATTTGTGCTTTGTGAAGATTGCTGGTAAAACATCTTGAAACAAAATTGTTGACACCAAATCCAATTTAAGACCTTTGTAAAACCAGTCACAGAAAAGTTACCATATTTATGACTTTTCAAGGCCTTGAAAATGGACTAAACAATATAAGACTTTTTAAGCATCCGCGGGAACCCTGTTCTTTTTGTTTTTAAGTATTCTCCCACATCTCCCCCAACCGTCTGTAAGTTTGTTCGTTCTACCTGGCTTAGATATTGCTAGGACATAACAATGCTGTCAGACAATTAACAATATATATTTTGAAGTAACTTATATCATTAGCATTCCAAAGAATTTATTACATTCAAGTTAAGTTTTGAACAAGAAATTTAAGCAAAATCTGACGGATTCATCCAAAAATAATGCAAAATTATTGAAAATTCGATAAATACCTGAATATCCGACGAAAATCGGTAATCCGACGAAAATCGGATAATCCGACTCTGCACAAACACAGAGTATTTTACTGAACCGCTAATTATTTAATTCACAGTGCAATATACGCTGTAGTTCCTTTTACGTAACAAGCTATTATATTGGTAACCTAGTTTGGTATGGGGTGTTATACCACTGCCGAGTACTTCTGCTTACGACAACAATTTATTTTAAGGCCACTCCAATAGACCCCCCCCTCCCCCCACCAACGCTTGCTCTTCCATCCACCCAATAGAGAACCTCAGGGAACCTCGTTGGGTGGCGTGTAGGAATAAAGTGGAAGTGACCTATTGGTTGGGGCGCATGTTGCTTACTTACCGGGGACTTCAAGAAGTTCTTCGATTTTCCTGATGTAACCCTGCGCGTTGGCCGGCAGATCAGAGAACTTACGCACGCCCTCCGTAGACTTTTTCCAGCCAGGCATTGTAATGTACTCGACCGTCAGACTAACAAACTCCTCTTGACAAGCTGTAAGAAGTAGAGAACCATACTTTGCTACAACAATGAGAACGCCACCTGTCGGAGACCTTGGGTTGGTTGGTTGGTTATTGGAGGTTTATCTTCTGGCAACATCTAAGGTCATATCAGGATGGGTACCAACTTGTGACAGTGCACACAGATGGCGAATTTATAGCCCTGCTGGGAAATCAGGCTGCCGGCACCATGACCCGATATCCCTCAGTCACATTATCCTGATACTGAGCTAACCAGAGTTAACCAGTCCATACCATATCCTATTAAATCCGAGCACCAGGCTAGGAAGCGACAAGTATAAATTTTTAAGTCATTGGTTTGACTCGACCGGGAACCGAATTCCCGATTTCCCACGCGCAAGGCCCGCGCTCTACCGATTCGGCCAACGCACCTGGTTGGAGACGTTGAGAAATTTACATTCAAACTGGTGCATTCTGAGAAAAATTGTGTTTTCATTACACACATTTTATTGCATAAATTGCATGGTCAGCTATATAGGACTACATGTCACACGTGAGTAATGCTGTGGATACCTGTACCCACTCACCACTTTATTTTCTCAACGGATTTGGAATAATATCGACAGGTGTCAAAATCAACCTACAAAAGTCGGGAAACAGCCGATCGGCGGGAAATTATCCTGTCTGTAATAGCTAACCCACCAAAGGTTCCTCTGTGCAGGTTATTTCAACATTTGTTATAATTTCTGACTATTTCTTCTAGGATATATCAATTCGCCAAATGTACATCAGACTAATGGTCAGACAAAGCCACACTAATAGATTTCAGTTGTTTTGACCCGTTAACACACGTAAGTCACATTATCCTGATACGGAGCAAACCAGTTCTTGCCCTATCCTAGTAATGCCGAGTTTCAGGCCAGGTAGCGACAAGTGTAAATTTATAGGTCATTGGTATGACTTGGTTGCGGTTTCAAAACCTCAACATCATGTACAGGAAGCCAGCCAGCGCTCTTATCAATTTAGCCACCACGTCAGGTCGCAAATACCAAGATGAATTCTAGAGCTACACACATAGTTGGTCACGTGGCTATCAGTCTGCGCGCAAAGTAGAATAAATGCAGTAAGTTACCTGGGAAGTATTTCAACTTCTGGCCATTTTTTATATAGTTCACGCCAATTTTCAGATCTTCCATGTCGTCAAGGATATCTAACTTGGTCACGGCAATTCTGTCAACAAACAACACATCTTTCATTAGAACTTCTTAAAGCTCCTTAGTTCGCAACTAAGCCACCAGGGAGGGAACGCTGGGTTGAGGAGATTTATAACAAGGTTTGTACCCATTTCGACAGATCAAATTCACAGACTTTCACAGACCTTTCAGTGAAAGATTCCGGGACATTTTAAAGATATTTAGTAAATTGAAGTACCCCGAAACACAACCGTATTTATAGTTGATTCATTGTGTAATGCTGCTGTCACATTACGCCGCTTCGCGCCAATATATGTTGACGTATTTGATTTTTTGCCGCTGCGTTGGGATGTCAGTATGCATTACTCGCACGTTGGTATACGTCAATGTACGTCGACGTTCGTCGAGATGGGGGTCGGCAAAGTTTTGTGCATGCACAAAACTTTCAACGCACAACAACGTTCGACAACGCGTGGATCTTACGTCCGCCGTATGTTATGTAAGCGTTAGGCTTACATCGATGTATGTTAGACGTATGTTGGAGGAACGTTGTTACGTTGATTTTTTTTTCCTCTGACGGAGAGCGTTCCGTCAGCGCGTTGGCAACGTAACACCAACGTATGATGACGTTGTTCTAACGTATGCAGGACGTATGGCCGACACGCGGTTGGCGTTTCTCCACCATGTCTCAACGCTTTTGATGAAAAGAGCGCGCGTCTGGCGCTTGCTTAACGTTGGCACGCTGGGGGCATGCTGACTCAACGCCGAAACATGCTGGAGTGTCGTTGGACATGCATCGCTTACACGCTGGCACTACGCTCTCATACGTTGTGCAACATGTCGGACGGTCGCTAGCGGAATGTTGCGAGCACATTATGCCAACCCTAGGTACACGCCGCGCGCTCGAGAGGCTCGTTACCCACACGTTGTGCCCAACCTTTTTGGGGTTTTTTTCCTCACGCGTCGACATATATTACCACAACGTTGGGCGTACGCTACGCTTACGGCCACTAAATTGCGCTGTCAAACTTTTCCCCCCACGGAGAAAGGTTTGACGCATCTCGACGTAAAAAAGTGATTTTCCGCCTTGGCGAGATACGCCCTAATGTGACAGGGCCATAAGATGTGAAGTGTAAATAAGCATAAAAAATAACAACAAATGTATGTATAGTTCTAATATAAAAATAAAGAGGCAGGATAACAAACCCAGAACCTTAAAAAAGATATCAAGATTTTCCATTTTCAAGGATCTTTGAATAAATTTTCAGGCCTGGAATTCTGAATTATCAAATTCCAGGCCTTTCCAGGTTTTTAAGGACCCGTACGAATCCTGTATAAACAATCCACGCTGTCCACCGTCTTTCAATTACATATGGGTGGGCAGGCTTAATTAAGGGGCACATAGGATTAAAAGTCATCGCATTTATGCACAACGATTCCGAAGAATTGGGCTTTATTAGGTTCATTAAAAAAATAATTGTGAATTAAAAAAAGATCCAATGTTACTGGGTCACACTGCCTGCCCCAATTTCTTATTTGGGTATTCGAGTAAAAAAAAGAAGAAAAAAAGGTGTACTTAACAAATTGTCTACCATCCGCATTTCTGCGGTGCAAAACATTTTTATTTTGGCAACCGGCAGACTCCAGCTTAAAACCTTACACAATATATGCCCAAATCACATGAGTAGGCAGGTCTGGGTCACTCATGCGATGAATGAAGTCAGTGATCAAATTTCCTATTTAGGTACTTCCGTGGGAGAAAAATACAGTGTACTTTCCAATTAAAATTTCTTTTTTAAAAAAGAAGAAAAGTACTTTCCAATTTTTGTTTGGTGTATGAAATTTGAATTTTGCCTATTGGTGTACTCCGGCTTAAAACTGTGTAGAAAATACGCAAACATTGTATGAGTACGCATGTCTGGGCTCACTCACGCGCTGAAGCCGTTGATCATATGCGAGTACTTCAACATAAACATGTCGAGCCATCCGCAGCGCCGCGGCCGGCCTGTCGTCACGCCGTACTCATGCCCCTTCTGCTGTAAGTGGCGACCCAGCTCCTGTTGAGACAAGCATCTTAATTAATACTTAATTCTCACTTAATTCTTATCGGGCGGGATGGATAAATAGGTTGTTTGGTTGGTTGGTTGTTGGGAGTTTTACATCCTGGCAATATCTAAGGTCATATCAGGACCGGTACCAACTTGTGACAGTGCGTACTCACGGTGATTTTATAGTGCCGCCACACTGGGAAAATCAGGCAGCCGGCACCATGACTCGATATCCCACTCAGTCACATTATCCTGACACTGAGCCAACCAGTCCTTACCCTATCCTATTAATGCTGAGCACCCTGGTAGGAAGTGACAAATATCAATTTTTATAAGTCACTGGGTTGACTCGACAGGGAACCGAACTCCTGGCTGCGCTCTTCCGATATGGCCACTGCACCCGGTGCCTTAATAAGTAGAGCACTCACTTCACGTGTGGGATGTCAAAGTTCAGAACACCAGTTTGAGTCAAAGTTGCACAGTCCAAAGTTTTTCTCAATTTCTGAGATAAATATATTAGGTTGATCATTATAATGTATCTTAATTTAGTTTAAAGGAACTTTGATCGTAGGTGGCTAACTTTTGAGATATTCAAAGTGCAAACACACTAAATTAATTTTGGCAAGCACGCCAATAGGCTTATGCAGTAACAGGTTCCATTAAACTGACTCGGTATTCCCTTCTATGTGGCAAAAAAGGCTTAATAAGTGCACCAGTCTGTAAATTAGATATGTAGAATTAAATCTAGGTCAGTGATCTAGTTTTCGTTTTGAAAATGTTATACTTTTATCGGATTCAGACTATGTAGCAAGGGAGCTCAGGGAGCAAAGTAGAGATCTATGACAATGTATCTGTAGATTAATGCCCGAGGGAGGTGAGCGGTATCTGGCGACCAAAAAAACACACGAAAATCTATATTGAGGTACAGGGATGAAAGCGGTATCTTTCATTAAAGGTTGTGGTATGTGCTCTCCTGTCTGTGGGAAAGTGCATATAAAAGACCCCCTTGCTACTTATCGGAAAGATTAGCCTATGTGGCGACAGCAGGTTTCCTCTAAAGAAATGTCAGAATGATCATATGTTTGACGTCTAATATCTGATGATAAAAAATCAATGTGCTCTAGAGGCATCGTTAAATAAAACAAACTTTTTTTCTTTAAAAAAAAAAAGAAGCGATATCTGGTCCAAAAAAAAAGAAGCTGGGAAATCTAGAGTGAAATCAAGAATGAAACATTAGTATCCTTTTTCATAGAAATTATTCCAATATCATGAAAATTCCCGAAAAAAAGTGATTGCAGCGGGGGCTGGGGAATTGGTGAGATGGGTGATAGTCACAAGGACAGTGGAACGATGGAACGATGGAACAATGGAACAATGGAACGACAGACAGACAGACAGACAGACAGACAGACAGACAGACAGTGCACGGCCCAGCGTGCCGACTCACGTTGTCCAGCTCGGTGGGGAAGCACCCGGCGCCGACCCGGGTCGTGTAGGCCTTCACCACCCCGTACACGTCACCCACACACTTGGGGGGCACCCCGAGCCCCGTGCACACCGCGCCGATGCTGCAGTTCGATGACGTCACCATGGGGTAAGTGCCTGCAAGAGACAGGCGCCACATCTGCACTCAGTACGGAATGGGGTCAACGTAGGCGGGTTAATCTCATCAGGATGTAGAATACTGCAGAGTAAATTTTTTTATTATTATAGAAATGTTTGTTTGTTGTTGTTTTATGTCCTAGCAACAGCTAAAGTCATACCGGGCGCAGTGGCCGAATCGGTAGAGCGCGCGCCTCGCGTGTGGGAAATCGGTAATCCGGTCGAGTCAAACCAATGACTTATATAATTGATACTTCCTAGTCAGGCACTCGGCATTAATAGGATATGGCAAGGACTCGTTAGCTCATTGTCAGGATAATGTAACCGGGCAGGATGTCGGTCATGGTGCCGGCGGCCTGGTTTCCCAGTGTGGCAGCACAGTGGAGTCGCCATGAGTGTGCACTGTCACAAGTCAGTACCCATCCTGATATGACCGTAGATGTTTCCATGGCATAAAACTCCAACAACCAACTATATAAGATCATATCAAAACGGGTGCTGACTTGTGACAATGCGCACTCAAGGCAACTTTAGAGTGCTGTCCCACTGGGAGACCAGGTCGCCAGTACCATGACCTGATACCCTACAGTCACATTATCCTGACACTGTGCTAACCAGTGCTTGTCCTATCCTATTAATGCCGTGCGCTAGGGTAGGTAGCGGAAAATATAACTTTTATAAGTCATTGGTTTGACTCGGTTGGGATTCGAACTCCCGACCTTCCGCACGGACGGTCTGCGCTCTGCCGATTCGGCTACCGCGTCTGGTTATTTTAATACAAATAGAAAATTGAAGCTACCTGCCCCCTCCTCACTCCCCTCCCCTCCTCCCCCGCCCATGCTAGTAGTAAAGGATGACTCAAGAGGAACTGGTAACGAGTAACTATGTGTGTGTGGAAATTTCGAATCATTAAAGAGGCCCACTGGACTTCAAAAAAGAAAACCAAATTTAATAATAGGAACAAATGCCAACTGTAATTTCAATACAACTTACATCCATGTATGACTACTTCCATGTGGGCTCTGCAAAACCAGAAATCTTTCTACAGGCGAGTTAGCGTCATGGGAACTTTTGCTAGCCTAATTCGACAGAAACAAATCCCAAACCCCCTGGGTCAATGATACATTTCTTGGTTCCACTTGACGCATTCACAACGCCACATATCACTTCACCACTGCATTAGTGTCGCCTTCTAGAGGGCGCCACTACGGAAAGCTAGCGTCACTTCAAGTGTTTCCTTAGTTTATTAATGTACACGCTGTCCTTTCCATGTCCTAATTATCCACTGTCAACATTACTTAACAATTAATACAAATCAGTGTTTTGGGGGTAAAATATGAATGCAGGTAGGGCCCAATTGCGGGAATACATTAATGCAGGTGGCATCCTGCTGCAGGGATGCATTAATGCAGGTAGCGCCCTCCTGTGGGAATATATTAATTAATGCAGGTGGTGTCCTGCTGTGAGGATGTATTAACGCAGGTGGCGCCCTCCTGTGGTAATGCATGAATGCAGGTGGCGTCCTCAATGGGTTAATCACTACTTACCAAAGTCAATGTCCAACATGAGTGCGTTGGCACCTTCAACGAGGATCTTCTTGGTCGGATCCTTTAGTTGTCCATTCATGAACGTCACTGTGTCGACGACCATTGGTGCGATAATCTCCCTGAAAGTCTGAACAAAATTGAAGAGAATCACATATATGTAAAGAGAAACCAATTCGTTGTCATACACAAATTGAGGTAGTATCGCTTAAGCATAGGCAACAAATTCTCCAAATCCGGAATATTTCAGTTGAAGTATAGACGAGAAAAGAAAAATCCATGGAAGCGCCTGTCTTAGCATTCATATTTATAGGGTAATTTATATGGTTGGAATACCATTGCCTCAACAATGAAAACAAGTGTATATTTTCGTGCATAAATGTTTACCAAAAACTATTTAAATTTCTGTTATAATGATTAGCAATTGAGGTTAACTTTCGGGTGGCTTTGTTATCAAGTTTTCTTACAATAATGTACAAGACGGTGGATGAACGAGGTAAGCGTCCGCCTCCCGTTTTGGTAGGTCATGGTATTCAACCCCCCACTGTGAGTGAAATCAATTACTATTTTATAAAAAACAAAAAGACTTGTCGCTACCTAGCGTGACGGTTGACATTACTAGAATAGGCAGGGATGAAAGTGGTCTGCAGGAAAAAAAAGCGGAAATGCTGATATTCTCCCATAGGCTTAGCATTGACAGGGAATCGCTGAAAATTCCTGGATGTCAGGTTTCATACATATTGGTATACGCTGCTAGTGCTGCAGCGTTTGCACCACATATCGGTATACGCTGATAGTGCTGCGGCGTTAGAAGCACGTATTAGTAGTATATGCTGATAGTGCTGCGCCGTTTGAAGCATGTATTAGTAGTAGTAGTAGTAGTAGTATGCGCGGACCCTGCTGAGCCATTAGTAGTATACATTGCTAGTGCTGCGGCGCTTGCACCACATATTAGTATACGCTGATGGTGCTGCAGCTTGAAACAACGTATTGGTTGGTTGAGTGTTGGAGTTTTACGTCCTGGCAACATCTAAGGTCATATCAGGACGGCGCAACGTATTAGTATACACTTATAGCTACAGGAAAAATCCCGGAAATCCGCGAAATCATGGAGATCTTTCATCCCTGGATAGGGCAAGGAGCAGTGGAATGAGGAAGACCAATTGTCTGTGTTTGAAAAACTTATTGGTGACCATTTCAGACAGAGGAAAAAAAACACCAGCTTACCTTCAGTCGGGCAAGCTCGGCTTCCTCGTCAATTTCCAGGTTGGGGTACCGCCTCTTGAAGTAGGCAGCCAAATTCCGGTACCTGCACAAAAGCCCCCAAAACACTATTGTACCATGTGAGGCGCATTTTTCCAGAATGAGCCTGGAAGTCTGCTTTGAGAAAAAAAAGAAGAAAAAAAAGTAGTAAACAAATAACCCCAAAAAATAACCATTTAAGATAAAAGTTACTTCAAACTAAGATAGAGTACATTATACCGATCAAGCTAATATGTTAATGTTTTGAAATGTGGTAGAAACTCAAAACCTATTGGAAAATACAACTTTAAACAGCACACAACCCCCCCCCCCCCTCGAAAATCTGATTGCTTGATTTCTTCATTCCTCTGACTTCGAGCAATATGGGAAGCGAGGCTTTAAAAATCGAAAATTCTACTTTTTGCATTGTAGTGTTGTCATAGATAGAAACTAAATCATACTTCTCCTTAAATGAGTCAAATCCGATGATGAGGTCAGCCACCCGAATGCCGTTCCTTGTCGCCTGAAAAATGGAACACACGTATGGTTCTCAGTGACGGCTGCTTGACATGAAAAGCAGCATTTAACCACATTTATATGTCTTAGTTTTTATGGGGTTTTTTAAACGCCCTAGCAACACATAAGGTCCACCAAGACATGTATGAAAGTGCATTCCCGCCTGGGAGATCGGTAGTTCAATTCCCAGTCGAGTCAAACCAATGACATACAAAATTGATACTCGTCGCTTCCTAGCTTGGCGATTGCCACTCGGCATTAATAGGATAAGGCAAGGACAGGTTCGCTCAGTGTCAAGACAATGTGACTGAGTGGGATATCAGGCCATGGTGCTGGTGGCCTGATTTCCGAGTGGAGCAGCGCTATAAAGTCACCATGAGTGCACACTGTCACAAGTCGGTACCCGTCCTGATACGACCTTAGATGTTGCCAGGATGTTAAACTCCCAACAACCAACCAACACAATCAGCCATGTGCTGCCGATGAGCAGCGCTTAGTCACCAGTGCCCTGTCACGTGGCCCACACTTGGGAGCCCCACACCACCGGGCGCACGTGCCTGAGCACCCGTCAGCACCACGGCCCGATTTCGCACTCAGTCACATTATCCTGGTACTGAGCGAACCAGTCCTCGTCCTATCCTAGTAATGCCAAGCACCAGGCTAGCTAGTGACAAGCATCAATTTGGTCTATCATTGGTTTGAATCGACTGGGATTTGAACGCCAGACTGTCCACACGAGAAACCTCCACCATACCGATTCGACCATCGCACCCGGTCGGATACTGAGCAAACCAGTCCTTACAATATCCTAGTCATGTCAAGTGCCAGGCTAGGTAGTGATAAGAATAAGTCATTGATTTGACTCGGTTGGCGTTTAAACACGTGACAGGACTCTTACCAATTCAGCCATCGCGACCAGTCACACTGAGGTTCACCAATACAGGGTTCAATGCGAAAGCCAGATTTGACCAATTAACGAATGGCGTCAAGAAATTCTCGCCAATTACACGGCTTTTCCTTACCTGAGCGTCATTATTCACGTAAGAAGACCCAGACACATTCTAAGTAGGACATTTGCAGATAAACAGTCTTAACCTAACACAAAAAACCACGACACACACAGCAACCATGCAACACAGTACATGATGCACAAATACACCATAACCAGATACATAGTTTTTCTTGTTTTAAAAAAAAAGCAATGTGCACCCGGGGGGCGACGACCGCGAAACGCATATTTTTTTTTATGAAAAGAGAAAAAGGGGGGAAAAGGAAGAGAGGAAGAAAAAAAGGAAAGAAAGATGGTTTGGTTTTGGAGTTTTTGGAGTTTTATGTCCTGGCAACATCTAAGATCATATCAGGATAGGTTCCGACTTGCGACAGTGTGCACTCATAGTCACTTCATAGTGCTGCCCACTGGGAGACCAGACTGCCAGCACCATGACCTGATATCCCACTCAGTAACATTATCCTGACACTGAGCCAACCAGTCCTTACCCTATCCTAATAATGCTGAATGCCTGGCTAGGAAGCGACAAGCATACATTTAAAACTAATTGGTTTGACTCGAGCAGGAATGGGTTCGAATCACACGATCTCCCAAAACGAAGAAACAAAGAACAAATGAAAGGGAAAAAAAGAAAGAAAAAAGAAGAGAAGAAATTTGTACGACACGTGAGTGCCTATTATTTATAGTCGTACACACCTCTGACACCTCCTATGTCGAGGCGGCAGCACTAGGGGTGTGCATACAGGGGTGCCGAGAATAGAGATACCCCCCCCCCCCTCCACCAGTGATCCCGGCCTGGTTATTTCTGTAACCCCCACCCGGCTCCGCGACCCCATGTGTTCAGGGGGCGCTGGATCCCATCCCATCCCGGCCTGGTAGGTCTATTCTTTGTCGCAATGTGAAGGCGAGGCGCCCTAGCCTCCAGTCTCTCTACTCTAGCCCCCCCCCCCCCCCCCCCCGACTATTGTCAACTTAACAGTACCAGCAGTCTCCCATGATGATCTCCGTCCTCTGTAATCAGCGTCCAGGCCGGACTGGTTAGCCCAGTGTCAGGATAATATGACTGAGTTGGATATCAGGTCATGGTGCTGGCGGCCTGATTTCCCAATATGCAAATAAATGTTGCCAGGACGTAAAACTCCAACAAACAAAGCATCCAGACATCTTATCCACAAAAAAAACCCCAAAAGAACCTCACCCCTCACTAATAACAAATTGGCCACCAGAAACACTGGATCAACTAAATACACGCGATACGCTTGATATGTATGAATCTGTGCATAGAAGAGTGCTGGGGGTTTTACGTCCTAGCATCATCGAGGTCAGTGTAGCCGAAAAGTACCGACCGGTGGCTTTATAGTTTTGTGCTGATATACCATGCCAGCATGGCGTGATATCCCACTCATTCAGATTATATTGACACCGAGTGAACCAGCACTGGGATTGTCAAGAGCCACCCCCCCCCCCTCGCCCACACACAAACCGTGCAATTTACTTTTGGATCGGGTATTGCGATGTTAAATTATCATTGCTAGAATCAGTATTATTGAACAGTGGTGAGCTAACGTTGCGTAGTCTGATGATCTTGAGTGTCTGCCATTTAAATGGCTTTTATAATTAAAAATCTAAAATAAATTCTGATCATTATACCTTATTTCAGCTTGAAATAACTTTGGGTTAAAAATGGCTAACTTTGGAGACCTTTGAAGTGAAAACATGCCAAATTAATTTTGGTGTGCACATCGAAACTCTGATGCAATAGGCTTCAGCAATAACAGGTTCTAATAAATTGATTTAATAAATAAGCCCTTCTATGCAGCACCTGATGTTTAATTAGTGCACCAGTATCTAAGTTGGATATTTACCATCAAATCTAGGTAGGTAGTTTGGTTTAGAAAATTTTATACTTTTATCGGACTATGCGGCTTTAAGTTTCGGGGCATTCAACCTAGATGACACGTGAGTATGGCATATTCATGACATATTCATGCTTGTTAGGGGCCATCTTACGTTGGCAACATTTTCAAGGTCATACAAAGTACTCTAACGGGTGGGGTGGGGGTGTTAGTTTGTTTGTTTGTTGTTGTTTTACGTCCAATCAACACATAAGGTCATAAATGGACGGTACCGACTTGTAACAGTGTGCACTCATGACGACTTTATAGTGCTGCCCCACTGGGAGACCAGACCACCAGCACCATGACCTGATATCCCACTCAGGCACATTATCCTGACACTGAGCCAACCAGTCCTCACCCTGTCCTAATAATGCTGAGCGCCTGGCTAGGAAGCGACAAGTATAAATTTTTAAGTCATTGGTTTGACTCGACCAGGGCTTGAACCAACGATCCCATGGTCTACCAACATGGGAGACGGACACTGTAACTCATTCGGCCATCCCGTCTGGTCCGGGGGTGTTAGAAATGTACAGCTTTCACGGTTTAACAGAATGGTACCATAATATAAATCATGTTTATGTTTTGTGATTAAAAATGTTGATATGGGAGAGGGGGCGGGAAAGGCAAGTACCATTTGTATGACTGAAAATGTTGAAAACTTTGGACGGCCCATCACCAAGACCAATACTGACTGAAACAAATCACCCCCCCCCCCCACACACACACACAGTCACCGGAATTCCAGCTCCCAAACAGTTAACATCCATGTATACTTGAGAAATGTCGACACCTTATTGAACTAATAATGGAAACACCGATTTTTTACAAACATATTCGATCAGCTTTTGCACTTCTTGCCATCAGGAGTATCCATCTACCCACCCACCCGCCCCTGGAGCCACCCACCCGCCCATCTACAGGGGATTCACCTCGACTGCGGCGATATAGGTCAAACGCGTTACAGTTATGGGGCGCAGTTTGTAACCAAACCAATTTCTGCACGACACCAACAGCTACGGATAATACGGACATTCCAGGTTCCGCTGGTCCCTCAGGAAGGACTAACGCTGCGACCCAACATGCCGGGTCACAGCTACTGCCTACACATCGGCAGGCGCTGAATACACATATAATACCCCGGACAGACTACAACGTAACGAGCAAACGTAAGCCTGACGTGATCACGTTTTGTCATTACGTTGGGTTACGTTATGATGACGTTAGACTGACATCGAACTACGTCACATTACGTCGTTCAAAAACTTTCGCCGGAAATCGAACGTAAGGGTTTACGTTCGCCGTACGTTCTGTACACGTTCGGCGAACGTCAATGATGTTAAACGGACGTTAGTCAAACGCCGCTCACTACGTTCAACTATGTTCCACTACGTTGACCCACATTAAACCCGGTGGAAACGTCCACGCGGCGTAATGGGAATTCAGGAGAACGTACGGAGAACGTACGTTCAACGTTTCACCGCCGTGTCATGACGTATGTAACATCACGTAACGTAGTTCTGGCGATGGAATAACGTTCATAACATTCTGTGAGCATAATGACGTTGTCCTCTCTCGTTGAATGACGGTATCACTACGCTTTACCGACGTTACGCTCTCGTCAACTACGCTGCATCCACGTTCAACTTGTGCCCAAATTTGCATACTACGCTGAGAAGTTCAACGTTCTTCCTACGCTGACGTCGTTATGTCGTAGTGTGACAGGGCCTTTAGACATGAAGCCTAACGTCGGAGGAATTTCCCCGCGATTCCCTAACAGTGTTAAGCCTATGGGGGGGGGGGGGGGGGGGGGGGAATTTCTGTGTTTTCGTGGAAATCCGTTCCTTGCTTTTGAATTTAAAGAAAATTTGTTTTGTTTTTATGTCCTAGCAACATCTAAGGTTATATATATCAGGACAGCCCAGCTTTTATATAGAAGATTCTAACTGACCAACGGCTGTCATGTATCCCAGGCATTTCGTTAGTTAATCGGCGATAATTAAAAATGGCAAAAATCCGCAAAATAACGGGAGATCTTTCATCGCTGGCGCCTCTTATAACATGATTTTACAAACAAAATGGGATCAAATGTACAAAACGCACCAAAAAGGACAAACACAAATTTTAAACATACTATTATATTGCAACGTTTCCATTAATTGACCAAATATCTCCAAATTGTGTAATATAATTAGTAATGATTACAAACAGCACCCCATATGAATAAGAGCACACAATGAATAACAGGGTCATTCTGCGGCGATTAATTTTTAATCGTCGATCATACGTCCAAAATCACTGAACAGAAAGTCATCTCAATGAGTCCATCTTGTGTGGACACCATAACAAATCCACCAATAATATCAGTGTTGGAACTGGCCCATATTATGTGGACACCGTAAAAGATTCAGCCTCTCTTATGTGGACACCGTAATAAATACATCAATATTAAGTATTGGCACTAGCCCATCTTATGTGGACACCACAATAAATCCATCAATAACATCAGCGTTGACACTGGCTCATATTATGTGGATACCATAATAGACCCATCAGTATTAAGTTTTGACACTGACCCATCTTATGAAAACACCATAATACAACATTTTAAAACAATAATAACGAAGCTGGCACAGACCCATCTCATGTGGACAACGTACGAAATAAATCAACAATAACAGTGTTGGCGCTTTATATTCCGACCAAGGTTCGTTTTTTTGTCAGAATACCTCCACCAGTGGGGGCCCATGAGTGGAGGCCAATGGACACAGGAGAGGATGTATCTTACCTTGGACGAGTACGTCGGACCAATGCCCTTCTTTGTAGTTCCAATACTGCAACAACACAGAAATGGGCATATGGCATAGTCCTGCAGCACTATCCCATCACTTAAACTTTGGTTCCTGTTTTTTTTTGCTTGCCGTTAAAAAGTTTAACGGTCAGGGAACATTTTGTTTGGTATCGTGTCGCGAATCGCGATACAAGTTATGTACATCGGTAATCAATTTCCAAATTGATTAGGAATAGTTGTTAGTCAAAATTTTCAAAACGAAATGGTTCCTGTGCGAATACTTTACACAGAGAACATTTTGTTCGGTATCGCGTCGCGAATGGCAACACAAGTTATATAGATCACTAATCAATTTCCAAATTGATTAGCAATTGTCGCTAATCAAAATGTTCAAACCAAAATGTTCCCGGAATGTAGGACAACCCTCTCCTTTGGAAATTAACACCCCCCCCCCTCGCCCATACCCACATCACCAGCATATCTCCTTATTTGTGGGGAAAATGGTCTACATGACAGGTCACACTATGCTGCCTCCAGTATTGATGTTAATAGCCATCTCATGCCCCACCTGAGATTAGTGACATCGGATGTCTGTTTACATAACACTGTGCAGCAGTTGCTATGGTGACCCGACCTATCATCAATCACCGAGCTTAATTAAATGGTTCTATTTAGATTGAAATACTATACAACTAAGAGTTAGTTATAATCACTGCGGAACAGCATTTCACATCACACAGCTATTTGTGTGCGATACATTGTCATCAACATTTGAAGCTAATAATATCAACAATAATTTTCAATATATATATTATAGACCCACATACTCTAGAATTATCCGTCTACACACCGTTATATTAATTCCAGGTTAATATGTTTCATAATGCCTATTAATTTATTGTATGCACATTCTTGTGTTTGTCTTTGTTTGTTTATTGTTTTACGTCGTAGCAACATCTAAGGTCATACCTATCAAGACGGGTACTGACTTCTGACAGTATGCACTCATGGCGATTTTATAGTGCTGGCCCACTGGGAAAATCAGGCCACCGGCACCACGACCCGATAACCCACCCAGTCACATTATCCAGACATCGAGCTAACCAGTCCTTGCCCTATCCTAATAATGCCGAGCACCAGGCTCGGAAGCAACAAGTATCAATTTTTAAGTCATCGGTTTGACTCGACCGGGAACCGAACTCGCGAATTCCCAATCTTCCATCGGTGTTTTGCAAGCAAACACCACCTGACCACAAAACCATGTTGGTGTTTTCAGCCCTGACCCGCGTGTTCACAGAAAAGCTCTAAGGGTTGGGTTGTTGGAGTTTTACGTCCTGGCAACATCTAAGGTCATATCAGGACGAGGAAAGCTCTAAGAATAAACACAGGAAGACATCATTTGGTCTCACCAAGCAGGCTACCCTCCCGACTTAAGTGGATAATGATCAGTAACTTCAAGTTGCCTAGTCCGATACTTTCGAGCGTGTACCATTTTCTCAGATAAATACATTAGATTGATCGTTATAATCTACTTTCCTTTAGTCTGAAGTAATTTTTATTTTAAATAGTTAACATTAGAGATATTTGAAGTGAAAACATGGCAAATTGATTTAGGCAAGCATGTCAAGTCTGAATGACACCATAGGTTTCAGCGGTAATCGGTTCTATTAAATTGACTTAGTATCAATTTCTATGCAGCAACAGACATGCAATAATATCTCAGTTTGGTATGTAGATTCAAATCTAGATAAGTGTATTGGTTTTGAGAATTTTATTCTTTCATCGGACTATGCAAGTTTAATTGGCAACCAACCGGTTTGTCCTGTCATTAAACAATTCCCATATTTACACATTTTAACAAATAAATCAAAACCACTTCACCCCCCCCCCCGCCAAAAAAAACCCCACTATTATTCATAATCTACCAGTGAAATTAGCTGATTATGAAACATTTCATACTGTTAGATTCCTAATCACAATGAATGTAAGGCTAGTAAAGCGCAATTAATAAGAGCAATTTCTAAATATACACATTAAATATTAATGAAAATGATATACAGTAAAACCTCTCTAAAGCCACCGACCATGTGACCGACTTTAAATGGTCCATTTAAAGAGGTGGCCGGTTTAGGGATTTTTTCATTTTGTTATTGCGTGGATGATCTCTTGTGCCCCAAATAAAGCGATCGATATGGGGGAGTGGTCGATCTGTGGAGGTAGCGGTTAGAGGTTTTACTGTATACAAAAAAACCACCACACACAAAAAAAAACACTTTCTAATCAGCTTAAGCGGAAACCCAGCAGAATAAGCTCATAAGGACAATGGTTTGGAATGCAAATTACATACAAGGATGGCTATTAAAGCTAGGATTCCTTACACGCAGTATGCGGTATGTAGTATGCGAATGCGGCAAAAAGAAAAGCATCTAAGTGAATATGGGTGCTTCCATACCTCCGAATGCGAATGCGAATGCGGCAACTGAATTGGTCCCTGTAGCCATCGGTGCGGCATGCGAATGCGAATGCTGCTGCATTTGCCATAGAAACCAATACTGTTCCTTCACAAATTTGGAGGAAAAACCCCAACAAATGTTGGGGGTTGGCATATATCTACACCGCATATACAACATTCGCATGCCGCATATATGGAATTTTAGCTTTAGGAATCACAATGTAAGTTTATGAATATAATTTAAACCCACCTGCTGGAGCCCCGCCCTTCTTCCTGTAAGCCATCTGCCTTCTGATGGAAATCAAACACTGAAAATACAAAATAAACTTAATGCGTTAGAACAGTTGATCATTTCTTAATTATATAACTATATTCTCTCATATAAATATATGAGACTGTCTCAAACAGGGATGAAAGTGGGCTCCGGGAAAAAAAGCGGAAATGCTGATATTCTCCCATGTGCTTAGCATTGTCAGGCAATCGCTGAAAATTCCCGGAAGTCGGATTTCCTACATATTGGTATACGCTGATAGTGCTGCGCCGTTTGAAACATGTATTAGTAGTATACACTGCTAGTGCTGCGGCTTTTGCACCACATATCGGTATATGCTGATAGTGCTGCGGCGTTAGAAGCATGTATTAATAATAGTATACGCTGCTAGTGCTGCGGCGTTTGCACCACATATTAGTATACGCTGATGGTGATGCAGCATGAAATAACTTATTGGTTGGTTGGTTGTTGGAGTTTTACATCCTGGCAACATCTAAGGTCATATCAGGAAGGGCGCAACGTATTAGTATACACTTATAGCTAGAGGAAAAATCCCGAAAATCCGCGAAATCGCGGAGATCTTTCATCCCTGCTCAAAAGATGTTAAGCAATATCGGACAAAACTTTGTCCATTGCAACGATCAACATACTATCTGCTTATGCATTAGCTCAGGAGAAACTGATTTGTTTTTTACATGGTGTTTCATAATCCCAATAGTATACATATTGATTTGAAGCAAATGTCCTTGTGTTTTCAGTGTAACCGTTTCTGTGCTGTTTTGTGTCAATCATTACAATGGACAAAAAAAAAGGAAGAGTTATCACCTTTTGAGACAGGCTCATATATATTATAAGCTCTGACAATAACTCTAGTTATCAAAGGGCGTGAACTAACTGAAACAAGTTCATTTCGCCATCTGGCATTTCCGAAATGTGGGAAATTTATATTAGGCATTAAACAGTACCTTAAATTCTCCCCAATAAGACAAGGATTAAAGTTGCTTTTGAAAAAAAAAAACGCACATTAACCCCCCCCCCCCCCCGTCCGGAAATTTGACTTCTGGTAAGTTTTCCAGTGTGATTTACTGCACATGAATGGTTGTTGGTTTTTTCCCACAGAATTAAAGAAATTAGCAGAAAAACAAGAGCCATGACGATGACAACAACGTACAGCGCTTGCAGGTGGTATCTAAGAAAATATCACCGCAACGATCACTCCATTAAAAGACACAAATTGTGAAAATTAATTTATTAATACAGCACCTTGAGCACCTTGAGAAAAGGAGGGAAATAGCTCTAATTAACTAAAATAACTGGGTACGGAACAGACTACAAGACAAAACTAAAAACTGTCTTAAGGCCCTGTCACATTACGGCGTATGGCGGGAGCGCATTGAAAACCTACGTAAGTCCTGCGCGTGCCGGCCTATCATGACCTTTGGTGACCTCTCGGGTGGTTTTGAGCGTATGTGGAACCTATGAGGAGCGTACGGTGACATTTTTTGACGGTTTTGATTGGCATGTGGAGCGTATGATTATTTGAGGAGCGTATATACCAAGACCATAGGTCGGGCATACGCCGCCATACGCTCCCATACGCAACTTGTAGGTTCTGCGTACGCTGCATATGCCCGAGATACGACCGTGATGCAAGTTGAGCGTATGAGTAGCGTATACCGGCATACCCCCGGCGTATGAGTAGCGTATGAACCATACGCCCCTGTAGGTCGAGATTTTTTTAGCATGCATAAACAAATTTGGACAGACAGACGGGAGAAAGCGTATGGCGGCATAGGCCGGCACATGATGGTGTATGTGGAGCGTATCGCGGCGTATGCCGACATAACGCGCCTACGCCGCCGTACACTCCCCAAAAAACCCTAATGTGACAGCCCCTTTATCATGGGGGAATTTATCATTGAATAATTTCACACACCACGCCCCCCTCACACACCCAAGTCATGAAAACAATTCTGACGTATAAATGGAATGCGTTGAAAAGTTTTAACGAAATCAATTCGACCCAAATCCCCCTTCTATATATGGCACCATATTGTAGTTGCATTTGTTACAAATTGTTTAATGGCTGATAATTTGTTCACCATCTGCTAATTCTAAACGTCCATAGATAATATAATAGCTTTTTCTTCTTTAATTAAAAAAAAAATACACATGCTACAACGAAGTCATAATAATGGCGGAAAGGGGTGTAAGTAAAAACGTGTACATTTCTATATCAGTCATATCACATTCTCAAGTGTATTTCTTCATATTTACCACACCCCAGTCACACTACACATGCGACCGCCAAAAAGGGGCGGTTGCCAAATAGTCACAAGCGATCGCAAGTGGTCGACGACCGGTCGCACACTCACTGGAGAGGCATTTCCATGTGGCCTCACCTCTGCCAATTTGGAGTTGCACCGCTGTGTATAACTTACAGTGTCATCAAAGGCCAGTTGCTCTCATACCATGTCTATGTGGTGTGGGAGGTTAAAGATCCCTCGGGTCGGTAAAAGTGAGGCTCGGGCTTACTATCGACAAACTGTCTAATGGTGAAAACAAGTCTATTCAGATTTATCCATAATTGGCAGTTTAAATCTTCAAGAAAAGAAATTTAAAAAACTATCGAATCTGGCCACCAAGGGAGGGGGGGGGGGGGGGGGGGAGTCGGAGTCGGTCCTAAGCATTGCTTATTCATATTACTAATAGTGTAGGTGTCCTGATCTATGAAGTTGCTTTAAGTATGGAATGTCAAAGCCAGTACTCGTTCTGACTTCTTCACTGTTACTAAGATGTAGCAACTAGCACAGACCAACAAAAAACACCCAACAAACAAACTGCACGCATGTCACGTGACGAGTACCATTCACTCACGCTGTACACTAATTCAGGTTGGATGGCAGTCAAACTTTCCCCATTTAAAGAAAAGAAGAAAAACACACACACACAAAATACCACCATATTAAACATGCCAAAAGAGAAAGAGGGAGACAAGGGGTGAGAACAGAAGACGCTTGCCAAATGTAATTTCCTTTCAGGAAATATCCATGGCTATTCGGAGCAGTGTAATTAGTTCCAAGAACAACATGTGCCTGGGAACATGGTGGGCGAGATTTAATTTGATGGAGTGTGTGGACTGATGTCGTATGTGCGTGCTTGCATGTGCTGGTGCGTGCGCAGGTTTGGTCAGCAGGCCGCAAAACAAGCCCTGTATGTATACATGCGCAGCAAGACGGACTATAGCATGCAGGTCATAAAAGCATGGCCAGAGCTGTACAGACAACATGCACAGACCTGTGCACCTGACATTGCAGCGTTCAGTATTGTCATGCCTATTTCCCGTATTCTTGAATAATTTTCAATAGCATTTTAACCTAGGAAAATACACAATTCCATCCAGCCCACAACAAAGACAATCATCACAATGGTAACCATGTACAATGGTTAACTTTGGAGATATTTGAAGTGAAAACATGCCAAATTAATGTTGACATGTAGGTCGAATTGCTAAACACTATAGGCTTCAACAGTGACATATTCTACTGAATTGACCTAGTGTGTTAGTATTCTTTCTACGCGGGAATCAAGTACTTTGAGACCGGCAAATCCGCAATGAAACAAACAAATGAGTATTTCTGTATTCGGTGTTTCTCAGTAACAAATACCAAACAAAATATGGAGGGTGAACAGGTCTGCATGTAGAACACCGGCGTGGATGTCTAAAGCAAATATTATTTGAAATAGCAACCGGGCCTGTTTATGATTGATATTTCTGGTATATGAAATTCCCGCCAAGTTGTAAATATGTCATACTGTGATTATTATTGAACACAGCCTTAGAATTGGACCTGCTAGTAGAAATAGTAGCACTGTATTAAATCAAAATTACTATTGTCGTCATTATATTAATAACTGTCAGTACGATGATAGCTTTGCCTTTAAAGCCGCATAGTCCGATGAAAGCAGAAGATTTCCTAAACCAGATCATTTATCTAAATTTCATTCTACATATTCAAGTTAGATATGGTGCACTTATTAAAGTATTTGTTGCTGCATAAAAAGGCATACTAGGTCAATTTAATAGAACCTATTACTGCTGAAGCCAATGGGATCAGTTTTGATGTGCACACCAAAATTAATTTGGCATGTTTTCACTTTAAATATCCCCAAAGTTAGCCTTTGAAATAAGTTTATTGAAACTAAAGAAAGGTCGATTATAACGACGATCAGCCTGATATATTTCTGCTTTTTTTTCTGCTTTTTTTTTAAATGACAGAAACCCAAAATTATCGGACTATGCAACTTGAAACGACGTATATACATTTCATTAAAATAAAAAGATTTATATGATCACCATCAAACAAACCCTTTATAGGAGAATGAATAAAATAGTCAATACTTGTGTTGGGAGAGGAGGAAAATACATGGCTAACACTACTCAGTGTGTCAACTGCCATCTCAGCCCCAGGGTGACTGACGGGCGTGTGTGTGTGTGTGTGTATACACATACACACACATACACACATACATTACTATAAAACCCTTGGTGCAACGGTCCCTCCCCTGTTCGCTAGATCGGGAAGCACTGACATTGGTAATAATTGTCTACGGTTGCGACAATATCAATTTGGTAAGTCTTTGATTTTACTCGGCCCGTAATTGATCACACGTATGGAAAGCGAATACTCTGCTTCTTATTTGTTGGTCATCCAGTTCAGTTGCGCGTGCGTGTTTAATTGTTGCTTCTTAAAGGTACGGTGGTAGTCTTTGATGCAACCAAACTAATACTAGCCGCCCCCCCCCCCCCCCATTGCTGAACCGTTGCATAGCTACAGGCCATGTCAACACATCTAGCGCGCAATCGCTAAATTAGTTCCACGCAGCAGGTCACGTGATCCGGTCAAAACTGCACGCCCATGCAGCTGACTCGTGAAAGAGCCCAACTAAACATTTAATGAATCCTAGAGCACAACAGAGGCAAGGTCCAAAAGAAATTGGCGCTTCCAATTTTGTTTTCGTTTATTAGCAGTACAGCTCATATTAATACCGCATGCACTTGTGGTGGTGCCGTTGTAAAACTTATATTTCAAAGTTTGCATGCTTATTGATTTTTGTTGCCAAGGCGATTGTTGTTGTTCAAATTAGTTTTCTCTAGCTGAAGAAATTTTGCGCACAATAAGATCTATAAACTCAGAAACACACACACACACACACACACATTCCTTCTATTTATAATCATATCCTTTCTGCATTAGTTTTGAACTACTATTTAACCATTGTACATCAGCATTTCTTAAGACGTATGACAGGATTTTAACGGCAGTCTACTCAACCATCGCCACAGGCTCTTAATATGTCGCTTGTGGGATTGAAAAAAAAGTCAGTTTTATGTGGGGTGGTTTTGCAGAGTAAAGAAAGGTAGCAATTAGCCTACATAGATATATTAATAGCACCACGGGATGATGACAAATATAGCGGCCACTATAGACCAATTTCATGTGACGTCAGCATAGGTATTTAGGTCAGTGCACACGCAGCTTGGCTGCAGGACAACACAGTGTCACACTGCAAACTCAATGGCTATGAGCAATCTTCATACAGGAAATTTGAAATATCTCTAAAACAACACGACTTAGAAACAAACCGCTTGGAACACATAATAGAAAATATATTCAACAAAAAGATTATATTAAATTTATAAGGTTAGGGTCCCGCATTTCTATTAATTTTGAATAGAACTGACGTGTTGCACTGTGCGTATTGGCAAACTCAATGCATTATCAATGGCCGTGAGCAATCTTCATACAGAAAAAGTCAACTATCTCTAAAACTACACCACCTAGAAATAAACCACTAGGAACACATACATGTTAGGGTTATGCAATTCTATTAATTTTGAATGAAATTGATGTTTTGCACTGCGAGTGTCAGCAAACTCAACCAGTCAATGCATTGTCAATGGCCGTGAGCAATCTTCATATGGAAAAAGTGAAATATCTCCAAAACTACACACCCTAGAAACAAACTGCTTGGAACACATACAGAAAACATGTTTAGCAAACAGATTATATTAGATATTTATAAGGTTAGGGTTCTGCATTTCTATTAATTTTGAATAAAACTGAGGTTTTGCACTGCGCGTATCAACAAACTCAATGTTGATAAACATCTATACAAATGGCCAATATACTTTTGACTCGGACATGACGTGGCAAAACGCCAGTTTGAGCCGTTCTATAAATGGCGTATCGCACGTCACGCCAAGCGCGTATTTGGTTACAGTATTTGGTTACTCACCAATGTCACACATTGACAGTATTGTCCAATAAGAGACCAACACCAACAGGGAAACAAACGTAGCCAACTCACCGATATGTCACACGTCGACAGTATTATCCAATAAGAGACCAACACCAATGGAAACAAACGTAGCCAACTTACCCATATGTGCCCGGGATGAGATGCGCAATCGGTCTTTCCAACCTGTCAAACCCTTTGCCTCATTCTTTTCGATCTCTTGGAACAGGCCGGGCATGTGAATTACGGTTCCATTGCCTGCAGAGCAAAATGTACAAAGCAACACGTCAGTCATGACTCATTAACATCATCGCCATCCATGCAGTCTGATTTACCTGACATATTTACTAAACCAACATAATATCCATGCATGTTAACATTATATTTACCTACCTAAGCAGCGAGTAATTCCCAAAATAAAGATACATAAGTAGGTCCCACGATGCCTAACTGAGCCAGATAATTGCAACGAGTTTCCAGAATTCTAAATGATTTTTAATATAAAGACTCATTGCATAAAGATTTTAATGTGCATTAAAGTTTGGCTAAGACTTGACTTGGCATACGATTAGGTCAAGCACCAAAAGAGATCCAGATAAAAATTGACAGCATTTTTCTTGGCAACATCTAAGGTCATATCAGAACAGGTACCGACTTGTGACAGTCTGCACTCATGGCAACTTTATAGTGCTGCTTTACTGGGAGACTAGACTACTGGCATCACTCCGTCACATTACCCTGATAGTGTGCTAACCAGACTTTGTCCTATCCCAGTAAGGCCAAGAGACAAGCTAGGTGCTCGGCAAGTATCAATTTAGTAAACCAACTCGGTCAGGATTCGAACCCCGACCGTCCGCACAGAAAACCAGCGCTTTTATCGATTCGGCCATAAAAAGTCCGGTCAAAAAAAAAAGGGAAAAGAAAACAACCAGCGATTTGACTTCTCAACGACGACACAGCTGCTAGAATTTGATATCCCTATCTTTAGCGGTATTACAAAATAGGTCAAATAAAATTGCAGAGCAAATAATGAAAGGCATTTTAAGGTTCACATGGAAATTCGCATTCGTGGCAACCGACAAGTTTATCGTTTCTCACATCAGACTGTAATTCGATATTCTATTTATATTAAAGTCGTACAATCCAATGGTTTCGAATATCTACAATTGTTCTATGGGTTGATAGTTACTTTTGCTTTAAGCATCTTTTCCTTAAAACAGGGTTAACTTAGGAAATATTTAACCCGAAAACATGGACAATTAATTTTGGCGTGGACACAGTAATGCTAGTCATTGTTTACCCACATTTAAGCAACCTAACACTAGATCACCAAACTGCAATAAAAGTTCAATGAGTGCACCAGTGTCTAAGTTGGATATATAGGATCAAATCCATGAAAAGTGTTTTGGGCTTTAGAAAATTTGATGCTTTCATCAGATTATGTGGCTTTGACATATCCAGTGGTTATCATAAGTCAGTTAGTGGCTATGTTCAGACATCGCGATACCGATGATACACCGGAAGCGCAGCCATTTGTTGGAGATACCAACGGTTAGGGCAGGATTGTTTATTTCCCACTAGGTGGTGAAAAACTGGGGAGGCTGGAGGGTGGGGGGAAACCAAGTCTTCTCCACTCAAAGCAGCAAATATTGGGGGGAAAACACATCGATATATACACATAGAACAAACATAAATCATCATTACGACATGTACTGTTGAATAAACTATTCATAACAGTTCTATGCTCAGTTCACTTGTGTGTAGCAGGCTATGTATTTCTGGACTCCAACTAGTGTAGAAAAGGATTTTTTTTAAAACACACAACAAACACAGAAACACTAAAGGGAAAAAACCCAAGATTTAACCCGGGTCCACCCTCCCCAATGCACCAACAATATAATCAAATCAAATCAAATCCAAACAAACATAACCTAACCACCTCCTAACCACGTACAAGCCACTAATATGTAAACAGAGTAGGCTAGTCTAGAATTAAGAAGAAAAGAGGAAAACTCTTCCCAATAAAACACCAAAACACCAACATAGATCACTAACCCAAGATATAACATTAAGAAACTCAGAACTACAACTTCCCAGCCTTGAAAACAAGCTCGACCATCCAAGCTTACATGCTATGGACAGCATAAACACCGCATAAGATTGATTTTTTTTAATGTTAGAAGGAACAGTTTTTATCTAGGAAAATCCTGGTAAGAAGCAGCGAGCATGAAGGTTTTTTTTTGGCAGCGTTATACCCGTCACTCTACGACGTAATGGGCCAGTGAGTGGGAAACGTCAAAATCACTTATTTACGCCGAAATACATAAAAATTATTGCCGTTGCAGAGCCAATTTGGACGTCAGTGCAACGTAGGCGAAACTTTGGTCCAACATAGTTGTAGCGTGTGTCAATGAGTTAGAACGTAAAAAAAAAAAAGGCCCAACGTCAGCCTCGGGCTCGCGTAATTACGCCGCCCCTAAAGGCCGTCACATTACGACGTTTCGGCCCAACGAGGGTCGACGCGTGCTGACGTGTTGCAATTTTGGGCGAAACGTCGGTACATCTCCGGTACGTTACCGGGGCGTTTCCGGCGCGTCGGTACATAGCAACGTGTGAATGCAGACGTCGGCGGCCGTCGGTCCGCCGCGAAAGTGTTGTGCTTTCGTCCGCCGCGCGTCGAACCTCGTTGGCTGCGCGCTAATACCATGCTACTAACCCGTCCAGTTTTCTCCCAAAACGCCGAAAAGTTGGACGTCTCTTGACGGGTTGCAAATATTGTGTGCGTTGCCAGCACGCCGGCAGAAACGTTGTAATGTGACAGGGGTATAACATAGCTACGTGTGACTTTGATGTATTTCGTAACTTGAGCCAGCGAGTGAGCAGCATAAATCTAACAAGAGGCCAGTGTGCTCAGCGTGAGGCCAGCGAGCGTTCAACGTGAGCGTAACGTAGGCCAACGTGCGCGGGATCACCTGACCCACCCGCGCCTCGGGTGTATATATATGTTGTTGCTTTACATCCTAGCAACATCTAAGGTCATATCAATCAGTCACATTATCTTGACACCGAGCTAACCAGCCTTTGCCCTATCCTAATAATGCCGAGCACCAGGTTAGGAAGTGATAAGTATCAATTTTTAAGTCATTGGTTTGACTCGACCGGGAACTGAACTCGGAAACTCCCGATCTTCCGCATGCGAGGCCTGTGCTCTACCAATTCGGCCACCGTGCCCGGTCGGCTGGTTCAAAGCCATGCGGGACAACAATTTGCAACCATGTAGCTATTATTTATCATGTTGTGTTCATTTTACTTATGTTGCTTTATTATTTTGTCTTGCAGGTGTTGGCCACCATAGACACAGCGCATGGCGATCTGGGCGCTGCAGAGACAGCAAGCACTGAACTACAGATCGGGTTGGAGGAGCAGACCGTAACAACACCTCAAGCCGAGGCAAGGGGAAGCAGTCAACAAGCGCGGAGGACAATCTGTTGGCTGCTCTCAAGCACCTGGTCGATGTGTCTGGGAATCTGCTAGAGGGCATTTCAGCGCCGCGCATGACCCAGCAGACCGCCTTCTCCAACTATGTGTGGGACTGTGTGG
This sequence comes from Branchipolynoe longqiensis, assembly GCA_030323885.1. Lineage (NCBI taxonomy): Eukaryota > Metazoa > Annelida > Polychaeta > Phyllodocida > Polynoidae > Branchipolynoe > Branchipolynoe longqiensis. The sequence continues at coordinate 139,504,262 of CM059186.1, forward strand.
CCGCTATGACGCCGGCCCAGCTCGACAGGGTGCGGACTGGTATTAACAGCGTCTTTGCGCGGGTGATTGAGTCGGAGGTTGGAGACGAAGGGGCCGTGCAGCCGGGGTCGGCCACTGCCTGGTCCTCCTCCATGACTCAGACTGTGCACCCCCCCCTCTGTGACGTCCTGCTACTCGTTGTCGTCACAGGTTTCCTCTTGCCCGTCGCCAAGTGAGGGGTACCAGCCGCACCCCCACAAGTGGAGACACCAACCACCACCTGGAACGCCATGCCAATCACAGAGCCAGGAGTACATGCAGCAGCACATGATGCAGCCGCTACAACAGTGATGTTTGTCGTTGTTTTACGTCCTTGCAACATCAAAGGTCATATCAGGATGGGCACCGACTTGTGACAGTGCGCACTCATGATGACTTTATAGTGCTGCCCCACTGGGAGACCAGGCAGCCTGAACCATGACTTGATATCCCACTCAGTCACATTATCCAGACACTGAGCCAACCAGTCCTTGCCATATTCTAATAATACTGTGCACTTGGCTAGGAAGCGACAAGTATCAATTTTAAGTCATTGGTTTGACTCAACCAGGGTTCGAACCCACGATCTATCAACACAGGAGACGGACGCTCTAACTCATTCGGCCATCCCGTCTGGTCCGCAGGGAGTGAGGATACATCCTCAGTTTGCCCCACAGACAATGTGTCCGCCTGCACAGGTAACACCAAGACAGTCGCCTGCAGCGCAAGAGACTGGTAGCTCCATCTCGGTGGCATGGGTCTCCACCCAAGCCGTCCTCAACCAGAGCGCCAGTATGGCAGCCGGAATGAGTCCGGGCTGTCGGGGATATCAAACATCGCAAACCTGAACATTGAGGCGCAGGAGCAGTTTGCGCCTGGGAACATGGACACTCTCCCAAAGGCCCGGGAGAAGTGAACTGACATTAGTGACAGTATTTAGTTTGTGTGCCTGTACATATGCATATATATTTGTTATTGTTCCTGCATTTATTTTTATGTCTTGTTTTTATTGTGGAACTGTAATTTTTTGTTATTGTGCCTTTTGTAAGTTTGTAAATTGTTATCTGTAAATAAAACTATGTGTATTTTAAACTGGATTTTTGGTCTCTGAGTCTTTCTGTATTAAACATTATTATATCTTTATTATAATATGTAATAATAGGTGCCCCGAAATTATAATGAAATAATTGAGACCTTTGCACATTTGGCATACAAAAAAATGTATTCTGACATGTAACTTTATCCCTAAAAACACATTCCTCCACCCCTCCCCCATAAAATAACTGACATGTAAATATGTCAGTGTAAAGTTTGCTTGTTGTTTTACATCCTAGCAACATCTAGGGTCATATCAGAATGGGTACCGACTTGTGACAGTGCACACTCATGGCGACTTTATAGTGCTGTCCCACTGGGAAACCAGGCCGTCGGCACCATGACCTGGTATCCCACTCAAGTCACATTATCCTGACACTGAGCCAACCAGTCCTTGCCCTCTCCTAATAATGCTGAGCGCCTGGCTAGGAAGCGACAAATATCAATTTTTAAGTCATTGGTTTGACTCGACCAGGGTTCGAACCAACGACCCCACAGTCTACCAACACGGGAGACGGACGCTCTAACTCATTCGGCCATCTCGTCTGGTTCGGCCCAGATGAACTTGTAGTAGTCAGCATCCATGAGTGCCATGAGAACTATGGAGTAGCGCAGCGCCCCTTATAGTTGTAGAACAGGGATCCACTCTTTGGGGGACACCGACAGGCAACATGCTTCCCATCAAGTGCCCAGCAGGTATGGGGGAAGTTCCACCTCTCCAAGAAGTTGTCGGAGATGTCACGCCACCCCTCCGGAGTGGTGGGGCAGGTCATCACCTCATCGATGTACTCGGCGATGATGGCCTTACACACCTCTCTCACGATGAGAGATTGGGTGTTGTGTGGCACACTCCACCCAAACTTCATGGAAGCATACATGTTCCCTGAGGCTAGGTAACGCAGAGTGCAGGCAAGCTTCAGGCCAGACTCGAGGGGCTCCCTGTAGGTAGTGTAGTTTTTTTTATTTATCCGCGGACCCACTCTGGCTAGCATCGCGTCGAACATCTGGGGAAGCATCTGCATGAAGTTGACGAAAGAAGCTGTGTCCTCATTATGGAGTTCCACCAGAAGCTGGTCGTACAAGCCAAACTGTTGCGCCTGGTGATCCACTCCGCGCGACATCTTCTTCTCCTTCTAATAAGCTGGGGATGGTGCAAGTAGCAACGGGTTTGTATCATGGTGAAGTTGGAGAATGGCTAGTTGGTATTCCCACTGGAAACTCTCAGGGACATCCATCCTCTGTGAAGAGCTGAGCTGCTCTGCTGACAAGAGGACATCAGGTGCCTTTATATACTCGAAGGCAAAACGTTCGCGTATGTTATGGGCGCGCCAGCCGTTCGCCAACTACGTCAACAGCACATTGGCAGAGCGCGGGCTGCATGTTCCTCCCAGCTCTCCGTCAGGCTAACTTAGCTCAACGCAGACTGACGTAGGCTTCACAAACGTCTAACGTATCTCGATGTAAGCCTAACATGAACCCGACGTAAGCCCAACGTAACGGCCGGTACGTCGAAAGTTTTGGGTATGTCCAAAACCTTGACGTGTGTCACCGTATCTCGACGTAGGCTTAACGAATGTGTAACACATCTCGACGCAATGGCCAAATTTCACCTACGTCGGCTTACGCTAGCAAGTTACGTCGTACTGTGACAGCCCCATTAAGACTGCATTGCAATTTTACGGAAGTGGAACTGGTGAAGATGTTGGGGTGCGACAATGAGAATGGAAAGATGAAATTGTTTCACTCATTCAGTGCTAAACTCAGAAAAAGAGCATCGAAAAGCTAGAAAAATATATATATAGATTAGTTAGACGAATCTTACCTGGGTATAGATGATGGATAACTATTGTTTTACCGAGGTAGGAGCCTCGGGTAGACGTGGGCGAGGGAGAAGGAAGCACATCCGGGTCCAGCAATCTTTACCTACTAATTCAGGATAAAATGATTCCAAAAAAAACAAAAAACTATGGTAATGTGACCTAATCTTGGTACAAGTGATTTAATAGACGTGGCAGGGCGTGGTGGGTGGGCCCTAGCCTACGTCTACCCTAGGCTCCTACCTCGGTAAAACAATAGTTATCCATCATCTATACCCAGGTAAGATTCGTCTAACTAATCTATTTTACCTCGGTATACCGCCTCTGGCTAGCCGCAGGCTAGGGAGACCTTTACGTAATATCATTTTTATCCTGATATTCCTGTTAGTTACTATTCTATTATCAAGTCTTATTTAAGTATGTTTGTACAATTGTCATGACAAAAAAGCGAAAAAGTGCACTGTCTCACCTATGTCTTTTAGTTGGTGAGTAGCCTCTGTGCGATAGGTTGAGGCTTCTCTAGTCGCTTGTGATAATGTTTTGCAAACGATCTAGCAGTTTTCCATCCTGCATGAGCCAGGATCCGTTTGACGGAAATGCCAAGTGATCTGGCCTTAGATACCATTGCACCACGTGTAGAGTGCGATGAATATCTGTTTGTGTTTACTCCTGAAAGTTTTAACACCGTCATGGTCCATCTGGCGAGGGTGTCCCTCGAAATGCCCTTGTGTGGCTTAATAAAGCTCACCAAAAGCTGCCTTGAGTTGCGTATTATTCGTGTCTGTATGTCCGTATTGCGGAGACTACACATAATTTGCGATCCTCTGTGAAACTAGTGACACTTATTGTCGACAGGGGATCACCTAAACGATTTGATTTCAACAAAGTTGTTAGATCAAACGTTGCTTCCTTGCTATCGATTTCAAGACCATTGAGCGACAGGGCGACTATTGTTTGGCCCCTGTGTCCTGTAACGAGCAAAGCTACTTTGAAGCCTAAAAGCTTAACGTCCAGGAACTTATTCTCTGGCCAATCCTTGAAGAGTTTAAACACAAGAGAAACATCCCAAAACCTATTATATTTGGGTTTGGGAGGATTCCTCTGATAAATTGATCGTACGATCCAGCAAATAACATGATGTTTTCCCATTGTTTCTCCATTAATCCTAGGTAGGATAATTGAGAGCGCACATCTGGCTGCATTGATAGCGCCATACCCTAAACCTTCGTCTTCCAAAAAACGTAGGAAACGTCGTACCTGGGATATTGTTGGGTTCATAGGCTTAACTTTCTTAATTAAGCAATAAATACCCCATTTCTTTAAATACGTGGTATACATTTTCACAGTTCCCTTCCTCCAGGCGTGAGAGACCAAACGTTGTTGTGTAATCTTATCCAAGCCGAATTGTTCCAAATATTTATTTTAAAAAGGAATGCTACCAAAGGAGTCGTCGACACGTTTCCGTGGCGCGCTAACGGTCCCTGATGTTTCAGATTTCCTCGGTATCTTGGGAAGCGTAACATGCTTTTGGCCGTCGCGACTAGTCTCGCTAGCCAGGGTTGAGTGTCCCATTCGGGGACGATGAGGATGGCGTGTGTTTTCTCCATTAGTATCTTTCGGGCGACTTTGCTAATAATGGTAAAAGGGGGGAAAATGTAAAAGAAATGATTTTGCCAAGTTAGCGAGAAGGCATCTATGTGCCAAGCATTTGGTTCTGGGTGCCACGAAACATATTTCTCCAGTTTAAAGTTATTACGTGAAGCAAATAAATCTATATCCGGCCAGCCCCATAATTGACAGATTTGTTTGAAAATTGATGGGTTTAGTGACCACTCTAAGTGGTCATGGAAATGGCGACTCATCTTATCGGCAAGGCAATTCTGCGTTCCGGGTATGTGTGTTATTGCTAACCAGACGTCAAACTTTTGCGCCCAATTCCAAATGAGTAGTGCCAACTCGTTACACTCAATAGATTTTGTACCTCCCATATTTCTGACATAAGCCATGGCTGTGGTGTTATCCGGAAGGATACAAACATTATTTTTGGGTACTTTAACAAGGCTGGTTAAACCTAAGTAAATGGCTCGTAATTCTAAAACATTAATATGTTCAGAAATTTCCGATTCTAGCCATCTTCCCCCCGTTGCTACATCATTGCGATGTGCCCCTCAACCTTGGAGTGACGCGTCAGTCGTAACTGTAGTATTGGGCTCACCCATTCGAATGGGATTGGGGGAGTTATCAAAGTGACTTAGCCACCAAAAAATGTCGGCTAGTCCACTTTCAGAGATAAACATTGTCTTATCAAAGTTTCCCTTGGCGCGGGCCAAAGCTAGATTTTTATCGATTTCCAGGGACTTAATGTGTGCGGCCCCATATAGAATAGCAGGGCTGTATGAAATCATTATACCGATTAAGACTGCGACCTGTCTTATCTTTGGCCTAGAAATGTCTAACAGCTGTATCGCTGTGTCCCGCAGCTTATCTTTCTTTTGTTGTGTAAGTGACACGGTCATGGCCGTCGTGTCCAAAATGAAGCCTAGACACTTAAGCTGATTAGTAGGAGAAAACACGGATTTCTTAGCATGGATGAAGAAACCCAAGTTTGAGAAAAGTTTACATAAATCTTGAATGGCGAGTTCGCATTGTTCGAAAGATTGTCCCATAATGAAAGAATCATCAATGTATGGAAACATACAATGACCCAGTTTAGCCATGTTTGAAAAAACTGGTTTCAACAACTTAGTAAAAAGTCGTGGCGCACACGCCAAACCATTAGGTAGGCAGGTAAATTCAAAAAGCTGGTCATTCCAAACAAACCGTAAAAATTTCCGAAACCCCTCTTGAATATGGACGGTATAGTAAGCATCTCTTAAATCAACACTCGCTAGCCAACACTCTGGGGTGATCAGATCGCGAGCTGTTTCTAAAGAAAACATTTTGAAATGTTGGTATTCAATGATTTCATTCAATTTAGTTAAGTCTAAAATCATGCGAATAGACCCATCTGGTTTAGGCGTGGAGAAAATATTGGAAACGAATTCACCTCTAGTATGTTCTACTCGTTTGACAATGCCTTTGGCTTCAAAAACCCCAACCTGTTCATTTAGTTGGAATTTTTCGTGTGAATTGAACTTATATGGAAAAGGTGCTCTTTTCTGTAGAGGGAGTTCTGTGAAAGGAATAGCAATGCCTCTAACAATACTAAGAACCTCTGGGTTAGTGGTTAATTGTTGCCATCGTTCTAAACAATTAACAATGTTGCCCGCTTGAAAAAGGCTTACATCAGTTTGAGTTTCCTCTGTGACCATGTCAGGGCCAGGCTGGTGAAAAGTTTGTGTGGCGTTCTCTACTTGTTCCCTGGTTTGGGGAACTGCGGCTTGGGGACAAAGTCCCGTTTGTACCCGCGGTTGTCGTTCCAGCTTGAGGATTGTCTGTCGCCTCGACCTCTTCCCCTCTGTCTGAATGCGAAGGATGGGCCTCCCCGGAACGGCCTTCCTCCTCAGCGGAAGCGAAAATCCGTGCGGCCGCGGCGGAACCCGAGTGGGTTATGTGACTTACGGCCCTTGAGTTCCGTATTCTTAGCACTCTTAGTGTCCACCTCTACCTGCTTGTACAAGTAAGCAAGCTGACCCCCAAAACATCTTGGACTTGTCCAGAGGCTTGCCTTTGATGGGGGTAGGTCCGGAATATACGGTGTATTCCTTGCCGTCATGGTCCGTCATCTTCTTTGCCCGCGTCGGTGGTAACGGATTTAAAGACATTTTCGAAGCGGCGATGTGTCATATAGTTGCTCGCTGCAGCGAGCAAGGCAATGCCCCTATCCATAACCCGAACTAAGGACGAGAACTTATTCTCGGTCTGCATGCGGTTAGCAATGGGGATTATCGAGGTCAAGGAGCCCAAAACTGCCTTATGGATAACAGAAAGGGCAGTTTCATAGCGGCGCCGTTCGTCGGACAGATGGATGCCCGCATCCATCTCCTTACACACCGTAGCCGGAATACCTTTCACGCCGGAAATCTGTTCCGTCAATTTAATAATGACCTCCACCGGTTTGAACGTGGTAAAGTGTCCATTGACGGTATTCCGCATCATGGTTGTGGTACGCTTCTTTGCCCTTTTCTTGACAATCTTTTTGCCAACTTTAGCGCCTATTTTGGCGTACACTCCCGCACGTTCCGTATCGGACTCTGATTCCGTGGAAGAGGAGTCGTTTGACGAGTCCGAGGACGAGTCTTTCTTTTTCTTTGATTTCTTAGGACGTTTAGCGTTCGAGGCTTTGGTGAACTCGTCACCTGAGCTGCTCACAGTGCTAGGTTTCTTGCCGCGCGCTTTCGGTTTCGGCACCTCGGGGGCCGAAACCGTGTCCTCCTCGTCATCCGAAAAGTCCTCCCAATCCTCATCAGGGATTTGGGGAGGGCCCGCAAAGGAAAGAGCCTGGAATTGGCGCATCTTATCCTCCATCATGGCTGCCATTTTAGCCTCCCAATCACTTGGTTGAGGTGGCTGGTCACTGTCCCGGTCGGAAGCATGTGCCCCGGGCTGTGGAGACGGCGGAGCCGTAGGTGCTGGTGACGAATCGTAATCTGTAGGGGCAATGCGCTCTTGCTGCCGCAGGCTGCTTATTCCGCCGAGTGGCCATCGGTTCCTGTAACGACAAAGGTGTTACTTAACCGGAATCATCTCAACAACACCAAGTGTAGCCAGTAAACTGGGTTGAGGTATATGGTACAGAATAGCGTATATTACAACGTTTCAGTACAGGCGTGAAGCTAAGTTTTGCCGTAAGGTTATGGTAACGAAACCAACCAAACGGGGGGTATCCATCCGAAGATCGCCCACTCTCTCTGTTCCGTACACTTCTCCCACCCGCGGCTACGACGCCAGCAAGTTGGAGAAAATATTACGAAACTCGGAGGTTCGCCTTAAAAACCGGTCTGGGGTGTTTATAAAAAAACACCCAGAAGCATCCCCAACAACATCCTCTAGTCAGGATCCGGGAGAATTTTCTTAGGAAATGAGCAACTCGGGTTACCATTTCTCCCTGTCTCAAAAACAGGTGTCGATAGAACAAAGGACTATCGGTTTCGTAAGTGCCAGCGGCACGCAGTGTTCTATCATCAAGTAAAAAACACATACAAAGTCCAAATTGGACCTGAGAAAGTTCTGAACTTTCATAAGGTGATGCTATAAGGCATCATAAACAGTTTAAACTAAATTTCCATTACTTACTTTGTGATTAAGAAGTAGTTAGTAGATAAATCCTGTTGGAGCAACTCACAAACGTCCTCCCGTTGTGAGTCACTTATGCTAATTTCTGGACCCGGATGTGCTTCCTTCTCCCTAGCCTGCGGCTAGCCAGAGGCAGTATACCGAGGTAAAAAATATATATATATATATCTCTTTATTATAATTTTTTATTTTATTAATAAATTGAGAAGAAAAGAAGACACGTTTTTTTTTACAGAGAAGATAAAAAGCTTTCAAAGAACAAGTGTTCGACCTGGATATACATTTTTTAAAGACATTTTGGAAATATGTTTCCAATATATTGGCATCCATAATTTTAATGACTTATAATAATTTTCGTATAATCGTAGGACTTTTCAGGACTTAATTTTTGCATTTCCAAAAAGTTAATACTCGTTTAGTTGTTTAACAAAAAAAATTAACAGCACGAACACTGATAATGACATGCTTTATGCTTGATGAGAATGACACTATCGCGCATAGTAGCAGTCTGTTAGCGAAAAAATAATAATTTGAATTAACAAAGAATAATTCAAATAATTTTTTTTTAAATGGACACGCAAAGACTTACGAGAGCATTCGGTTAGTTACGTCACGTTTAGAAGACAAATTCTCCTTAGTACTTTTCGAATAAAAAAAAGAAGCTTAATTTAATTAAATCCTCTTACCGATGATGCTGGTGCATTTTTCATGGATAATTCCACTAGGCAGGAGATGAAAGTCATATTCCTTGTCGCCCACGACCACTGTGTGGCCAGCGTTGTTGCCACCCTAAAAGACAGAAAATCTGTAGCGTTATTGAACAGACTGCAACGACATGATAATGATCCTGGAGAGGGAGAGGGGAGAGGGGAGAAGGAGCGTTAGCTTTGGGGTCTGACTTGAAAGGCTTTTCTTTTGCATAATAAGCGTGCAGGGATGCCAGGAGTCGGAAATAAAACCAAGAGAATAAAAACTATGCCTGACCACGAAGAAGTTCCAAAGATTAAATGGCCAAGAATTTTAACGGTAGTATGCATATCCACAGGGATGAAGTGATCGAGGAGGGGGAAAAAAACCACTGGCAATAGACGAGATCACCGTTGGCAGCAAAGCAAGGGCATACGGCCATTGAGTTTGGCGATACGCATAGGGAAAAACTTTGATTTTATTAAAAAATTAATCAAAAATATATAACAATTTGGCACAAACATGGACGGATGGATGCAATATAATAATATGTTTAAGACACAAATCTCCATAATTAAGCATTTTGACCCAAGAAACATACAATTTCAGTCACTTTACAGGCTGATGTTTACATCACCATTGATTAGACATAAGTCATTGTTGTTCTAAATATTAAAATGTCAAATGTGTCAACAAAAACTTGTTTCAAAGAAATAAATAACCATTGTCTGATTAACCCTACCCATTTCCTAGCCCAACAAATGTTATTAACCATAGGATATAAATAAAAACATGAATAAAATGAGTTAAACTGACTGGCTATGGCTCTAACACTAGTCTGAGTGCCCAGTAAATCTAAATGCAAATGGTATAAGATATGCTGATTAGATGAAAAGCAGTCAACTTATCGTGGCTTCAAATCATTACTGAGTTCAGCTTGCTGATGAGACCCATAACCAGTCCACATGATCGAAACCCCCAGGTTTGGTTTTGCATCCATTTGCCAACTTTCTCCCCCTACCCGTCCTTCTCCCCACTGTATCTGAACCACACTAGGATCCCTCGCCACTGGGTTCCCCAATGCGGAATCAATCAAGATCCCACCCCACAATGCAAATTAGACATAAAAAAGAAGAAGATAGGGATGGCCAAATGAGCTAGAGCGGCCGTCTCCCATGTTGGTAGACCATGGGTTCGAACCTTGGTCGAGTCAAACCAATGACTTAAAAATTGATACTTGTCGCTTCCTAGCCAGGTGCTCTGCATTATTAGGATAGGGCAAGAAGCAGTGGAATGAGGAAGACCAATTGTCTGCGATTGAAATTTCCCCTGGTTAAACAACTAATGTACCAACAAAATTTGTTTCCAGTTGCGTGACCGACCATGCTGTTTCCTTCTTTTTCTATTTGCCTCAATGGAAATTTTCTGACAAGTTACAACAGATTATGTCAAATTACATCACCATGTTTTTATTGTATTTCTAAACTACTTAGTTTGACTACATAAAATCGAGTTTGGACATGAAATTGTTTTTGGGGAATACCCTAAAGACTGTCATATCACTATTATTAGGCTTATAAATATATACTATTACTACATATAGATATTTTTTTAAACAACCTCCATTTGAGTCACTCTCTCAGATATAAATTATGTGAAACACTGTATTAAAAAAGATTAGGGAAAACCCATAATCCTTGGGTTAGAATAGAAAGAAATAATAAAAAACAAAACAAAAACGTCGATTAGGGTCACTCGCAGATATAATAAATTATGCGAAACACACAATCAATATATATATTTTTTAATATACAAATTGAAGAGTAGTTGAGGATGAGTAAAGGAAAGATGAATATAATACAGCAGAAACTACGTCGAAGGATTACAAACTAGCATTGGCCTTCAATGGTCACTTTTATGTATATTATATATATATGAGTAGTTCTCCAGAATTGGAGACCCGTTGGGTTGCGCTTCATTATTAATCACTAAACTCTTCAAAACTTCAGAAAAACAATTTGTTCATATACCTAAGGGAATATACTAAGCAAACACTAGTATCAAAACCAGACAATAAAGAGTCTACAAGTAGGTACTCCAAACTGAATTTTTCTTTTCAAAGTTAATTTGCAACTGGTACAGTTAGAAAGCTCTTATCACTCTGATTACAAATATATATAATAATGGAAAATTGGTCTATTAGTCCCTGAGCTATGAATTTTTTAATATTTAGTTTTCCCCCTTAATTTTAGAATTTTTTTTCATGATTCTGCAAATGCTTAAATCCTGATGTTTGAGGCGGCCTGCTGAAGGCAAATTACATATTAAAGTTGCATAGTCCGATGAAATATAATTTTGTCAAAATTAAAACAACTACTTACATTTGATCCTATATATCCAACTTAGGTACTGGTGTATTAGCTAATGATTTGGGACAGCATATACAGAATAACCAGTGAGTTTATAACCTCACCCCTTTGAACACTCAGTTTGAAACACCCATTATGCAGGAAGGCCATTAACCAATTAGGCCAATCTCGTGACCTCATTAGCCCCCCCAACCAAGTAGGCCTGCTGTGCAGGGTCACAGAGGGGATGGGGAAATGAGGTGGATGTCCCCCCCCCCCCCTCCAGGTTGGATATTCAATGCTGTTTGGTCAATTCTATAAATATAATTATTCAATTTGGGTAATTTAAATTGTGAAATTTATATATATATATATATATTAGTATTGGCCGATCAATATATATATATATTTTTGGGTCCATATATATATAACGATAACACATGATCAGAACAGTTGCTGCCATCATAGCATTAAACCTGGAAATCTGCATTGCTATCTAATGAATTTGCATTTCTTATATATTGGTCACTCTCCTGAAAACTGGTTAGCATGGGATGGGATTTTAAAATATCAATAACAAAAAATCCTACTTATTTTTTTCCTTATACTTTTCATATTCATATTCAGATTTGATGTAAGAAATAAGGGAAATAAAATAAACCATGTGCAACTTTGGTCTTTATGGTTATGAAGTGTTTTTGTACAAAACAAACCCCATTTTACAGTCAGCCATTTGTAACATGACATACGGGACATGGTTGGATCCTTACTAACATCTTGTATTGCATTGATATATCAAACAAAACAGTTCCCAAATGAGAAGGAAATATTTTGTAACATGTATGCATGTTTATTTTTTTTTTTTAATTATTTGGTGTCTTCAGAAATAACATTACAAATTTCCATCACAGATGTAACCAGTGGTGCTGGATGCAACACAAATATTGTAACCTAATTATTCAGTGAATAAAGCATGGCTGGGAATTACTTTTCTTAATCAATATAAGCACTACATATTTCTGTATATTATGAAATTATTTAATTCTGCTTAGATTTATATTAAGCAGACTGTGTCCCCCTAAACAGAAATACCTACCTACAGCCCTGTCAGGTTCCAGGATTACTAGGTCATCTCATATCACGTGGTGTCCGCGAGATGACCATCTGGGTCATAGCAACAGGAGTTTTGACAAGCTTGTCGAAATTATTTTGGGTTCTTTCAGCTCAAATTGCTTCAAAACTAATCATCTTTAATCAAAATCACTCCGGACTAATGATTAGTAGCTCGTAACAATCAATTTGATGTATTTATCTAAAAATGAAGACAAAAATTCAAATGCCATCGGACCATGCAACTTTAATCAGACCATTATTCTTTTAACTTATGAATTCTAGTACATTTAGAACCCGTTTTAGCTTGTTAATCAGATTATAAATAAACCATGCCTTGATACACAACTGTTTATTATATAATGGTGGTTGTTTTTTTCAGGATTGTATTATTTTTCTGACATCCTTAGTTAAATTCATTTCTTTTTCTTTTTTTAAACATATTTTCTACAGAGCTGGCGATTATGTGTGAGTGGCGATACCTGTTGAAAGAGTACAAAGACTCATCCTTAGAGAATATGGAGGAGTGGTAAGTTTTAAAATAGAATATATTATATATATTTAAATGTGAAATTTGCTTATGGTAAGTTTTATACTGATTGATGTCGGACTTCTTTAGTTGGCAAAAGACAGCACAGCCAAAGCTCTGAAAGAATGTTATATTTGAATACCATCAATATTTTATGGCTGACAAGTTTACTAAATCGTCAGGATATATCAGTTGTGCTTGACTGAGGTTTAAAATACAAGCCATTATCATGTTTACTTCAGGTGCTGTTGAGAGATGAAGACGACTTTGAGGTAAAATTTCTCAAGCAGTCTGAAGATGGGTCATACCACTGGCCTGAGGTGGAGGACATTGCCTGGGTCAGGATGGACAATATTCTTGGGCACCTCGACATAAACAAACTAAGACCAAGACATGTCTAGTTATGACAATTGATCGTAATGCTTTCATTTTGCTTCATTCGATGGGGGAAGGTGGGGCCATAGCAACCGTACATGGCTCTCATATAACTTTATAAGTATTAAGCTAGGATTCCTTACACGCGGTGTGCGAATGCGGCAAAAACATTGAAAAGCATCTAAGTCAATGGGGGTGATTCCTTACACGTGGTATGCGGCATGCGAATACTGAATCGGTCCATGTAGCGATCGGTGTGACATGCGAATGCGAATGCCCATAGACAACAGTGTTAGAGAAACCTGACACTATGTGTGTGGGTGAAAGGACCCAAACCGTTCGCATATTGCATGCTGCGTGTAAGGAATCCTAGCTTTAGGCCGCTTTTCAGCTTGTTCTCTACTGAGACAAACTCCCTATCACATGTACTACTACTCTGTTGTTGCATTTAACGGTAATTATCAGATTGTTTCCTGAGATTATGTGACATTTGTATGCTACTACCTGTGACTACTTGAGAGAAAAAAAAACCAGTTTTCCCCCCACTCCTGCATCCTGTTGCTTCCTTGCGAATCATTCAAATCTGAATAAATTTTAAGTCTGCTGTACATTGTGTATTTAATTTAATTTATTTGCTTTCCACTCTACTATGTTGTGTATTTTGTTTCATTTCCTAGCTGTAGTGTCACATGAAATACTATGCTGTGTGTTTTGGTTTCACATGTAACGCTGTCTCACAATCTACTAACTTCGCTATTCTCTGACAAATATGTATGATCTGCTTTTAAGGAACTAAACATATAATGAGTATATTATATGGAATAATTCTTTTGATAACACAACAAAACATTGCTATATATGAAGAAGATGGATTAGCGATGGGACATGCATTACGGTGCCACAAATTAAATTAAGTTTTTTTGTGATCAGTGTTTAATGTAGATACTGCACTTTGTGCTTTAAAAGTTATCTTTCCTGTTGTACTTCAATATCCCATACCAATAAACTGGTCAACATCTGTGACTCTTTACTTAAATGATGGTCATGTCACATTGTAATGCATGGGACACTCTGTGCATCAACATACCTTGAAGCCTAATTACATCAAAACCAGGGGTGGAAGTGATTTCTTTTGTTTTTGGTTAATGATTTCACTCAAGTGGAAGTTTATAAATAGTATACATTAGATGTTCAGAATACATTTATATTTTTGACACTAATCCAACAATCGGGAGAATCACTCGTATACATATAGCGATAACAAAGCCTGCTGGTGAATAAAAAGGAAAGCCTCACCACATATTAGAAGCATTTGGAGTTGAGTTCCAATCATAGACTAAATAACACGGCAACAAACTAACAGTAACAGAATCGAAACGCTGGGTAATTCAAACCATTATTGTCATATCAGTGTTAACCAGACTAGTGTGAGCCATGTGCCCCCCCCCCCCCCCCCCACAGCACTACATGATCCGGCTTACACTCGCCAAGCAGTTTAGGGCGCTGGCGACACCACAGCACAACTGCGAGTGGAGTGTTGCTATATTCAGGGATGAAAGTGGTCTCCGGGGAAAAATACCAGAAGTCAGATCTCATCTAGCCTTGTTGTGATGGCATTATCGCCCATATCAAACAGTTTCTTGCTTAGGTTTTATGTTCTAACTACATCTAAGGTCATATAAGAACAGGATTCGAACCACCCAACTGTTATCATATACATCCCATCTTTTGGAATTTTGTTTAACGTTAATCGGTGGATATAAGAAATCCCGGAAATCCGCGAAACCGCGGAGGTCTTTCATCTCTGTATATTAGTAAAGCGCTTAATTGATACTAATCCTCAATCACGGATCAAATATAATGATATGAACAGACGACACTCAGTAAACATATTCACTAATTGATACCACTTTACAATGTTTTCAAATCCTAGTGTATTTACACCATAAGATTTGCTTTGTTTTGTTGTTTTACGTCCTAGCAACATCTAAGGTCATATCAGGACAGGTACCGACTTGTGACAGTGCGCACTCATGGCGACTTTATAGTGCTGCCCCACTGGTAAATCAGGCTGCCGGCACCATGACCTGATGTCCCACTCAGTCACATTAACCTCACTGAGCTAACCAGTCCTTGCCCTATCCTATTAATACCGAGCGCCAGACTAGGAAGCGACAAGTCCCAATTTTCAAGTCATTGGTTTGACTCAAACTCCCGACCTTCCACACGCGAGGCCCACGCTCTACCGATTAGGCCACCGCGCCCGGTCCCATAAGATTTGGTCAACTAAATTTATCACAATGGTAATAATTGCAATATTGTTGCATTAGGCGTCAAGCATTAACTTTGTAGTTTGCACAAAAGACGTGTAAAATTAAAATTAGAAAGAGCACTTCAAATGAAATTGTGCGTGTGCACACCCCAGAAGCTCACTCATGTATATATATAAACGAATCTGGAAAAAAAACGGCTTTCTAAAAAATAATCATTTGCAGGTCAGGACAGTAACTTTTCCCCATCTTGGAGAATTGACTGAATTTTCTACTTGCCCGAGTGGAAAAACTACTTGCCCAAGCCCGCCAATTGAAACTGAAATCTGCTACTGTAAATCAGGAGAGAAAAAACTTTTCCTGTTCAAGCAGGTCACCGAGAACTCCACCTGCCCGACCGAGTAAACTAGGTGCCCCTGGCAACCAGTATTGTCCTATCCTGCATAATTAGTAAGAAGCGGAAATAATCTTGAAATGCCATTGATTAAATAGTACGATGGTGAGTTATTAATCAGCTGAGGAACTGCTCTATTACTATTAGTTTGTCAGCGTATTTGTTATCTATCAAACGGTATTTCAGATAAAGATGGACCAAAGTCAAGTTGCTATGGTAATCGATTAAACCTATTATTCTATTGTAGCTCGATACGCCACCTGATTGCAGCTGGCGCTATCAGGGCATATGTACCCCATCCACGCCACTGTAATTTGGCCTAGTTTTCGGACATAAATTCACTAAATTCTGTACTTTCCATTGTTCGCTTCCTGACCGTCTGTTTGATGTTGTTACAGTTTTAAATGCATCTGTACTCAGAGTTTAATCCCCATTTCAGTGTACTTTATTTGTGTACCCTGATACTTAGTTTGCCTCGATAATATTAGCATAACATGCCATACTAGGTGTCCCAAGTGATTTTCAAAAATAGTTTTGAGTTTGATTTAATGGATTTCACCTGTTAGTATATTGAATTTGAAATAAAATGACACTTCATTTGTGAAAATCGCCCTAATATTAAAGAAGATATGGACTTTTTGAGGTTGTTACTTAATTGGACCCACCCAAAAAGATGGCCCCACAAAATAAAAGTAACCACCCTATCACCTGTTTTTCCCTTCAAATTCATGGCCTATACAATGAGAATAAAAATATCAATATCCACGGGTATGATGTAGTTACATTTCAAGATACATTTCAAGATATACATCTATATACAGATATACAAATGGTCATTTTCTACATAAAAGGACTTGACAAAGCATTGGTTTTCTTTAGCTGAGCAGTCATATCCTAATGTGGATGGTACTATTAGAAAGAAGAAATATAAAGCTTTATTTTGGTTTCAATTTTATTTCAATTGATGAACAACTTAGAACACACCAAGAGATTGAAAATGATGAATTTTAAGGCTTCACACATAGATTATTGGTGAATTTGCAAGGCACTTGGGATACCGAGTTATACCACACATACAATTTCAAAAACAAAAGTTTGTGCAAAAAGGCCAGTAATACAATTAAACTAGAAATGCGTCAGAACAAGCCTTTTATTTTCCTGGGTATTACATCCTAGTAACATCTATGGTCATATTAGTACGAACCCAGGATTGAAACGGATGCTCTACACACTCGACCATCACCAGATCCTATATCGAGAACGGCAATACACATATGACTTAAATAGAGGCTGGTGCTCTTGAGTAGGCTCAGCAGTTAATCGAATTGTACATGTTGCCGGTAACATGCGTAATTCAAAACCCTGACTACGGGCCTGATATTATGAATACCATAGAGACCATTCGTAGCATGCGTTGCTACGAGCATAGTTGACTTCCGGTAGCAGTTCAAAGGCTAATTCATTCACTACCTGACGATCAACGAAGACAGATCATTGTCTACTAATTCGCAAATTTAACCATCCCACCCACCCATTTTTCCTTCATTATAATGTTAATAGGGCTGAGATCTAATGGTCCCTCTGTATTGATATGAATGATGTTGTGTGTACTGAAACTGCATGTGCGTGCGCGTGTGCCAGATGGGAGTGACTGTGTGTGATCGTGATCCACCACTAGCTGATGCCTCATGTCTTCAATTCAAGTATCTTCGAGGAATCCTGCATTCAAGATTAATTATCATATGAGTAGTGTGAAATCACAAATCACTAGTTGACCTGCACATAAGTAATACGTAACTGTAGTCATTTGGATTATCGGGTTGTACTACCTGTGGAATTAGTGTAGATAAAAGCGGTTAGGCTCAATTGTACTATTGAGAAGCGCTTCAGTTAAATAATGGTTTTATAGTGATAGAATTATCAGGCTGTGTAAAAATTTATTAAGCCTGATTAATAAATTTATTAGCCCAAAAAGAATTATCTGTGTCTGGTTTTGAATTATCAATGTCATTTAAGTTTACGGACAATGGGAATTATGTTAATGGGTTGGTTAAAAATAGTAATAATACTAAGCTTACGTAAATCGTCGTAAACATTCGCTAAATTCTTTTCATTACACCCCCCCCCTCCAATAACATAAAAACAAATAAACACCCAAACGATACACCTATGGAATATTCAGGATCTTTAAGACACTATGCATTATTTGAGGTAATAAAACAGTGAAAACAAAACACCATAATTGTATTTACACCATTTTTTTTTTAAATGTCAAGTAAACAAACAATACATATAATCCGTGCACTATCCCAAACACCCAAAATTCATCCAAATAAATATTTGGTTTGCCGTATCCCACAAAATTGACCGTTTTAGCAACAACAAAATATCCTGGGACCCCCCCCCCCATTCACACACAATATTGTAAATTCGTGACATTAATTCGTGTGTACTATAAGATGGGTAGCAGGAAGTTGAAGCTATGAATGAGTAGAATATATTAATATAAAAGTATCGGTTCTCAAGAAATTTATATTAGCTTCGATTCGAAGCAAACCATCACTGGGTTGTTATCAATATCAAGTACTTGAAGTTGAAGTAGCTATCAATGACAATGTGAATGTGAATGTCACAAGGTCGTGTGATACTGATACCACAAGGGTTTTATTACCCATTTAGATCGCATTCTATTCTTAAGCAATATTCGTGAGTTTAGAAGACAATAAATAGATGTGTGTCTCACCTGTGGCTGTGACTTCATGAACATTTTATTTACTTTTTAAAAACCTTGAAATTTTAAAACCCACAAAAAAAAAATACCCAGCCATTACTGAAGATGCAGACTCTAACTACTCTTTATTATGTCTGATTGGACCTCTTGCACTTGTCAGTTATAGAAATGACAGCTAAGATTGGGTACGCTGGTAAGCTGACCAGCCCTTGGGGCAGGCGTTAGGGCCTGGATCGCAGAGCTTGCAGACAGAGCCCTGTCCAGGCCCCCCCCCCCCCCCCCCCCCCCTCCCTCGTGCTGCGTGGACGGCAGGTCTCCACATGCCCCTCCCTGACCGGGAGCAACACGGTCCAGTCCTGCAGCCACATGCTACAATTCTGGGCTCCGTGAAATGGCAGGTATTCACAGATCTGGTGGCAATGGGATAGCATATTCCACAACTCTGAAACTTAGACTGTATATATGCCATGTGACATGCTTGGTGTTGCCGTCGGAACATGGTCAATGTACCTACACGCGCTAGTGTATTGACACGAAGAATGTCGTCACAACTCACATGGCTGTCAGTGTCAACTTGCTCGCTAGCCGACGTGTGCTGGTGGCAACGGCCCAGAGGTGACAAACACCAACAATCCACAAACAGAACAAGCTTACCTGACAGCGACATACAACATCTGCATCCGTGGCAAGTAGGTCCACGATCTTGCCCTTTCCTTCATCGCCCCATTGGGCTCCCAAAACTACCGTGACGGAGTTCATCACATCCGATCGATTCCGTTTGTTTGGCAGGTCGCCATTCTGATGTGTTGAGTCGGCCATGTTGGCTTTGAAGGACCACGTTCGCGGGCTTTTAGCGCAAGGTCGAGCCACGCCCACCCGAGCGCTGCCTGGCGGAACACTCGAGTACTATTCGGGGGAGGTGGGTGTGTCTTTGGGTGGTTGTGGGGGAGTAGTCAGTTCATCGATGGCTGACTGTTCGGTGTGTCCAACTCTAAAGCTATCCATGGAACAGCTGTGTCGAATGTGAAAAGAAATATAGGAAATAACTATGTCAAACAGAACGGGCCGAAAAGGCACCTTGCCGCAATTTCTGGAGTTGCAACCCTGTGTGTATAACATGGCTAGAGCAACGGTGGCGCTGCAATCGCTAAGCTTACCATAAGGCCAAATAAAAAAAGAAATTGGTGATTGTCTTTTTGCTCATACAAATTAGGGGCTGGCGGACGGTTTTTATTTATTTTTATTAGATTTTTTTCTGGCATATGAAGTAGACGCAATACTTAATCAGACGCGATGGCCGAATGAGTTGAGAGTCCCCCGCCCGTTCTGGTAGGTCGTGGAATTTGAACTCCTGGGTTCGAACCCATGCCTAGTCAAACCAATGACTTAAACATTTATATAAAAGTTGAATTTCTGCTAGCCCGACACATTTTTAACAGCTAAAATTATATATAAATTAAATATAATTTAGGGCGGGCGATTTTTCAGGCACTGGCGCGCACGATCACCAATTTCGTTTTTTATTTGGCCTTATACTGCTTTGTCATATCATGCAAACAGACGGGCACCAAGTGACGGTATATCTCAGTAAAAATACCAAGAAGCAACTCACTGTATATATTGTTCAACGAACATTGTAAAGATCAACCATCACTCTCTGGCATGTGTGTTGTTATGGTTTATTTAAGACAAGATGGCCTCCAACTGCCAGAAGTAGTTCTGGTGGCTAACACCAGTTGCGTATCTGGACAAACATGGCGCAAATAACTCAGCAAAGCAACTGCTAGGGTGAAGAAACCAATTGATGCAAATCTACAGTCTAGAGAATAGCACTTATGCCTCCAAACCAGTGACATAGCCTATTCACCTTGCTGCTGCAGTGCTGATAGTGATCAAAGACCCTATAATACTAAGACGGCTCACTCAGCCTGTACTGTGTAATCAAAATGATCAAACCCACCACTTGGTGCGTTGGCTGTTCTCTTGGTTAAGCAGGTGCTATATTATATGTAGAATGTGAAAGATGTGTGACGATGGCGATGCTGATGATGATGTGTATTTGTTCATAACAATTTCATATTGATGTGTATTCATACTTACCTATCTCATGTATAATATAATTGTATGTGTTTACATGTGAAACACCAACCAGCAGCCGGGCTGATCAAACCCACCACAAGGTGGCACTGTGAAATTTACATTAGCATGGGAGAGATAGGGAGTGAGCCGTCTTAGTATTATAGGGTCTTTGTAGTGATACTGGGTACACTTGTTATCAAAGTGTATTGCATTTGGGAAATAGAAAATAGGTTTCATTACAAATGTCTATTATTCTGTAGAATGTGCACTTTTTTTTCTTGCACCCCACTCCACATCAAATTCATAAGTATTTAAATTCCACAAAAATGTGCTAAGTTTTCTTCTGCTTTTCCTCACCAACTGCAGGCAGGGTCCAATAACTCCCCTGCTGTTACCAGCTGCATGGTTCGATAAAGCGCCTGTCACACCTTACCGGACTGAGTACCGGACACCACCGGAAAAAGAATTTTCTAGTCCGGTGCTGTCCGGTACACAAAATGTATCGAAATGGAGCGTAATTGGGTCAATTGCCACTGGACAAGTACCGTACATGTACCGCACATGTACCATACATGTACCGGACGAGTACCGGATGAGAACCGGACGGACGGACCATCAACCGGAAACATACCAGACTGTATTTTTTGGATTTTCTTGGTATTGTTGTGGGGGTGATGAAAATGGGAAATATTGCGCATAGAACGGGACTCAAACCCACATCTCTTTGCATTCCGGGCCAGTGTTCTAACCAATACCCCACCTAGGCTCCCTGATATCAACACACTACCCATGCCTACCTGTCTATGTGGTTACTTCAGTGCCGACTATTACAGTATATATATATTTTATTGACGTTCTCGCCACCGGACAATTCCGGAAGCAAACCGGACACCAACGGATGGGTACCGGACACCAACAGATGGGTACCGGACACCAACGGATGGGTACCGGACACATACGGATTGGTACCGGACATGAACCGGACAAAGCGGACACCAACCGGACATGTCAGTCCGGTGGTGTCCGGTAGAAGTTTTGTGCATGTTCAAAACTTGTACTGGACACCACCGGACACCGCTGGATGGGTACCGGACATGTACCGGACATCGCCGTACAGTACCAGACAGTGTCTGGTTCTCGTCCAGTACCCCAGTCCGGTAAGGTGTGACTGGGCCTTGAAGCATCAAATTTGATAGAACCTGTTACTGTTGAAGCCTATGGTGTCAGATTTTGGCGTGCTTGCCACAACTAAGTTTACATGTTTGAATTTCAAATATCTCAAAACTTATCCATTTAAAATCAAAGTTACTTTAACTTGAAATAAGGTAGATTATAACGATCAATTTAATATATTTATCTCAGAAAAATGACCAAAGCGCAAAACCATCGGACTATGCAACTTTAAGGGGCTGTCACATTACGACGCATCGCGCCGACGTATGTGATTTTTGGCCGCTACGTCAGGATACGTTGTTATGCATTATGCGTGCGTTAGGTGCTCGTTGGTATATGCAAAGACCCTATAATACCCTATAGTATTATAGGGTCTTTGGTATATGTCAGTGTACTTCGACTTTCATTGAGATATGGCGTCGCACATCAGGGGGTCGGCAAAGTTTTGTGCATGCACAAAACTTTCGACGTACGACAATGTTTGACGTGTGGATTTTACATCAGCCGTACGTTATGTATATGTTAGGTGTACATCGATATACGTTAGACGTACCTTAGACAAACGTTGTTCACTACATTGCACTACGTTGACCTATGTTAAAGGCAGTGGGAACGTGCTGACAACGTATGGATAATTCATAACAAGAGACAAGTCTGGGAAATAAATATAATTTTATTTACATCATTTAAGAATATTGTATCATATTAGTTCCATGTTACAATTCATTTGAAATTATCCATAAGTACTATACAGTATATCAGTATTATTATTATTTTTTTTTTTTTTAAAGAACTACACACATCCATGTTATTTATTCACTCTTCAAGGTTCCGGGTTCAAACCAACCGAATACCTCTAATGCTAGGTACACACCTACCGTTTACGACGCGATTCGCGCATACGACCTCGTTAGTCGGTAGGTGGGTGCGGGACCATAGCACACCAGACGTCCGCGATTGGCGATTACAACTCAGTTTTAGGCCTTAAAACTGAAATCGCAAGCAATTCGAAAAACGAATCGGGACGATTGCAAATCGGGAGGTGCGTGCGGTCGGTCGTATCTTAAACGGTATATGCGTGCTAGCCGCCGACCGTTCGCGTCTGAGTTTTAACAATCAACGAATCGCCGGGCCTGAAAAAGGACACGTGACAGTGTCTTAACCAAAATATTCTAATCGGCGGCTATATATTAATATTTTCTAATCGACGAATGTAAACTAAACAAATACGTAGCAGGCGCAAGGAAATTCCGCCGGTTCGGCGGCTACATATTAGACGCAAATCTATTCAACGGCGGCGATATTAATGTTTTCTAATCGACGAATGTAAACTAAAGAAGTACGTAGCAGGCGCAAGGAAATTCCGCCGGTTCGGCGGCTACATATTAGACCCAAATATATTCAACGGCGGCAAAATTAATGTTTTCTAATCGATGAATGTAAACTCAACAAGTACGTAGCAGGCGCAAGGAAATTCCGCCGCCGGCAATATTAATGTTTTCTAATTGACGAATGTAAACAAAACAAATAGCATTGCTACAGGAAACTGCTAGATGGCGCTGATGGCGACGTAGTTCACGCAAAACCCACCAGGTGCGTGCAGTGCAGTCGCGAATCGGCGCAAGGAAAATGCTAGATGGCGCTGATGGCGAGGTAGTTCGCGCAAAAACCCACCAGGAGCGTGGATCGCAGCCGCGAATCGGACGTTATATGTGCGCGTCCAGTCGGTATATGTGCGCATCCCTTATCTTCGGTTTTAATCGCGATCGGGTCGCGATCGGGTCGCGTCGGGCGCAAAGTTTTAGTGCGCGAGTCGTAAACGGTAGGTGTGTACCTAGCATTACACTCAGCCGAATCATCTAACAGAGGGTTGGGAGGGCGGGGGGAAATGCTGGTAGGTGTACACTGTCCGACTGTCAGAAGTAAAGTGAGTTAACTATGCTGGTAGTTTAAAGAGATGTTCTATAGGTTGCCTTGGATATGATTTTGAAATTTGATATGATTGTTTAGGGACATGCATATGTACACGCTGTAATGTGATTAAGTGACGAACGACTGCACACGTTGACGTCTAGTTACTCAATGGTTTATTCACACCTGCCACTACTACACTGGTCCCTCGGGTCTGCCCCGTGGTCCCGGCTGCCGAGCCGCAGCACAATACATAACACACGCTACCATACCTAGCAACCCAATGCACAATCCTAGGATCATTGGCTTGATGTGAGTGATTATGGAAATGCATTTGAAACTGTTTACCTTACTTAGCAACCCCGTTCAGATTCAGTTTATCAGCGGCTCATTCTCTATGTTATGAATTACCCATGTTATGAGATAACATGCACAATGTATGTCTAATGTATGTCTAACATATGTTTAGCATTTCTCCAGCGTGTCTTGACATATGTAACGTATTAGGTGTAGTTCTGGCGATTGAATAACATATATAACGTTCACCGGTGTTCTGTGAGCGTAATTCAAGCGTAATTCAATTTGTGTGTGTGCTATGGCAAACCGATCCGTCGTGGATGATTGTCAGGCAGCAACTGGATTATCCTTTGAAACTACTACCGGCAGTTAACTCGGATCCTAGCAACGCATCCCACAAATGGTATCTATGGTATTCATAATATCCAGCCCGTAGTCAGGGTTTTGAATTACGCATGTTACCGGCAACATGTACAATTCAAGCATTTTCCGGCCGGAAGCATGTTAGCCATACGTTGGTCATACGTTGGCCATACGCTATGTATACGGTATATATATATGTCCAACTTTGCCCCCCATGCCGAAAAGTTAGATGCTTTTTGACGTAAAAAAAGAGATTTTACACGTTGGCCGCACGCTTGCGAGAGATGCGTTGTAATGTGACAGGGCCTTTACAGTCAGATACCCATACATGTGCGCCAGATCCACCAGTTTGCGGTCTACTCGTAAATAATTTCACCATATGATTTAACTGGTGCATTCGTGACGAAGGCACTTGTAAGTAGACCTATTATTCACCTGCGACAGTGATTTGGCGTAATTATTATTTGTTCACCAATAATGAAATAGAATAACGAAATTATGCATTACATGTGACAACGTGGGTCCTGGATAAAAGATGCACGGGCAATCACGCCCTACTCTGCGCAGGGGTGATGCCATCTTTAATCTACGTGGGTCCATGATGATGATGTAGCCTAGTTTTGCCAGTAATAATTGGAAACAACATTACTGGCAATATTTATAATAGCTAACCTTTATAATATGTCGCCCGCAAGAGATTATCCCCTTCCGTGGACAGTTATATGTTTCCCATTTAAGCCATTAGTTACTCACGCAGCACTGACACTGTCTCTGAAGTTTTAATCTAGATTTCCATGTGAGCAGCTATCACTTAGTATTATGCATGTTTGTGTTTAAGACTATTCCGCAATACTACAACGCGTACTAATAATAGTTTCAATCATTGACCAGCTAGATAAGCATCGCTTTTCTGGAATCCTTTCTGTCTGTAAGGAATTTGTACGCGTTTATTGTATCACCTCAGTTTATTGTAAACATACCTTACAGGAGGTAGTGGCAGCCAACATTTTATTGTCATTTCTAAACTATGAGTTTGGGTCTATTTTAAAGAACTAATCAATACAAACAGAATTTTAAAAGAATTATATTAATATCTCAAATAGTTTTTGAGTTATGGCCTTCTAAAGGTAGAAATTGTAGCATCCCTAAAAATCATGTAAAAATTAATTAATATTATTTTACAATATGAGCCAACTTTGGCACCCAACTTCACCATGAAATATCAAAGGAAAATCATCTTAAAGGGACCAGCTATAGCTCGCTGGGACACTGCCGTACTCCGACAAATGCTCTCCAAGCACAATCTTGTTTAGTTTTTATGTTTAAATGAACCAAGTATGTGTGGGGAGAGTATGGGACCAGGGCACTGCTAGTCTGAACTGCAAAGGCAGTTTGTTGTCTTCAAAATGGCCGCCCCCATAGGCGGCGGCCATTTGCAATGCAAAAGCTGCGCTGTGATTGGCTGAAATTGTGCCGGCAACAGGCTCACACAGTAACAAGATTTGCTGGTTCCCAGTATGGGCTCAGCTGGTGCCCGGCAGTGTTAGGGACCGATTACGCCGAAATCTATTGAATGCGATCATATTTAACAGAATTACATACTCAAATAATGAAATTTAATTAAATTAACCTTAAATTCCAAGCGATATTAACGTAGCAGCTCGATCAGCGTCGAATCGCCGAGTGTAAACAAAACACCCTGTGGCACAAATCTGAACTATTCCGAGTTCGTTTGTTTTCCACGCGGCGGATAGCTGGCGACTTTAAAGTCGCCAGCTATCCGCCACGTGGAAAACAAACGAACTCGGAAATAGTTCAGATTTGTGCCACATGGTGGCCTAGTGCGCAGGCGGTGGAGGCGATTTGTATATTAGTTCTCCATAAGCATATTCAGCGCTATACGGAGCGACCCAACCAGCCAAGGTGTGACCCAACCAGCCATGGTTGAACTCGTTTGAACTTGTTTTAATAGTGGTGCTCGCCGGCAACAGGCTCAGGGGGATCTGCTGAGCCTGTTACCGGCAAGCAGCATTAATATCAAGTCGATTTTTGGTTTAATTTAACCAAATTTCGGCGGCGGTGTTAATTTTAATATCACTTCGAGTTTGTGGTTAATTTGACCAAATTTGACTTTTTGAGCATGTAATTCTGTTAAATATGAGAGCTTTGAATAGATTTGGGCCTAATATATGAGAAGGGTCCACAGCGACGAAAGGAGGAAAAACGGCTGACCACTGGGTCATATCGAGCATATCCTTGCAGGATGAGTTTCCCATTCAGTAAGTAGTGATATTGTGTGATTTAAAGAGAAATCAATGTAGACCAATTTCAAATATACTTCAAACAATTTAATCTGTGCAAAAGATACATAAATATGTGATAATGTCTGAACAATAAACTAGTCAAATAATATTTGACTACACTGCTAGCTCTGTGGAGGTGTAGCCTGGTCCCCTGGCATTAATTTGCAGTGGTGGTAATGGGTCTAAAGATGGGGTAGTGATTCTCGAGTCATTGAGTTATAATAGTTGTTTTGTCAAATGTGGATGGGGGGGAGGGGTTCATGGGTAGGGGGCGCGGACACGCAGGGAGAGAGCAGGCATGAGAGAGGGCGAAGTCAATGGGTCGTTCAGCAGGTCGTATTATATATTTGCAGTGCCAGGTTTTGGGCCTGAATAACCAGGTGAGCTCTGTATGCATTTTTAAAGGCAAGGATCGAACCCGCTTCTCTGGTTTTGGTTGGGAGCTCATTCCACATGACACTTCCTTTGTAAATCGGAGCTCTCATTAACTTATTTGTATTAGGGTTGGGCACCCCAAGCAGAGTCGATGTCCCCCTTCTCGTTACCCTGGTTGTGCGATCTATGTATTTGTCATCACTCGCACGTTTATACATCAACGTCATTAGGTGTAGGTTCCTACGTACATCCAGAGTGTCCAGCCCTGCTCTGCTATGCATTTCAACCACACTTAGTATCTTGCCTTTGAATACTGTTCTGAGGGCTCTGTTTTGCGTTCTTTGTAATTTGGTCTCTTGCTGCTTCGTTAGTAATCCATAGATGATATCATTGTAGTCTATAATTGGTAATATTGTTGACTTGTACAGCTGCAGCGCAGTATTCTCACTTACATATGTCCTTATTTTTCTGAATGTGTTCATTTTTAGTGCCAGTGTTTGGTTAAGTCTTGCCAGCTGTTGTGTACCAGTTAGAGTCGCATCGAGAGTTGTGCCTAGGTACTTATAGGAGTTCACTTCACGGAGCACTAAGCCACCCATCTGCAGTTGTATTGGCCGGGCCCTCACCTTCCTGGCTTTGGTTCCATAGATTATGTATTCAGTTTTAGTGCCATTTAGCGTTAGTTTATTCTCATGGCACCATGTGTTCACTCCATCCAGCGCCATTCCAGCCTCTATTGCGGCTATGGCAAGGTCATTGTTATGTATTGTTAGTGCTGCATCATCGGCAAATAATGTGAAAGATGCTTTGTTGGAAACTAGAGGTAGGTCATTTATAAATATTAGAAACAGTAGGGGTCCCAGAGTGGAGCCCTGTGGAACTCCTGTTTTTATTTCTCGAGTGGTTGAGCTGGTGTCACTTAGTTTTGTGTATTGTTTCCTATTGCTGAGGTAATTTGTGAGGAAGCTATGTGCTCTATTGCCTAGCCCAGCTCGTTCTATTTTATGCATGAGGATTTTGTGGTCGATCGTATCAAATGCCTTCTTGAAATCAAGGAAGACTGCGATAGTAAGATCACCCTTGTCTATGTTTGACAAAAGTTCATCCAGTAGAGACGCCAGTGCCCCGGTGGTGGACCTATTTTTCCTGAACCCATTTTGCTGGTAGGTCAAATAGTTAGAGGACTCAAGGAATGTCTTAATTTGGTCATGTATTATTTGTTCTATAATCTTGCCAGGCAGTGGGAGGATCGATATTGGGCGTAGTTCACTACAGGTTTGCGGGATGTTGACTTTAGGTATGGGTGTCACTGTGGCCACTTTCCAGTCATCAGGGAAGATGCCTGTACTGATTATTAGGTTATATAAATGTGTAAATTCTGCACTCAGTGTTGTGATCGCACTTTTTATCAAAGTGGTACTGATGTCCTTCATTCCTGATGATTTGTAGATAGATATTTTGTTAGTTCTATCAAGGATTTCATCCTGGGTGGTTTCCAGAAGGTCATACTTTTCTTTATTTAGTTTGGCATGGAAGGTTTTGTGTTGATCATCCTTCTGTTTGAATTTATTGGCTAGTTTCTCACCTATATCTATGAAATAGTTATTGATTTCCTCTGCTAGTAATTCATCTGGGATTTTAATACCAGTCTCTTCACTTGCAAGGCCACTGATTCTTGTCTCTTTTTTAGGTTCGATTTGGTTTATTTCATACCAACATTTTCTGGCATTCTGTTTATATTTGTCTATATGGACTTGATAATACCTTGCTTTGGCTTTCCTTACTTCACTCCTAGCCTTTCTGACCATACATTTAGCTATGAATTCATCCCCTGGATCTTTTGTTTTCTCAAACTTTTGGATAAAGTAATCTCTATCCTTTTGAAGCTCTAGTAGTTCATCATTAAGGTAACCTCCCATGGTGATTCTGGTGGTGATCTCGGTTAGGGGACAGTGCCTGTCAGCTGCAATAGTGATTGTTGCATTTAGCATATCCCAACATATGTTGGGGTCTCTCATATCCAGAAATTCAGCACTGTTTATTTCTTTGAGTGTGCCAGCCAATTCATTAAAATTGCAGTTCCTATAAGAGCGTCCCCAGTGGGTGGTGATTCTTTTGTCATTTCTTATTTTTTTCTTTATTATAAATATTGGTTTGTGGTCGCTTATGTTATAGTTAAGGACTCCAGCCTTTGTACAATGTTTGATATTGGTAAGTGCCAGGTCTATTGTTTTGTTATTGGTTTTAGTTACCCTGGTTGGCTGCTGGATCATTTGTTGCAACTCATGTTCAGCTGCAAGTTGCTTTATTATCCCTCCCATCGTAGGCCTCTTGCCATTATATTCTTCATTGAAGTCGCCAATGAGGAGTATCTCATATTTATCGATATTGGCTATATTATTCAAAGAGTTACTTATTTGCCCAATTCCTTCGTTTAGGTTGCCATTTGGGGGTCTATATACGTTGCCGATGAGTATTAGTTTTGTATGGGGTCTGGTGACTACAGCCCACTGTAGTTCAATATTGCTATTTGATAGGTTATGCTCAGCATGTTTACTTGCATCAACATGGAGATCTTGCTTAAAGTAAATACCTAGTCACCACCAGCTTTGGTCTGCCCACTAAGTTGCTTTGTTTTTCTATCAGCCCTTATAAATTGGTAACCTGGTATAGATGTGAGTCTGTCTTCAACTGTTCTATTGAGCCATGTTTCTGATATAGTGAAGACATCAAAACCAGACCCGGGTAGGTCGGCTCTTAGCTGGTTGATCTTATGTGTGAGGCTACGCACGTTTAGGTGGCCAATCTTTAGTCCTGGCAGGCCCTTCAGATCTGTTAGAGGAAGTGCGCCCAGATGACACGGGCCCCAGGCCACCATCAGTCTGCCCCCCTCCCTGGAAATACGGTCCGCCCCGTCCCCCAAAGAACCCCCCCCCCCCCAGTGAGTGTGAATGTGGTTGTGTATTTACTTATGTCATGGTGTATAGCGTATTCTTTGTTGGGCATGGATGCTTGCCCGGCACTACCACCTAGCGGGCATCCAGCTTTAGCTAAACCTGATATTTGGGTTTTCGCCATGATGTGGTGGTGGTTGTTGGCTTAGGCTGAGTTCAGTTTTAGTTGCGGTTTTCTCAATGGTGGGGGGGGGGGGGGGTGATATTAGTGTATCATGTTGTACAGGGTGCTGGTTAATTAATGTAAGGTCTACTTAATAGGTTCTTGTCAATGTTGTTTGAGTTGATGATATATGACAGTTAGACAGGGATCAGTGACAGCTGAGTGTGGTCAATAGTAGATGAATTCAGTTTTAGTTGCGGTTTTCTCAATTAGTGTATCATGTTGTACCGGAAACAAGTTTAAACGGGCTGAAACAAGTTCAACCGTGGCTGGTTGGGTCGCACCGTGGCTGGTTGGGTCACTCCGTAAAGCGCTGAATATGCTTATGTAATATATTGCCGCCGATACTGGGAACCAGCAACACTTGTTACTGTGTGAACCTGTTGCCGGCACAATTTCAGCCAATCACAGTGCAGCTTTTCCATTGCAAATGGCTGCCGCCTATGGGGGGGCCATTTTGGAGACAACAAACTGACTTTGCAGTTCAGACTAGCATGGCCCTGGTCCCCTACTCTCCCCACACATACTTGGTTCATTTAAACATAAAAACTAAACAAGGTTGTGCTTGGAGAGCATTTGTCGGAGTATGCGCAGTGTCCCAGCGAGCTATAGCTGGTCCCTTTAATAAATGAGGATCATCTTTATTTATACCTAGAGAAGCAGCACACAAATCTCCTAAGGCATCATCCAATAAATATGAGAAGAGTGATCTCTTGAAAAAGGGAAATTACACAAAAGTGTATTTGGTAATTCAATTATATACCAACTTTGAGTCAACAGAACTTCATTCCAAAATATCCAGTAAGTACGTGCTATTATCAATAATTTACAATGACCTGTACACAGAGGGCATAAATGTTTTTTTTCACGGTGATCAAATCATATTCAACGATGATATGGTGCCCTAAAAAGGGGGGAAATGCCATTTTGGCAGTTGCAGACATATTTTGAGTTTTCGCTAGATTGAGCATAACTCTAAAAGTACTTGATAGATTTTGTTGAAATTTTGAACAGGTACTCGTTGTGGCATTGCCGTTAAAGTCAATAGCTTAACCCTTTCAGACTTACATTTTTTGGATCAAAATAATGCCTAGGTGATGTATTTATTTCAGGGAACATTAATATTTCAACTCCGAGGTGGGGAAATGTTAAAAAAACGTCATGGGAATAAGATAAAGACCCAATACATTATACATTTTCTGAAAGCTGGAAGAATTTCCTATCCAGCCATGTATATTTTATTATGATATTCACAAACAGGCAGATGCAAGGTTCTATGGAAAATGAGTAAAAAATATGAAAATTAAAAATATGTGTGAATACAAATATTAAAATGATTGTAAAAAAAAAGTTCTTCCATGTATTTGAATAAAATTACTGTTTTCACAAGCCAGAATAACACCTTAGAAGAGTCAACAAGTTTCACTGCTAGATCTAATGTGGCTTATTATCTACGACCATATATGTGCATTAGCGACAATAAGAAAAATGTCAGAAAAAATATCAGTTGCCACTAGTACACTAAAAGTCATCCACTGAATGGTAAAATGTTATAAGCTTTTACCCAACTACCTAAGTAAAGAATACAATAGCAAGCAAGCAAGCAGTCTCCATATATTCACTGCTATGTTACAATTTAGACCAGACGGGATGGCCGAATGAGTGTCCGTCTCCCGTGTTGGTAGACCATGGGATCGTGGGTTGGAACCCTGGTTGAATCAAACCAATGACTTACAAATTGATACTTGTTGCTTCCTAGCCAGGGGCTCGGCATTATTAGGATAGGGCAAGGACTGGTTGGCTCAGTGTCAGGATAATGTGACTGAGTGGGATATCAATCAGGTCATGGTGCTGGTGGCCTGGTATCCCAGGGGCAGCACTATTAAGTCACCATGAGTGTGCACTGTCACAAGTCGGTACCCATCCTGATATGACCTTAGATGTTGTAGGACGTAAAACAACAAACAAACAAAGATACATACAATTTAGACCAGTGTACGGAAAATCACGTACTGAAGTCACAATGACTTTTCATATTCATACTGATTATTCCGTACTAAAGCCTGAAAGGGTTAAGTTATTGGGACTACTGTTGTTGAAAAAAATTGTCATTAACAAAATATATTTGGTTGATGAACTGCATGAAAAATCTCTGAAAACTTGACATACAAATTAAGGATGACGGTAATGCAAACTACTCACTGGAAAATTTAGACAACTGTTAGTGTTACAGTTCTAATGATGAGGCTGCTTTGAAAGCAGCATACTTCTGTGTCAACATCACTGGCCAGGTCACAATGAATGCACGCCCTGAAGAAGATGAGGGTTGCAAGATGATATCTGTGGCAAAAATGAAGTCTGCAGCAATAGCGCATTCATCTTTCTTTGAGGGCCACTTGAATGCTGGTTGTCCTTGCACTGGGAATGTGGCCTTTTCCATAAAGTTGATCACTCCTTCGTGTGGTGTAAAAATATCAATCACTTCCCCGACAAAAAAATCTTCTAAGAAATAAACAGCAACAAGCTGCCCCATTTCCTCAAACTGGAATTGTTTAAGGTTTTTGTCTCCATCATCCTCCTCTTCCATAGACTGAAGAATTTCAGTATCATCCACAGAGTCAGAGTCACTGTCGGATGAAGAAGGATGAGAATCAATGCGACGGCGCTTTGTAGCAACTTCCTGACGTGGTATCGGAGGGAGTGGTTCAATTGATGCTGCTTCATCAGCTCCAAGGAACTGCTTCAGTCTCTGCACAAGCTGAGGCACAGTGCCTGTGACCTTCAGAAGCGGTGAGGTATCCATTAAGACGTACTTCTGAAACTATTTCAGACAGGAGACAAAAAGCGCCTCGAAAATGGCTGCCATATTCAGTGGTTTCAGCCAATCAGAGCACTTCTTTTCCATTGCAAAATGGCTGCCCCCATAGGTGGCAGCCATTTTCGAGGCGACAGACTGCTTTTACCGTTCAGACTAGCGTGACGTTAGGGATTTCCCCAAGACATCTCGGACGCGTACCCTAAACATGGCCATTGTTTATAGTGAAGCCCCTCTAGGTCATGTGATGAGGGAATCCCACCTGTGATGTCATTCATCTGTTACATTTGGCCATTGAGCTACTTATTATAACACGACACCCAACAGTGGGTTATACACACACCTGTGTATGAGCATATTCCTTTGACATACATCTGCAGAATCATTGTATTATTTGACATTAACATACATTCGATTATTTGTTAAATTTGAGTTTAAAACCCCCAATTAAAATGGATAGATAATTTGATATCGAAGTGAAATAATATATATAATATATTATTAACTAAACCAGTTTTATAATTATATATCATCAATTTTTTTTTCTCCTCAACTGATACCTCGAGTTTAGTCAACTAATTTGGATTAGCCTACTATCTAAGTTGTTAAGGAATACTTTGCTTTACTTTATCCAGTTATCTTCTTCTACCGTAGGTTGCCTAATGGCCTTTTAGCAGTTCATAATCATATGGCCTTTCATCTCTCTGACTCGTGGGGCTAAGCTACTTATGTAGGCACCTATGGGTTTCTGACTGTTTCCGTATGTGTCTTGTTGATAATTTAATCCCGAAAATCAAATAAAACGGAATTATTTGCACCAAAAGGGACCTTTCATGAGCCATTTCTCTCGCTATACACTTGGTGGCAGCACCTGTTCCCGGTCCAAGTCGGCCATCATGGTTGGATAGAAGGGTGTAAGTGTGTGTGTGCTGGTGGTGGGGGTGGGGTGTGGGGGTGTGTGTGGTGGGGGTTTAGGTGTGTGGTGGGGGGCTTAGGTGTGTGGTGGGGGTTTAGGTGTGTGGTGGGGGTCTAGGTGTGTGGTGGGGGTTTAGGGATGTGGTGGGGGTTTAGGGATATGGTGGGGTTGTATGTGTGTGGGGGATGGTGGTGTGGGGGTGTAGGTGTGTGGTGAGGGTGTAGGTTTGTGTTTGGTGAGGGTGTAGGTGTGTGTGGTGTAGGTGTGGTAGGGGTATAGGGTGTGGGTACTGGGGGTATAGGTGTGTGTTGTGGGGTGTAGGGGATATAGGTGTGTGTGGTGGGGAGTGTGGTAGGGGTTTAGACTGAAAGGTCCCCATTGAATATCCATGAATCATTAGAAACCGTTGGCAAGTTTTCTGGGAAAGATGTCCCACTCTCCACCAGCGACTCCATAGGCATGGTGTCGCCACCTATCGGTAATCACTTGATGCAGAATGGTTAAAGCTGAGAAACCCATCAGCACATTGTATACTTTCTCTATTTAGATCTAGAAAGAATTTAAGTCTAGATTTAAATCTCAAAGTAGATGTTTAATAAAAATGATCCACATCTTTTTTTATTATGCTCGTTGAGAACAAAATTCGAAAATTGTCATGGCTCAGGTCTCACTGGATGCAAATCTTTTTTATGTAGTTCTTGTTGCCATATTTGACATTTCAGATTTACATAGGCCTAGATTTAGGTTTAGAATTCTAGATCCAGATATTTCTAGAATTGCTACTTGTGATCGAGAAGCTATAATTCAGTAACGCGAAAGCAAAGTATGTAAAGTGGTAATTAAAGTTGCATAGTCCGATGGTTTAGAATTTCTGTACTTTTCCTGAGATAAATATATTAGATCGATCAGTAGTATCTACTTTACATTAGTTCAAAGTTACTTTTATTTTAAATGGTAAACTTTTGAGATATTTTGAGTGCAAACATGGAAAATTAGTTTTGGGAAGCTTGTCAAAACTCTGACACCATAGATTTCTCCAGTAACAGGTTCTGTTAAATTGACACAGTATTGCTTTCAATGCAGAAACAATTGCTTAGTAAGTGCATCAGTATCTAAGTTAGATATGTAAAATCAAATCTAGATAATTGGTTTGGTTTTGAAAATTTGATATTTCGTCAGACTATGCAGCTTTAAGAGTATATTGTCTTGTTCAGTCTATCATCGTAACATGTCGCCTACCAGGACGCTCAACCCTACCGCTTTCGGTCTTCCAGATGGGAGGGTGGGATGGCTGAGAAAAGGTGAGACAGCTCCACGCACCACGCGGGTTCAGATGTGAGAAGTGAGCAGGTTGGCCCGGCTCCACGTGGTGGCGGCTGGACTTTCCGCTAGATGGCATGGGGGTGCTGGGTTCGGTCCTTACCCGTAAGGCGGTGCCAGGGGAGAGCATCGGCATTGTGTTGGTATATGCTTTCAAGCTCCGAATATCCATGTTGGCTTCAACATGTGGCAATGCGAAGAAGCCGGTACCATCATTGATAGAAACACACAGACAACATTGTTCATGACTTGAAATCCTGGATTTTGGACGGTTATTGCATTTATCTATATTAAAGACCACAGTGCTACCCTAATTGACAACATATTCACTAATGAACTGGAGCACAACATTAGCAGTGGATTACTTATAAGTGACATTAGTGACCATTTACCTATATTTGCCATATGTAAATATTTAGATATAATAGAACTTCTAATAAGAAATATACCCTTCTGAGAAAATCGGATGAAAATTGTATTGCTGCATTGAAAAATGATCTATTATTACAAGATTGGAATGATGTCATCGATACAAATGATGTACATAGGGCTTATGATAATTTTATAAAAACATTTGTCGACCTATACAATAAACATTGACTGATCAAAGAAGTGTATGCTAAAGACTTCAGTAACAAAACAAGACCATGGATTACTTTACTAATGGTCTTCGTAATGCATGCAAAAAAAAGAACAACTTAATCAGAAAGTATCTACGATGTAGAACAACGAGTGCGGAAAACATATAAGAATAAATTGACATCAATCCTAAGAGATAGTGAAAAAAGCTATTATAATAAGCTATTGGCTCAATAAAGAAATAACATTAAAGGAACTTGGAAAATGCTAAATACTGTTATAAGGAAAAGACAACAACATTCTCCTTACCCAAATAAGTTTAAGTCAAATGGAGAAACTATTACAAATAAAAAGGCCATAGAAAATGGGGTTAATGATTTCTTTGTCAATGTAGGCCACAATTTAGCAAAAAATATTGAAGTGCATAACAAAAATATATATGTACTGGACTTTTTAAAAACACAAAATCCTGAATCAATGTTTTTAGCAGGGGTAGAGGTGAATGAGATCATTAAAGTGGTCAATAATTGTAACACCAAAAAGTCAACGGGGTATGATAACATTGATATGAGCATCATTAAACAAGTAATATATTACATTGTCAAACCATTTACCCATATATGTAACAGCTCCTTTAAGAATGGAGCTTTTCCAAATAAAATGAAAGTCGCTAAAGTAATTCCTATATTTAAAAAAGAAGATAACAGTGTTTTCACAAATTATAGACCGATATCACTTTTACCACAGTTTTCAAAAATATTAGATTTATTAGAACAGACAGAAGAAATTACGTCAGCTCTGAAAAAAAAAAAAAGTACTATTGGTGTATTAATTGACCTTAAAAAAGCATTTGTCACAATTGACCATAATTTGTTAATAACAAAATTAAATCACTATGGTATCAGAGGCATTGCCAATAACTGACTTACTAGTTATCTACAAAATAGACAACAATATGTCAATTTAGATGACTTATCAAATGTGGTATGTGGAGTCCCTCAGGGCTCAATTTTGGGACCTAAGTTATTCATTTTATATATATATGATATTTGTAATGTGTTATCGCTTCTTAAATTGACTGAATTAGACTGATACAAGATGGTGACCGTGAGTGGATGCTAAACGTACGCGGACGCTGATATCGTGAATTCAATGTACTAAAACGTGCATAAACAACCCACAAACAAGTGGAACTTCCTCATAAACATACCAGGATACCGTCCGATACATATCGAAGGATGTAACACCACAATAAAGGAGGAAATCAATCAAAACAAGGAGGATCAACCACACAAGAGCGTGTCGACCGTTAGATATGGTGGGAAACTGCGAAAACAAGGCTACTGATTGCCAGGATAAAAATAATCAAAATGAAGGACGAACAAATGAACAAGGACGACATAGTAAGACCGGTGATAAGAACAGTCAGGGAAGAACTGGAGAAGGAAGCCAAAAAAAAGATAAGGACATGACTGACGGACATAGAAACGGAACAAACAATGCAGAAATTGTCAACGGAAATAACAAAACTAACAACAAACCTAACGGAAATGACTGCAAAACCAAACTGCAAGCATTACAAGTAGCATATGACACATTGCAGATAGAATACGCATGGTACAAGGCAGAATACAAAAAAAAACCCACCAAAACTGGCTAACGAAAATGTAAGCCAAAATGCCAAAACCAGGACAATGCCCATGGATAAGAAGCTGCAAACGGAAGTGACCCAAAATCAGGCAATCAAACCAAAAACTGAGGAAAAAAAACTCACTGTGATAGTCCACGGCATCCCCGAAAAAGAAAATGAAAGCATTCAGGAAACAATCACTGACATGCTAAAAGAAGCGGACTGTGACTTAGGCTGGACAGTAGTGACTAAGTCCTTCCGTCTAGGAAAAAACAAACAAAAAACAAAAAACCTCTGACAATACCGAGTAGGCTGAAAACAAAAGCCAAGGTGAGGAAACAAAAGAAGAACAAGTCCAGGCCACTGAGAAAGTCCAAACCAGGCGAGGAGTATAAAAATTCAGCTGGAGAAAGAGTCACAAAAAAAAGAAATCTTTCAGAAGAATAAAGCACTCCAGGCCAAAAAAGGCTTCAATAAAGTCACAATAAGACCAGTAAGGACAGAAACGGAAATGCTGAGTGAAAAAACAGTACAACAGATGTACACACTTGCACTCGAGACAAAAAGTGACAAAATAAAATCAATCAAAATGAAAGGGTGTAACAGAAATAAATGGGAAAACCTACACACCCAAGGAGTTCAGAGAGATCGAGATTCAAGAGATCACACCAGAAAAGGCTGCAACAAGGGAACACCCCTGGGGAGTGTCATTCCAAGGCCACAACTCCCCCTTTAGTAACCTGTACAAGTGTGAAGTCACAGGAAAGGACGGGAAAAAATACACATCGGTCGAGAAATACTACTGCTCAATAATGGCCAAATATCACGATAAACATGACATACTGAGAATGATCGAAAACACGGACAACCCGTACACAATAAAAGCAATGGCCAAAAGAATGGTGCAAAACAAATGAAAAAGTGCTGGAGGATATCGTCCGTGCAAAATTCACACAAAACATAGAGCTAAAAGAAAAGCTAATAAATGCCCCTGGGAATGCATTCAGGGAATGCACAAAGTGCCCATACTGGGACTCAGGGAGGTACATGGACAGCACCAATGAAGGAGAAACGATAAAACAAGGTTACAAATATAAAATGGGGGACATCCTCCAAAAGTCAAGGAAACCCTGGTAAATGCCAACAAATAAAAATGAAAAATATAATTAAGGAATAAATATAACTATAAAAATGTGCATGATCAGGAGTAAAGTATAAGAGCTCTCCCGGACGGGTGCGAAGGAGGCACAAATATCATACCAACAAACCAGATGCCGCACCTCCGCCCAAGGCAACAAACGAATGCGAATTGCGACGACGACTCCTCCCATAACTGCGAATCGAAGCGACGACAACAAATCGCACTGACAAGTACAAATTAGTAATACAGGAAAATATAGATAAACAAATAATATAAAAAGCAAAATAAATAAACTGCAGGTGAAATGTGTGCATGATCAGGAGTAAAGTATAAGAGCTCTCACAGTGGGTGTGAAGGAGGCACGAATAGCATATAAACAAACCAGAAACCGCACTTCCTCCCAAGGCAATCCCAATTCAAATCAGACGTAACGAACACTGCAAATTGAAGCGACGAACAGATAGCGACGAACAGATAGCAAAATACAGGAAACAATCGTGATTAGTGGAGACTCCAGGACCAGAGCCTTAACCACCCACCTGAAGGACCTACACCATTATCATCATCATCATCATCATCATGCTGTCGGTCGCAATGCGACAAAGACTGCTTTCATTACTTGACTGCCGCTCTCCATTTAGCTCTCTGCTGTGAGAGTTGCTTCCATGAGTCAGTCTTAATGTATCTCACTTTCAGGTTTCTCTTGATGGTATCCTTGAACCGGAGACGAGGACGCCCTCTCTCTTTCTGTAACTAGAAGACAGTTGAGAATAGAGGATCTGCTTTGGTAGCCTGTCTGATGACATCCTCATGAGGTGTCCAGTCCACCGGAGATTCTTTTTGATCAGAAGATCTTCCATAGAGGGCAGCCCCGTCCGTTCGAGTATTTCCTTATTTGTCACTTTGTCAGGTTAGCCTCATGATTGAACGCAGATGTCGAATCATGAAGGCATGCAGCTTTTTCACCTGTCGTCTGTATACTGTCCAGCCCTTGGCTCCATATAGTAGGGTGGATAGTACGATTGCATGGTAGATATTGGCTTTGACCCGAATGGTCACATGGTGGTTGTTCCAGAGTCTCTGGTGTAGTCGGCCGAAAGATGCGCTAGCCTTGGCCATCCTCCTCTGTATTTCAGCATCAATGCGTCCATCACTTGATATAGTGCTTCCGAGGTAGGTGAATTCCGGAACAGAGTTCAGCTTGTTTCCGTCAACCATGATCCCCTCCTCTCGGGTTCTTGTTGAGTTGGGTTGGTACAGCACCTCCGTCTTCTTGATGTTAATCTTCAGGCCAAACTTCTTTGATGCATCAAAGAAAGCGTCCACTATTTTCTGGATCTCTTCAGCAGAGTGGGCAACCAGTGCACTGTCATCTGCGAATAGCAGCTCTCTCACCAGTATCCGAGTAGTCTTGGTCTTCGCTCTGAAGTGTGCGGCATTGAATAGGTCAGCGCTCTGTCTGAACTGTATATAGATGCCATCCCCCATGTCTCGGAAAGCCTCGTCGAGCATTGCTGATAGGAAGATGGAGAAGAGCGTGGGGGCCAGTACACAACCTTGCTTGACCCCATTGGTAACCCCAAACGATTCCGAGACTTCCCCTCCAACACTAACATTCGCCATCATTCCTGTATGTAAAGCCTCAATCATAGTTGTGAACTTCTCTGGGCATCCATACTTCCTCAGTAGCTGCCATAGCCCGGTCCTCCCGACTGTATCAAACGCCTTAGTGAAATCGACAAATACCATGTTCAGTGGTCGGTCCTGCTCAATGCACTTTTCTTGTAGCTGTCGGAGACAAAATATCATATCCATGGTGCTCCGGTTACCTCTGAAGCCACACTGTGACTCCGGAACTACATCAGGTGTTATGTGAATAGATAGTCTGTTGAGGAGGATCCTGGCGAAGATCTTGCCTGCTATGGAAAGAAGAGAGATTCCTCTATAGTTCCCACAGTCTGTTCGATCACCTTTCTTGTAGATGGTTACAATG
This sequence comes from Branchipolynoe longqiensis, assembly GCA_030323885.1. NCBI lineage: Eukaryota > Metazoa > Annelida > Polychaeta > Phyllodocida > Polynoidae > Branchipolynoe > Branchipolynoe longqiensis. Next base: position 139,544,883 of record CM059186.1, read on the forward strand.
CTGGCATCCTTCCATGCTTGGGGTACAGAACCCTCCTCCCAGGCATTGGTGATTAGTTGGTGAAGTCTGTTGAACAGATTGTCTCCTCCGTGCTTCCATACTTCAGCAGGAATTCCATCACCCCCAGATGTTTTGCCATCTTTCAGGCTGGCGATTGCTCTAGCCATCTCATCGAGGCATGTTTCGGTAATGCGCTTCTGGATCTTGCCCAGAGCTTCGTGATCTATGTCACCAGGGACGTTGAGTAGCTTCTGGAAGTGTTCACTCCATCTTGCGACAGCTCTCTTGCTGTCAGAAAAGGTCTCCATTCCATCTGTTGATTTCAGGTGAACAGGTCCCTTCTTCACGGGTCCCCACACTTCCTTCAGTCGTCTGTAGAAGTACATTTCATGAAAGCTGCCTGCAAAAGTGTTGGAAGTGCTGCTGGCTTTTGCAAGTTACCAGCGGCACTCTCTCGGGAAGCAAATAGAGGTTTCACACCGGCAAGAACATGTCAAGACAGGCGCAAAACTATTTGTCCCTGCAGTGGCTGGTCGGGAGATGTTCCATACATCAACCACCCTTAATGCTGCCACAGTGACATGGTTTTCTGTTTAGGGTTTGCTCCCTTAGCCTTCGGTTCTGTCAAGAACCTGTACCACAAGGCAGTGGTTTGCAACTCTGCAGGGCAGGGGCGTTAAACCCTGAGGTATTGCTCTACCTGCAATACCTGCAATACCTACACCACAACACACCAAAATACAGAGAAGTAATAGTCTCTGTGCCAGGAGCGACTATTGCCAGGATAACAAGTGATGTGTGCAGGAAGTTCACAAACAACACTCCACCAGGACAAATATACCTCATGGCTGGAATCTGTGACCTAACAAAAAAAGTGGGCCACAGAGATCTAAGACCAGTATTTAAGACAAAGAAGACACTCATGGAGCACATGGAACAGGAATACAAACCAGCTCATGACACACTCAGCACACTAACAACGATGCCAGTAATCTGCGAACTTGTGGGAATGGACATGGAAATGTACTGTGGCCACAAAAGAAACCAGGAATACCAGAGACTGGTAGATGAATGCATACCGGAAATAAATGCCTACATCCACCACCTAAATGTCAACAAGATAGAGGGTGTAGACATCCCTAGATATGCAGACTACATCCACAAGACAAGGCATAGGAAGAGATCGGCATGGTATGGCATTGGCATGACTGACGGAATCCACTACAATGAGGATTATGCAGGATACGTTGCTACCAGGCTATCCAAGAGCATTGAGGAGAACTGGGAAAGGAACCAGGGCTCCAAACCATGAGTATCACAAACTTACTACAAACCTACTATCTCACTAACACGCTTTACTAAAAATATGGAACAGATTCTTTCTCTTCTTGAGTGGTACTGGCTCTGGAGACGAGTCAATGTCCGGAAACTCGTCCTCGGAGACATCATCCCAGTCCGAGTCATCCCCTTGAGGAGGTGGCCTCTTTCTGCCACGAGATCTGCCCGGGTGAAACTCCTCTAGTTTGGTCTCCAACAACCGCGTCAACCTTGTTTCCAAGTTTGACGGGCCCACAGTTGGCACCTCTGGCCCACTGACCGCTTCAGAAATGACATGCTCCAGAGACAGCGGCACTGTCACCACCGGTGATGAGTCGTAGTCATCAGTCAGCTGAGCTGCAGCTTCAGGCTTACTCCGCTTCCTAGCCATCGGAAGTCTGTAACAATCTAAAGAAAGTTACTATAAGCGACTGAATTTGACCAAATGTCACAACAGGTTACAGATAACCAATTCTGTGCATCTAGTGGTGTTGGATAACGTATTTAAACCGTTCCAACACAGGCATGAGTAAGCTAATGTGTAATGTCGTAGGTGAATGGTATCGAAACCAAATCCAAACGAGGGGTAGGGACCAGTGTATCGGTACCCTCGCACACTCTCTGTTCCATACACTTCTCCCCCTGTGGCTACTGGGCCAACCAGTTTGAGAAAATGCTACGTAACTCTGAGGTACGCCTAAAATATGTGGGGAATCCATAAAAGAAACCCAGGATTAAATCCCAATGAGAATCCATTAAAGAATCCGAGGATAAAATCCCAACGAGATGTGGCTCCAACCATATTGCTCTCCGTTCGGCAACGGGCGGCTTGTAGAACAAAGGAAAAAATGGCGCTTTGTTCTATCAATGTTTCACAATCGTAAAACACCCATAAAAGTAAACAAATAACATCTCAAAGTTTGGAAACTTCATCAAAAGGCGCGATAAGGTATCATAACCAAAATGCACCAAATTCCAATAAATACTTATAGTTAGTACATCGTAGTAGATCAAAAACTGCTGGAGCAACTCAACAAACGTCCTCCGGTTGTGAGTTGGTTATGCTAATTGCTGGACCTGGATGTGCTTCCTTCTCCCTCGGCTATGAGTAGCCTGAGGCTTAGTACCGAGGTAAAATATATACATATATATTGAATTACAACTTTGCTTAGTTAATTGGTGGTGTAATGGTTAGCACACTGGCCCAGAATGCAAAGAGATGTGGGTTCGAGTCCCGCTCTAGGCCCGATATTTCTCATTTTCATCACCCCCACAACACATGTCATACTCATATGGTTATCTTTATACCTCAGGTGTCAGAACCACTACACTTAACAATAAGATGGCGGAGACTGGTTTACAAAGCAATATTTTATGTGAAAACCAACTTTCTGGACCAGAATCATGTAATCCCAAGACAACTCCATACAGGGATTATGATATAAACGAAACATCTTTAGTATTTGGAATATTTCACAATAAGAGGAGGTAAGTGTGGTTGTTGTTCTTCACTTAAATACATTATAATGAAGGATGGGTGTGAGACTTCCCAGTTAATTATACATAATAAAGTGGCTCACCTTATCATAGTGTGACTCCCCACTAAGTTTCTTTTTTGTAAATTTTAAATTCTTTTGTAATACTAATTCATCGTTACTTTTTGTTAAAAGAATAATAAAGACATGTAGACACAACATTTTCTTTGTCAAAGAAACCATTTTCTATAATATATATATACATATTTACATCAACATACATGAAAATGAGGAGATATCTTTTAAAAATAATAAAAAGTTTTGATTTATCCCCATACCCACCACAAAGATCCTTTGACCTACAGTCATAATATGATAAGGGGAGTCGCTTTATTATGCATAATACAGATTTGATTTGATCCTACACATTCTAATATATGCGTAAAAGACATCCAGGCAAGAGCAGAGAACAAAGGAATATGTAAATGAGATGACATCAGAGGCACAGGGTGCCGGCGGTTCAGGTCCCTGGATGGCGAATAAAGCATTCAGTATCCAGAAGTCAAAGTGTTCAGACATTGTACTTTCACATGGTGTCAGATAAGGATAATGCCGTCTGCAAACATATTGCCAGGCCTCAGACCGCCAAGTCAGCTCATCCTCTGCAACAACGCACGATCGAAGTGGAAAGCATGGATCAGAGCATATAATTAATATATATGCCACGGGTTCAGGAGTCGTTATGAAAACAGAACGAGTGCAATGCTGTATCTTCCTTCACGTCGCGGGCGAAGAAGCCCAGAAAGTTTTCGCCAAAATGGCCATCATGCTTGCCGAGCAGGACAAGATCAGGCTGTTAACAGAGGCATTTCAAGTATACTATACCGGTAAATCAAACTTAATAATATTACGTTACCATTTCAACTCAGATAATCAAGCCAGCGAAAATATGTCCACATATATCACGGCCCTCAGGGACAGAGTGAAAGTTTGTGAATATGGACCGATTAAAGAATCGCTGTTGTGCGATCGCTTGGTTGCTGGTGTCAAGAATATGATGTTGAGAAACAATTTGCTTCAAACAGCCGATCTCACACTCAAAAAGTGCATTAATATGTGCAAACTCAGTGAATTTAGTTCGAAGACCAGTTCGAAGAAAACAAATCGGATGTGTAGGTCAAAGAAATTGATGATCTGAACAGATATGCAAATGCGCGTACCGGTGCACCAATTGCTCGCCTGGCTGGGCCGCCATCTTGGAAATCGCCATCTTGGAAGGCTGGAAACACCACCGGTGCAAGCGAATTCAAGATTCAATGTAAAATCTGTGGCTATGAACACCAACGTGGATTTTGTGTAGCGAAGGGCAAGATTTGTGTTGCTTGCAAGAAGGTTGTGCACTTCGGGAAGGTTTGCCGAAGCAAACTTGGCAGGGTCGATAAGTTGACCGTGGAAGAACCCAACCTTCACAACATCGAACAAGACCCAGATCCGGCGGAAGTCAATGTGTTGATAACGGATCTGTTTTTCAGTGTTATAAAGCGCAACACCGAGCAAGACACCGCCCGGGCCGGGATGGCTGGTCGCCGCCGACGGACTAAAAATCCGAGGTGGGAGTCGTGGAGGCAGCGGAGGTGCGCTCCCTCGCCTTCTTGGTGTAACACACCGCCTCACTGTGGACTGTGAGGATTCGCCGCACATTGGTGCAGTATGCGCAGGCGTGGCGCCTCCGGGACCCTGCTCTCTGTGCGCCTCACCGGCGGGAGCGAGGTCGCATGAGGCGCGGTCTCTATTCCAAGCCGTGCAGGGGACCCCGTAGGCCTCACGGCTGTAGGGGGTTCGGCTGTCGGCCTGGGCGGTGCGAGGCTGGGTCGCAGGGGCCTGTCGGGTGGCAGCGGTAGATCGGGTGGAGGCGGCCTTGGATGTGGAGGTGAGGGTCCCGGGGGCGGTGATGACGTCAATCCGGACGGTGTTGATGGCGATGGGGTCGAGGCAGCCATGGGGAGCCTCCCGTCGGTGACCCACGCAAACACCGTCTCGGACCAACGTCGGACCGTAGGCCAGGGATGTGAGACGCAGTCACGGTGGACTATGAGGTTATGGTATAGTAGGCCTGGGATGGAGTCCGCGGGGAAGGCACGATGCGACTCGAGCATCCGGAGGGCGAGGAGGTACTCCTCCAGGGTGGCCTCCCCCCTCTTTACCGCCTTCCCTTTGAAGCCTCGCTCAATGAGGTCGTGGGGAAATATACTCCCGCGGGTATACCTCTTCGGCGGCCTACGTTCTGCGCCTCGGCAGCCTCCAGGATGTCGCATACGGCGTCGGCGGTGGAGGCAGGGGTTGTTATGGTGCGTATAGCCAAGACCGTGTGACGTCACGCAGGGCGGGGGTGTTGGCCGAGGGAGGCCCGAAATAAACCACTTGCATACTAGACGTCGATGTGTCCGTGTCGCTTCCTTAGATATTACATGGTGTCAGATTTGAACTCAGAACGCTCACATATTCACTATGGCCCTATCAGCACTAAAACCGCCTCTGCCGCTAATCCTCGAAGGAAATCTAGCAATGAACTGGCGTACATGGTACCATGCGTATGAAATATACAGTGTAGCCACGGGAGCGGCGAGCAAGACAGAGAAGATTCAATGCTGCGTCTTCCTACACGTGGCTGGGTTGGAAGCCCAAAAACTCCATTTGACTTTCAAGATACCCGACACGCACAAAGACAAGATTGAACATTTGGTAAACACATTTGAAGAATATTGTGTAGGGAAAACTAACATCACCGTGGTCAGATACTCGTTCAACTCGTTCAATCAGACTACCGAATCCATTGATACATATATCCGAGAACTAAAGCACCGAGTAGCATATTGTGACTATCGAGAAATGGAGGACACATTGTTGTGCAATAGATTAGTATGGTGTAAAGGAGGTAAAGCTGCGAGATAAACTACTACAGACGCCAAATTTGTCGCTTGATAGATGTCTTGAGATGTGTCGCTTAAGCGAAAATACGCACGCTCAACTAAGTGCGGAGGAGAGCAGACACACAGAGGAGCAAGTTGACGTTGTGAACAGGCAACAAAATAAGTACGGTTCACGGCCAGGACAGGCTCCAGCGACGCCACGTGCTCGGCCGGGGCAAGACAGAGGGGCGCGTCCCTCCAACCCACAAAGTACCTGCACCCGCTGTGGGTACCAACATGGAAACGCTACGTGCCCAGCAGCGGACAAGCAGTGCACTTACTGCAACCGGTACGGACATTTCCAAAAAGTGTGTAGATCACGACGTGCGAGTCGCATGCAAGTCAACCAGGTGTGCGTGGAAAAGGAGATGCCGGAACATCACAGTGATCATGCCAGAGAAAACGAATTGTTCGTCGGCGAAATAACGAGTGAAGCAAGAAGCAGCAGCAGCTTATGGTACGTTCAATATCAAGTACAAAACGTACCCGTTAAATTCAAGTTGGACACTGGTTCCGAAGCTAACATTGTGCCTCGTGAGATATACAATGCTTTGAAAATCACTGTGTTATCGCCTTCAAAGTGCCATCTTGTCACTTATTCAGGTGACCGCATACGACCTGAGGGGGAAACAGTCATCAACGTAGGAGGGCTCCCGCTGAAGTTTCAAGTCACGGGGCAGGGCACACCGATAATCGGGAAGGAGGCGTGTGTACAACTGCGTTTAATACGGCGAGTGGGAGAAGTCACCGAGCGAACAAGACAAGCAACGACGACATCAAAAAGTAACTCGGTGGCAGCGGAGAATCTGGTAAAAAAATATTCAGACATTTTTCCAGGGCTTGGCGAGATAAAGAGTAATGCAAAAATTCATATTGACTCTAAAATTGACCCTGTTATTGACCCGCCGAGACGAATCCCTCATGCAATGTTAGACAGAGTGAAGCAAGAATTAGACGAAATGATAGATATTGGTGTTATTGTACAACAGCTTGAACCAACCCCATGGGTAAATTCCATTACGATAGTGAAAAAAACAAATAAAATAAGAGTCTGCCTCGATCCTACAAAGTTAAACAAAGCCATTTTGAGTACCCCATACCCAATTAAAACAATAGAGGAGGTCGTTGCCAAAACAAGCGGGGCTAAATACTTTTCGGTCATTGATGCAAACAGTGGATATTGGCAAATATCACTGGACGCTGAGAGCTCAAAATTATGCACTTTTAACACCCCATGGGGAAGATTCAGTTACACATGCTTACTGTTTGGAATTAAAACGGCCGGGGACATATTTATCGCTGAGATGAACAAAATTTTAAGTGGATTGCCAGGAGTTGATGTGATTGCTGATGATATACTTGTATATGGAAAGTCCATCGAAGAACATAATGATAATTTGGAAAATGTTTTCATTAGAGCTAGAGAGGCCAATTTGCGGCTGAATCCAACCAAATCTATAATTTGTAAAACTGAAGTCAACTATGTGGGACATACATTAACTCAATCCGGTTTACTGCCAAATGCTGAACGTGTACGGGCGATTATTGAAATGCCCACCCAGACAGACAAAGCCGGTATTCAGCGGTTCCTAGGAATGGTAGGATATGTAGGAAAATTCATCCCGAGGCTGTCAGAAATATCCAAACCATTGAGAGAGGTGCTAGGGAAGGAGGTCGTATGGTTCTGGCAACATGAACAAGAAGCTGCGTTTCAAGAACTAAAAAAATTGTTAAGAACTGCACCGGTACTAAAATATTATGATGTAAAAGAGAAAATTACGTTGCAGGTTGATGCTTCAAAATCAGGTTATGGGGCAGCAATTTTTCAACAAAACAAACCCATTGCTATGGCTTCTAAAGCGTTAGACAGTTGTCAAGAAAACTATGCAGTAATTGAAAAAGAGCTGTTAGCGATTTGCTTTGGATGTATACGTTTTCATCAATATATTTATGGTAAAGAGGTAACGATTGAAACAGACCATAAGCCACTGCTTGCAATTATGGGAAAACCACTACATGTGTTGTCAGCTAGAATACAACGAATGAGGATGCGTTTGCAAGACTATAACATTGTGATGAAATATATAAATGGAAATCAAAATGTAAAGATGAGATAGTAACGATAGATAAAATACTTTACAAAAGAAATCAAGTTATAATCCCAAGTAGTTTGCAAAAAGAAATACTGAACATATTACACGAGACCCATTTGGGCGTAATTAAATGTAAGCAGTTAGCTAGAGACAATGTGTTCTGGCCTGGAATGAACCACCAAATTGAGGACTTAGTAGCACGATGTGAAACATGTCAGAATCATAGAAAGTCTTTAAGTGCAGAGCCGATGACACCTCATAATATACCAGATATACCCTTTTGCAAAGTCGGCGTCGATTTGTTTCAATATCAACTTTCCACATATCTGATTTTAGTAGACTACTATTCTAAATTTCCCGAAGTCATGGAATTGCGTCAGACAAATTCACAAGCTGTAATTAAAGCCCTAAAAGAAATTTTCAGACGTTACGGTATACCAAACACATTAATATCAGACAATGGCCCCCAGTTTGCAAGCCAAGAATTCAAAAGTTTTGTTAATACGTATAAGTTCAGTCACGTATGTTCGAACCCATACTATCCTAAAAGTAATGGACAAGTAGAACGATATGTTCAAACAATAAAAAATATGATGAAAAAAGCATATGAAAATGATCAAGATTTCAATCTATACTTATTGAATTATCGTAATACCCCTCTCAGGCATATGAATGCTTCTCCTGCGCAGTTACTAATGAGCCGCCGACTACGGTCTAAATTACCTAGTAGTAAAACACAATTAAAACCTCATGCGCAAAGTTCTAAAGAAAATGCAATAATAAGTGTACAAAAAAAACTAAAATTTTATTACGATAAAAGAGCTGGACGACCGCATACATTGCTCAAAGTGCAAGATAAGGTCAAATACAAAACACATGAAGGGTTATGGAAAGCCGGCACCATCACGAAAACTAGCAAATCGAACCTTCGAGATTACGAAATACAAAATTGTTCAGGTAGACACGTGCACCGAAACCGAGTACACATGTTCAAAATACCTGAAGTCGCAGAAAACACGTTCCGGCCAATCAATGCTGGCAGGAAACGAGCTAACAGGGCAATTAAAAGTGAATCGGCCACCTGCAGGCAATCAAGTAATGACGGGAACAACAACATATATGTAACTAGGTCCGGACGGTCATCCCACCGACCAGATCGGCTCGGAATAACATAGGCCAGCTAAATATAGAGGCGAAGGTGAGTCGTCATGACAAACAAGTAGCATATACACGGCTCAGGTCTGAATACCACGTGGGCGTGTAGCCGCCCTACTTACCCAAAATCATCGTACAAAAATACAGCAACCAAATGACATACAAACCGACACGTCCCACACCATAAATAAAATAATAAAATAAAAAAAATAAAAATTAATACAAATAAAAACTGTGGGCCGGCATATGGTGCATAGGTGCACATGGTACTTAAGTAATACTCATTTTCATACTGTTTTAAAATGTTAATGTTCGTATAACGAAGGATTTGTACTTCAGGTTCTTTACCAGTTGACCATATTGTATAATATACTCGTATTTTCATTATAAGTTGTTAGGTTATAAGGGGATATAAGGTACTACCATGTTCAACTTTATGAAATGACTGTTTTCATTTCTTCTTTAAAAAAAAAAAAAAAAGGGAAGATGTAATGGTGCGTATAGCCAAGACCGTGTGACGTCACGCAGGGCGGGGGTGTTGGCCGAGGGAGGCCCGAAATAAACCACTTGCATACTAGACGTTGATGTGTCCGTGTCGCTTCCTTAGATATTAGAGGACCTGGGCGCCTCGCAGGGTGAGGGCGGCTGCAGTCGGGAGGCGGTCCGCTGGGTCGCGGGAGCAGCACATCTCATGTGACGGGCGTATATGGGGTGGACGTCTGGGGCTGCCGGGGCCAACGGCGCCGCATGGTCGGGCGCCGCAGGGGCGGGTCCCTCCGCCTCCAGGGCGAGAGACTGCACAAACTCGGATAGGCGCTCCAGGACTGAGGTAGGCCCGGGAGGAGGAGGGGTGGGGGCCGGTCCGGGGGTCGGCTGGGCCGCGGATGCGAGGAAAGACTCCATCAAGTCGGTGAGGTGTTCAACCGCCGAGGTGTTGGCGTTGATCTGAGCGTTTGTTGTCGGCCAGTGCGGGGCCTCCTCCTGGGCGGGCTCCCGGGGGCTCCCCGGAGCCGAAATCGCAGAGGCAGAGTCGGCCATGGAGAATGGGGCCGTGCCGGCTCCCCTCCTTGCTCCGCGGCTTGCAGCACGTCTGCCTTGTCGGGGCATGATGAACGTAGGCCGGCGATATGTGGATCGCGGAGGCGGGCAGCGACAGCGGAGGAGGCGAGGAGGAGGAGAGCCAAATAGAAAAATGGTGCGTGCTTGAGGCTGGGTGGAGGCTGAGTGGCTGGAGGAGGGAGGGGAGCCGGTTATAAGGCGATGGAGAGAGGGGGGGGTGACACAACCCCAACGGCCGTTGCGGCCCGGGGGAGAGGGGGGGGTACTCCTCCTTCACCGCGAATCAAACGCAATGCAAGCATTACGACCAATACATCTCCAGCTCAGTTGCTCAAGAGCAGGAGGCTAAGAGGAAGACTGCCTATGTCAGAAGATAATTTGATACCCAAAACACAAAATCCAAAGAAATCACAGATGACGAAATGTCAACAGGGTCCAAAAAGTGTGGCAAAGCACACAAGCCATTGCGAACTGGTGATAATGTCAAATACAAAAACCCTGCAGAGGAATAGAAAAAAGGGGTGATTTTGGGGTGTACAGGAGTTTCAGGAAGAGAACACCAAATTCTGAAGAGTCCGGTAACATGTTTTATAAAAACAGAGTACAAATCATAAGGGCACCGGAGGCCATTCAGCCCGAACCAGTCGGACGGGCACAGAACATGCTGACAAGTCAGAGAGATGTAAACAATGCAGCTAATCTAACTAGGTCAGGTCGAGTGATTAGGCCGGCTGACAGGCTAGACCTCTAAAGGTTAGACAGCTGACTGCTGTAATGACGCACTGAAACTATCTGCATGTTAGCATTAAGAATTATTTTCAGGAAATACGTTCATTGTTTATTTCAAAGTTCACATTATGTCATAGGGAGGCTACGTAGCCAGACAATAACCCAAAGCACATGAGTGAATGGGTACATGCGGACATATTGGCTAAACATGGTCAAAGACTAAGACATTACGGCATTATGTCACTATGTGTTATTTTCATATTGTGGATTAACCTGTAAACCCAATGTACATGTAACTATTTTTAAGTAGGGCCTTTATATGTTTATATCTAAAAAATACTTGTGAAGGGGGCATGTAATATATACGTAAAAGACATCCATGCCGGCACGAGCAGAGAACAAAGGAATATGTAAATGAGATGACGTCAGAGGCACAGGGTGCCGGCGGTTCAGGTCCCTGGACGGCGAATAAAGTATTCAGTATCCAGAAGTCAAAGTGTTCAGACGTCGTACTTTCACACACATCAAACTTGGATACAGGTTACTGCAACGAAGGGGGTTCCTAAGTCAATGTAATAGAACCTGTTACTGCTGAAGGTTGTGGAGTCAAAACCTTTATGTGCTTGCCAAAGTTAATTCTAGAGGCAATATTTAGCAATGTTAGCCATTTAAAGTTGCACAGTCCGATGGTTTTGAGTTTCTGAAATGTTTCTGACATAAATACATTAGGTTGATCGTTATTATGTAGCTTACTTTAGCTTGAAGTAACTTTTATTTTAAGTGGTTAACTTGTGAGATATTTGAAGTGGAACCATGCAAAATTAATTTTGGCAAGCATGCCAAAACTCTGACCCCATAGGCTTCTGCAGTAACAAGTTCTGTGTGGTGACAAATGTTTAAAGCTGCATAGTCCGATGAAGCATCAAATTTTCAAAAGCAAAATAATTATATAGATTTGATTCTACATATCTAACTTAGATATTGATCCACTTATTAAACATTTGGTGCCACATAGAAGGGAGTACTGCAACTATTTAATAGAACCTGTTACTGCTGAAGCCTATGGTGTCCGAGTTTTGGCATGCTTGCCAAAACTAATTTTACATGATTAAATTTCAAATATCTCAAAACCTATCTATTTAAAATAAAAGTTACTTCAACCTGAAACACAGTAGATTAAAACAATCAAATTAATATATTTATCTCAGAAAAATGACCAAAACTCAAAACCATCGGACTATGCAACTCTAATAAGGGCACCAGAATCTAAGTTAGATATGTAGAATTACATTTAGATAATTGTTTTGGTTTTGAAAATTTGCTATTTCATCTGACTATGCAGCTTTAAGATGAAAGTAATTTCAAACTAAAGTAAAATAAAGTATTATGCTGGGATGGAAGATCTCCGTGGTTTAAAAAATTATATTTACCTATTATTGACGCTAAGAATTCCAAGGAATCAGGATGTATATTACAACAGTTGGGTAGTTCAAATCCCATTTTTATATGAACTTAGATGTAGCTATAAACCCAAGCAAGAACGAGTTTGGCATCGGCGATAATACAGTCACTACAAGGTAGTTGAAACCTAACTTCTGGCATTTTCCCGTGATTCCCTGACAGTGCTGGTCTATGGGAGAAGATCCGCGCTTTCGCAGAAATTCGCCATCGGTGAAATAATCTCAGGTTGCTTTCCGCGTTTTTTGCTGGAGACCACTTTCATCCCTGAATTTATGATCAGTCCACTATATTTATTTCAGAAAATGGCAGAATCTTAAAGCCATTGGATTATGCAACTTTACCAAGTTGATTCTTGTTGCTGTTTGTTGTTTCTTGGTGACATTTCAATCAACAACAAAATGTACATGCAGTGGTCGCTGGTAATCGTGTATATGTATATCTTTCAGAAAAGAAAAGAGAATTTGCTATGATATGCGAACTAATCCTCCTGAATCAAGAACAGTGAACACCCCTATCCATGCACAGTGCTCGGGCCTTCTGTTAGTAGGAGTATTAGGATGCTGTTCACTCTGCTACGTGGTACTGCTAATTGTTGGCCAACTCTTAAACAAAAATGGTAAAGGACCTTTTGTCAAAATGTACCTACCTATTTACGATTGATCCAAGATGGCTCTGCTACATTTACTGTGATATCACACACATTATTCAGTATCGGCGTTTAATAAATATTTGTATATTCACTTTTCTTTTTCTTTTGTTTTTATTTTAAAAGAAAAGAAAAGGCAAAGAAAGCGATTGTAATCGTCCAAAGTTATTATATTATTAGGATGCTGCTCACTTTCCCACGTAGTGCTGCTAATAGCTTCAGAACTCTTAAACTAGACGGGATCGCCGAATGAGTTAGAGCACCCGTCTCCCTATATACAAGATTCACCCCATACTGCTGCAGTAGGGGTGCAAACCAACCCTATGTAAAAGCTGTCGAAAATGCGGGTCAAAGAATTGAGAGCCTAATTTCACAATCTAAGAAGCAACAATTATTCTTTACATATGTCTTATTGATAGCCCGCTACCTTTGAGTTGAAAAATATAATATAATATCTAGTTTAATAAGATTTCAAAGTGAAATCGACAGCGTTCTGCAGCCGCCATCTTGTCTTTTTGCATTCTCTCCCATTTCACCAACTCTGTGCCTATAGAAGTATCCATTTGATACTGGAAGCAGGCATTCTACTCTCTGTTCCATACTAAAGCTATTTTCGCCCGTATTTAGACTACGTTGTCGTTCACCCGTGTACTGCGAGTACCGGGTGAATCCTTTATCTACCGTCTCCCGTGTTGGTAGACTGTGGGGTCATGGGTTCGAACTCTTGTCGAGTCAAACCAATGACTTAAAAATTGATACTCGTCGCTTCCTAGCCAGGCGAGGCGCCACCTCGCGGGCCCTCACCGAACCTCCCCTCCTTCCCGCCTTCCATCTGACCTGCATTCGGGCTCCAGACTCTCACGTCCATGGATTTAATCCCTACGGCTCCGTCTCCACCCATGTCACCCACGTCACACTGCGAAAACACACTTAAAAGTCAGCCACGTCAAATAGCAGAATGCAACGAACCCGCAGAGCTGCAGCTCCGAGAGGCCGTCCCACAAAACGCGCCACTAGGAAAGTAACCCCCACGCCACCAGCCGACCTGAGCGTCTCCTCCGACTCGCAAGATGGTGGCGTGTCCCCGCGCCCGGCCGTCCCCAAGGCTCGGCCCCCGTCACCGACTCGACAGTCAAAAAGGGTCAGGAAACCCACCCTAAAGGGTAAGCAAGCCGACGGGCTGGCCAGGATGCAAGTTACCATTAACGCCATGGAGAAGCGGTGGACCGCCATCGAGAAGGAGGCGGCTGAGCAGAGGAAGGAGGCGGCCGAGCAAAGGGCGCAGATGGCGGCCCAATCCAAGGTGCTCGTGGAAGCCACCGCCGCCCTGGCCGCCGCCGCCGGGAGACCGAAGCCACCGCCGCTGCCGCGGCGGCCGATGCGACGGCACGCCGCCGGGCCCCTTCAACTCCCCCGACCACGCCACGCAACCCGCCGACCAGGCCCCAGCTCTCAGCCACCGAGCGATGCCGCCTCAGCCGGGTACGCTCATTCTCCCCGGTGTCGCCATCGGTCGCCCACGTCAGGGCCCGCACCGGCTCATACCCCGCCATCGGCGCCGACCGGAGCCCGCCCAGCCCATGGTCCTCGCCCTCCCCCACGCCACCCCGGCACCGCCCCCGGCGCCAAGACACCGTGCACGTGCCCGGGCGGCACGCCACGCGCCGCCAACAACACGACGAGGACGACTACGGCCGCTTCGCGCGCTCAACGGCAGAGGAAGCGGTGAGGCTGATCGTGGCGGCGGCGGATGGCAAATCCCACACGAGGAAAAAAGGTATTCCGACTAAATATTTATTTCCCTACGACCTGGTAGAATGGGGGGATGAAGGGAAGGCCATTAAAAAGGGGGAGGCGACTCGGGATGTGTACACGCTAGGGTTGAAGCGCCTCGAGTGCCAGCGCGCGTTCCCGGCGAGCGGTTTGGAGGCTCTCTCCGCCCATCAGGAGATGGTCGCCCAAGAGAACTGCTCCTTGGCTTGGCCAGTGGTGAGACGATATTCCGAGGAGATATTTACGCGCATAGCGGATGGGAGGCTCCCGTACGGTTGGAAGGACGCGGCCGCTATAAACACGGTCAGGATTGAGGTCATAGCGATGGCAGGTCACACTGCGTCCAACTCCGGCGGCCGACTGCCACCAGGCCGGGAAATCGCAGAAGGCCGGCTCTGACACCCGGGAGCACTACGACAAGGCGGCCATGGGCGCGCCTTGCCAGGCTTGGAACAAAGAAACAGCCTCCTGCACCAAGGCCGGGAAGGGAGCCTCACACGGCGCGGGCGCCCAGAAAGTTGCGCACGTGTGCGGCTACTGAGCCAACGTGCGCCGCATCGTTACTGGCCACGCGGAAACGAGCTGCTACTCAAAAAAGGCCAGGGAGTGCCCCGGGAAAGCCTCACACCGGGATTTTTAGAGGAATGGCGGGAGGACACAGAGTTGCCCCGCCGGACAGCCTGATCCCGCCCCCCGCACCGCCCCCCGACTACCCCTTTAGCGGCTCACCGCCCACGCCCCGTACCCCGCGCGGACAATAACATTGCCCCGGCTGCAGATGGCTTCAGCCTGGCCGGCCCCGGCCCCGGCGGGAGTTCCCTTCATGACGTCACGGCGGGTGGTACCCGTCCCGCCGGACTTCCCCGTCCCGCCACTGCCGGCGCGCTGGGACAAGCGGTGGGGGCTTCCCCTGCTGACGTCACCCCGGCTGCAGATGGCTTCAGCCCGGCCGGCCCCGGCCCCGGCCCCGGCGGGAGTTCCCTTCATGATGTCACGGTGGCTGGTACCTGTCCCGCCGGACTTCCCCGTCCCGCCACTGCCGGCGCGCTGGGACAAGCGGAGGGGGCCTCCCCCACTGACGTCATGCCGGCCGCTCGCCGCTGCCGCAACCTGGAGGATCCGCCCGCTACCACCAACAGTGACACAAATATGGCCCAGCCACGGGGGATTCCCCTGCCTGATGACGTCACGCCGAACCGCTGGCGCCACTGACGTAAACACAAACGAAAACACACACGCCGCACACATGCCGTCCTATGCCAGCTTCGTGGAGATCCTCTGGTATCCCCTGGCAGGTGCTCTGCCCGGGACCCCGTCGCCTCCTGTGTGCTGTGCGACATGACTCGGGGGGCCCCCGCCCCCGGCCTTGGCACCAACGAGCCAGTCGAGGAAGTAATTGACATTGACATTCAGCACTCCCTCCCGGCAGCCCCTGCCTGCGGCCCTTCCCCCGTCGACTATAAACCCACCCTCGATGCCTTCTGGCCGGTGCTCTCGGGCGAGGGTTGGGCCGCCTACCTCGCATATGCAGTGGCCTACGCCGCCCCCCGCGCCTCGGGCCTTCCAAATTACTTAGCCGCCCGAGTCCCGGTCCCCTCCGACTTGAACATTGCCAGTTGGCGATGCCTGCTCCGGGGTCACGATGATGACCTCCTCCCCGACCACCTGGAGTTCGGGTTCCCGGCGAACTACACGGCGGCCGGGCCCCCGACTCCCAGATATAGGAACCATCGCGAAGACCCCGACTTCGCGCACCACGTCACGGACTACGCGGAAGAAGAGCTCCGCCGCGGCACGCTCCTCGGCCCCTTCACGGTGCCGCCGTTCACCCCCTTGGCTCAGTGCAGCCCCATCATGACGCGGCCCAAGTCCACCCCGGGGAAGCGCCGAGTCATCGTCGACTTGTCCTTCCCCCCGGGCCGCAGCGTGAACGCCGGCATCCCAAGAAGGGAATACCTTGGGCGCCCACACGACTACAGACTTCCGTCCGCGGCCGACCTGGGCCGACGCATCATCATGGAGGGAAGGGGTGCATTCTGCTGGTCGGCCGACGTTTCCCGTGCTTACCGGCAGCTTCGGGCCAACCCCCTCTCCACCCCGCTGTTCGGCATCACGGTCGACGGCCGTACCTACCTCGACATAGCCCTGCCCTTCGGATGCAGGACCTCGGGTGCGGCCTGCGTAAGAGTCACCGCTGCGGTGGCCTGGATCATGGGGCGCCGCGGATTCTACACGACCGTCTATGTCGACGACTTTGTCGGATGCAAGGCGTCCTTCCTCGACACGATGCGAGCGTTCGACGCCCTCCGGGAGATCTGCGCTCACCCCCGACAAGTGCCGCCGTCCGCCTGACCTGGCTGGGCATTGACTTCGACATGGAGGCCATGGTCCTCCGCATCCCCGACCAGAAGATGGAAGAGGTCATCGTGGAGTGCGACCAGGAAAGCCCTCCAGAGGCTCGTCGGCCGCCTCGCGCACGTGAGCTCATGCATAACCACGGCACGCAGATTTACCGCACCCACCCACCCTCTTTTTGTAGCCCACTGCGTGGCGGTCGGCTCCTGGGCCTACCTCCTCCCATGTCCTTCCGGGCCCCTCTGCGGACGTGGACGAGGTCGACTGACCTGCACAAGAACATTGCCTCCTATGTACTACCCCGATTGTTTGCCTGTACCTGTTTCCTTGAATAAACCCTCCCTCTTACTCCCACTTCCGTCTCGGGCTTCCTCTGTCCGGATCGAACCCAAAGACACTAAATACACCCTTGAGGGCCGGTCTTAGGAACTACAGGGCCCAATTGGGAACATTTTTTGGCGACGGGCCTAGGTTCCCAGCCAATGCATGTTTTAGAGAAATGATTGACAAGACTAGAGTAGATTATCATAGTGTAAGGCTCCCTTGGGCGCAGGGCACAATTCGGAGCAATTAGTCCAATTGGCTTAGAGCCGACCCTGCCTACAAGCATTGCTTTCGTTTTTACTTTTTTATTGCACATCTACAGAGCTATTTTACTATTCATTATGAAATCATTTTGTCATTTCATATGATATTAGGAGCTATGTGCTTATGATTTCAGGGTGACTTCAGAGTATAGAGCCTATAGTGAAGGATATATGACTTTGAAGAGACGTACATCCCATTTCCGGGTGTGTAAACACACCTGGGCCGCGTTCAGGGTCCGTCTCGGAGGCGCCTTGGTGACGTCTCGGCGATGCTTTTTGGTCTATTTGCGTTCAGGCGACGTCTCGGCGACGCCTCCCTTTTCAGATAGGAGATAAAAAGCGCCTCGAAAATGGCCGCCGCATGCAGTGGTTTCATCCAATCAGAGCGCAGAATTTCGATTGCAAATGGTCGCCGCCTATGGGGGTGGCCATTTTCGAGACAAGAAACTGCCTTTGTGGTTCAGACTAGCGTGACATCACGGGCGCCTCCGAGACGGACCCTGAACGTGGCCCATGTTGCAACTCCAGCCTCTCCTCAGGGACCAGGACTTGGAAGACACACATTATCAACTCTCACTTCCGGTCCTGAATTATCAACTCTCACTACCAAACTGCATTTACACCATGGGTATTCACTGTCACAAGTCAGTTCCCATCCTGATATGACATCAAATATTACTAAGAGATAATTCTTTTTTTAAATCACATCATCATCTGCTTCCAGACGGAATTGAGTTGACTCCAGGAACTGTAGCACGACTGGAGCGGAGTTTCGACCAACTAAGAAAGAAGGTGACAGTTAAACCTACTCACATTTATTATACACACACACGCTGTCACGGCGTTTTCCACCCATGATTTACCATCCGCTAATTTCCAGCTGATAATTTCCACCCAACACTTTCCCGGCCGGGACTTTTGCCAGCTGGGACTTATATGCCAGCAGATTATATTGTCATGTGAGGGTGTGTTCGTGTTCCATAGTTCATGATGTAACTTCTGGAATGTCATGATTTTAAAACCCAGACCTGGCAGCACAGTCAAAATCCAATGTCATGACAAAAGTGATTCAATTTAACCACCAGTAATACTTTTTTTTTTAAATAAGGGCTTTAACATCTGTTGAATAAAAACTACAAGAGAAGGTAAATTACATATAGCGCTTATAAACTTAAATGAAGAAGCGCTTATAAACGTAAATGAAGAAGATCAGTGTGAGTTGTGGTGTTCTCTGTGGTGGAGTAGGTAGAGTGTTTTAGGTTTTTCTAGGTAAGACTCCTAATCTGAAGGTTGGTGGTTCGATTTCCCATGCCATCACCTCTGCCAATTTGGATTTCCACCGCTGTGTATAACTTACAGTGTCATCAAAGGCCAGTTCCTCTCATACCATGTCTATGTGGTGTGGGAGGTTAGAATTCCCTTGGGTCGGTAAAAGTCTGGGCTTGGGCTTTCTATCGACCAACTGCCTAATGGTGAAACCAAGCCTATTCAGACTTATCCATAGTAGGCAGTATAAATCTTAAAAGAAAATAGAAGAAAAAGTCTGGTATATTGTGGGGGTTGTAAGTGGAGGGTGGTGAGAATGGAAGAGTCTCTCCTATCAAGCAATGCGCATATCCCAATGTAAAGTCTACGCCTCGAATATGTGGTTGTGTAAGCAGGCTATAGTGAAATCAATACAGACAAAGAGAAAGGAAGAGTATAAAGTGTATAGGAAAAGAGAGAGTCAAGCCCTCTGGTTTATTATTTATATGGTTACATCAGTTCATTGTAGAGTATCACCCCACCCCTTTTCCCCAATGGGAAACAAGCATTCTTGGCCCTACCAATAGGGATCCAGCATTCCTGGTCCCCATGACTACAATGGTCTGCCCACCACCACCAAGCTGTATGGCCCCCCCTGGCCACCACCAACCTTGACCCTGAGTGTGGTGATCCCACCCAGCAGAGGGGGAGGGGGTAGCCCTCAGTGTACCCCCACTCAGACCTGCCAGCACCACTATGTATATTTCAGGGATGAAAGATCTCCGCGATTTCGCGGATTTCTGGGATTTCTCAATCCCGAGGCACCATTAACATATACTACGCCCTACTGTTCTATGCTGCAGCACCATCAGCGTATACTAATATGTAGTGCAGACGCCTCAGCACTATCAGTATATACTACTAATAACTGCTTCAAACGGCGCAGCACTATCAGCGTATAACAATATATATGAAACCCAACTTCCGGGATTTTCCGCGATTCCCTGACAATGATAAACCTATGGGAGAATATCAGCATTTCCGCTTTTTTCCCCAGAGACCACTTTCATCCCTGATATTTACATCACACTCAGGCACCACCAGCCCTTACATTTTCATTCCCCCCAATGCCGTAAATCAGAATATTTTACACCGAGTTGGTGTTGTCTGGTTTCCAAGAAGAGACTGAAGATGTGACCTGGGCCCATATGCATGGAGCGGTGTTAGCGAGACAAAACTGGTTTTGGACGGGATTTCTAGTTTAGCGGCGAAAAGTCCCTATGCATGGACTGGTGTTACGGAAACACCGCAAATTTAAGTTTGGGTATGCTAACACCACTCTGTAGCAGGTTTAAGGGCGGTGTTAGGTACCGATTAGGCCCAAATCTATTCAATGCTATCATATTTAACAGAATAACATAGTAAAAAAGTGAAATTTTGTCAAATTAACCCCAAAATCGAAGCGATATTAATGCCGCAGCTACATCGGCGCTGATATTCATACTGTCGAATGTAAACAAAACAAATCGCCGCCACCACCGCCACTGTGATCAGGCCCAAATCTATTCAATGCTATCATATTTAACAGAATAACATAGTAAAAAAGTGAAATTTGGTCAAATTAACCCCAAAATCGAAGCAATATTAATGCCACCGCCGAATTTTGGTCAACTTAAACCAAAAATCGAAGCGATATTAGCGCCACCGCCGCTGCATTGGCGGTGATATTGTCAAATAGCGGTGCTTGCCAGCAACAGGCTCAGAGGGATTTCCCAAATCTATAAATAACTGCTAGGTTAGCTAACATGAACGTTTTAGGCGCCTTTACATATGGCGTGACATACTTCACGACGGCGGTGATAGCTACCCGGTATTACTGCTTAACCACTCACGACGCTAACACCGCGTCATGCATATGGCCCCTGGTGTGTTTACACAGTAGGAAGCTGTTGGAGGGTTTGTTTGCCTCTCAGCCATACCACTTTCTAGCAACTTTGAACCCATCAGTAGGGTTTGTCCGGGGCTGGAAAGTCTTGAAAGATTCTTGAACTTCATTTGCCCCATTTTAATGCCTCGAAAAGCCTTGAATTTAAACCTATTTTGGGTAATTAGTCTTGAAAATCCTTGAATTCCATTAAACTGCCCCTACTGATTTAAATTAGTCTGAAATCAGCATTCGCCATTGGTTTTTCCCCTCAAATCCATATAAAAATATTTCTGAATTCCTATCAAAAACAGCCTTCAAAAGCCTTGAAATAGCCTTCAATTCCATATCTTCACATGTGTACCCCCATACATGGTTCCTGATAACCCAATTTGATAGGATTCTTGCCAATACATAATCTAGATTACAATAAGATTGTCCTAGTAGATATTTTGAATACCAAATCTCAGAAGTCTCATATTGGAGGAAATAGGGCGAGCCTGTGTACATTTCATTCCACCACCGCCTCTATCCGCCCCCCCACCTCTATAAATAGAACAAAAGCAGCATAGCATTGCACACTTACATATTTTGTAAATACACTCTTCTATTTTTCAGATCTTAGACGACGGGGCCATTCATACAGATGCAAACAGCGATATGACAGACATCTACCCTAAGATTCCATTCCTTGAATCTAAGGTATATAATAGTTAATATACTCAATAACGTCTTTTCTCAACTAAGCAGAAAACGAATCGATATGAAACGAATTTACATTTCTCTGCAAAAGGAAAAATACTATAAATTAATATGTACTGCGTAAGGTATAATGGGAATATAAATAACTAATATTTATTAGCCAGGGCTGCGTTCAGGGTACGCCTCCGAGACATCTCAGGGCGAAAACCCTGATGTCACACTAGTCTGAATGGTAAAAGCAGTCTGTCGCCTCGAAAATGGCCACAACCATAGGCGTCAGCCATTTTGCAATGGAGAGAAGGGTTCTGATTGGCTGAAACCACTGAATACAGCGGCCATTTTCGAGGCACTTTTTGTCTCCTGTTTGAAATGGGAGGCGTCTCCAAGACGCACCCTGAACGCAAATAAGCCAAAAGGCATCTTCGAGATGTCTCCGAGGTGTACCCTGAACAGGACCCAGATCACGTCCGTTCCTCCTATATACTACGGGTGCCACCTGGTGTCAAGCTAAAGAAAATATATAAACAGAATGAGACATCGCAAAAGTTGAAGTGTTACTTGGATTCTTACGAATCTTATGAACACAGAATCAGTGATCAGGAGAGATTATATAAGCACATGCCAGCCTAGAATGGATCAGTCTTTTATAACATATTAAAGGAATAATGGACTAATTTCCCTATTAATTCTCCAAGCCCCCACCCCTCCACCTCCAGTCATGCCTTCAGCAAGCCTAAATATTCAGAACCAGTGATCAGGCTAATATAACATATATATGAAGAGTTCTGGCTCAAAACCACGTAAACGCCAATCCAAAAACCTAGTTTAAATAACAGATTTGTACCTGAAAATAATTGTAATTCTCACTAATTCCACGTTTCATATGATCACATGGTTTTGGGGCAGTGAACAAAAGAAAAGGATTATCTTTTTTTAAAGAAGAAGGTTTTTGAGGGTTTGATTCCAATGTTTATCTCCATTTTTGGATTGATATTTACATGGTTTCTGAACTCTTCATATATACCTTTCCCCCCTTCTTTTCATTGACAGTTGTTGATAGGCGTGGTACCTACAACCAAAATCATTTGGTTAGTGGTTTTTATTTTATATCGGCAAGTAATGCAAATATAATTGCATTTGAAATGGGAAACCAAAATCACACCATTTACCTAACCATGCACCAATTTACATGTTCATACCTACAATATATGCTAACTAAATACTGACTTACCTGTTGTCATGGTATCACATATCCCAGCTGCCAACTGCCAGCTCTTGACTGATCCGTTCTAGGCTGGCATGTGCCTATATGAATAATCTCCCCAGATGCTAGTTTCCGTTGTTCGTAAGATGAGGTAAGACTAAGACTTCAAGAGATGTTACTATGCCCACATAATATAGAACACACTGCTACGTTTGCTATTTTAAATGATTCATTGTTGGAAGCAACACATTAATCTCCCATACATTTGATACCCCTACTGTTTATTTACAGATTGAACAAATGAATAGCACCGTATATACCCACGTGACCGAATTGGATGGAATTGCACCTAATGTCACATTGCGTATGGAGGAGTTAACACATTTCTTCGAGGAAAGATTACTCCTGTTTATTGCAGCTCTCAAGGAGGACATTCTAAACACCATAGGTGGCAGAGGTGATCAGGTGAATAAGGTGTTGTATTGGTTGAAACAAAAAGAAGGGGGGAAAAGCTGCATAGTCCCATGAACACATCACATTTGCGAAACAAAAACCCTTATCTAGATTTAATTCTACATATCCAACAGATATTGGTGTATTTATTAAGCATTTACTGCTGCATAGAAGGGAATTCATTTGCACGTTTCCACTTCAGATATCTCTAAAGTTAGCAATTTAAAATAAAGGGTCTTGAAGCTAATGTCGGGTGACTTGTATATTTATCTAAAAAGAAATCTAAAAAAAGAGCAGAAACTCCAAGCCATCGGACTGTACAACTTTAAGAAGACGCTGCTAACAAATAATTAAATGCTGTCATTTTATTGAAGTTGCATAGTCCGATGGTTTTGAGTTTCTACCATTTGTTTAAGATAAAAAGAATAATAGGTTAATTTGTATCATGTGCATTGTGCATGTTGCGGAGGCAACATGGGTAATTCTGGGCACGGGATCAAACTCCACCCTCCAGCACTGACGGCTATGGGCGACGCTGCCGCCACCTGGTTTCCACTCCCCGCATCTCCCCCAGCACTGTCTCCTATGGGCGACCCTGCCGCCACCTACACTTGAACTCACGCACTAGACCTCCCCATAGCGGCCTCCCCCCGCCCTGGCCGGCGAGAGCCTGAGCAGCTCACACCGACCAGTGCGCCCGAACCTGCCACATGGCTCTGGACTTTGTATGATTTCTAGCCGTCCCACCCACCCATCTAACAGATAATAGGGTTGATCGCGTGGTCCAGCCTCCCCCTGAACAGTCTAACCTCTACTTGAACATTTGAATACTTCACCTCATGTACTCTGAAAAAACCCATTAAAAAACCCATTATATACTGTTTGTGCCTCGTGTCTTGAATTACTTTAGTTTAGATTAACTTTTCTAATAAATGGCTAGGTTTGGAGATATTTGAAGTGAAAAACATGCCAAATTAATTTTGGCCAGCACGTCAAGGTTCTAAGACTAAGGGGTTCAGCAGTAAGAGGTTCTATTAAATTGACGTAATATACCCTTCTCTGTAGCACAACATTCTTAATAAGTCCACCAATATCCAAGTTTGATCAGTAGAATCAAATCTAGATAAGTGTTTTGCTTGAGAAAATGTAATGTTTTTATCGGAGTTCAGCTTTAAATAAAATAGTAGAAGCAGGCTTTAATCTTTTTTAATTATGGCAAATCGTTTATAACACCTTTTGTGTAAAACACTAGGCAGCATCAAAGCAAGCCTCAAATATTCAGATATTTCATCGATACAGACACCAGTAGACAGCAAAGAGAAGGTCGCAATTTGTTTAATCTGCTTCTCAACTTTAAAATCTCTGCAGTTGTGCATATCGTTAATAGTCAGATAGGGAGACTAAGATCGTGTACACGTGATCAATCAATGAGGAATGAGGTGCCAAAGACTTAAGATTGATGACAAAATGATCATATCCAATCCGATCCTACCAATCCGATTGGCTATGCTACATCAATGAATATTTAATAATTATTAATTTAAATGAACTCTTATATTTCGATGATTGCTAAAGACAAGACTGTCTGAATATAGCATTTCAAATGACAATCTTGTATAAGAGATACAACGTAAATATTAGGTGATTTATTAGGACAACATATATTGTCAAAGAATGATTGACTGAGTTCATACCATTTGAACTATTGAGCTATGACAGCTAACATTAAGCCACCTTTATAAGCCGACTAGCATTCATATATAGTCTATATATGTGCTCTATAATCTATTATAGGAATATAAATATCTATGAAAAAAAGCAGGTTAGCTGCATTTGAAAATCACAAAACCGGCAAGGCACTATCCAACTATCAGACACAATTCATAATCTATAAAGTAAGCCTCCTACAGATGTATCAGTTCTCAACCTCTCCCAAGAAAGGTCCTCCAAGGACGGTGAATAGCTGGTCAGGATTTGCGGGAGGTAAAAGATAAGGGAATTATTGATAATGCATCGCTTACATAGAAACCACACCGGCCAGGATGGTTGAATCAGTAAGACTAAGAGCGCTGGCTGGCTTCCCATGAAGAAGATCGTGGGTTCGAACCCTGACCGAGTCAACCCGATGACTTACCAAATTGATACTTGTCACTACCTAGCCAGGCGCTCTGCAGTAAGAGAATAGGGCAAGGACTGGGTTGCTCAGTATCAGGATAATGTGACTAGATTATCAGGTCATAGTGTTGGCAGCTGGGTCTTCCAGTGGGGCAGTGCTATAAAGTTGCCATGAGTGCGCACTATCAAAGTCGGTACCCATGCTGGTATTACCCTTAGATATTGCTAGGAGGTAAAACCCAAATAAACAAGCAAACAGAAGCCATGAAACCGTGGACCCCTTAACAGTGTTAAGCCTAATATGATTTCATTTCATTGCTAAAAAATGGTGCTTCCGTCTTTGGATCGATTGAGAAGTGCACATCGAGTGTAAAGGAGAAATTATCTCCAATTACTGATGAGGTCGCTTTAACAGACTGGTATCCAGATACGGAAGTGGAATCCAAGGTACGGTTCCTTAAATTATAATGTATTCATTTCAGTTATGTGTGATATATTTAGAAATTCAAATATTATTATAAATGTATTGTGTCTGCTGCTACCAACCACATCCTGAGGCTGAGGGAGGAGCATGTTGAGCAGCCTGGAGAACCAGGGGTCTTGGTGTGAGCAGTCAAATCATCACACATACACGTTAAACTGGTTTAACTAAACCGTTTTAGTTAATCTGGTTTAGAACGAGTGTGTGAACGTGGCGCTAAATCGGTTAATGCTGGGTCGACTCAACTAGTTTACTTTATGTAAACCAGTCTGTGAGGTGGATTACCTAAACCGGTTTAACTAAACCAGTTTAACTCTGTACGTGTGAACACGGCGATTATGTATAGACAATTGATACTTGGTTGGTATTTGGAATTATGTTGCGAGGGCGCAAAGCTCCAACAAAATAATCCAAATCTTTCGGTATCTCAAGTTCCACCATGTGAGATAGGTACCCATCCCCCTGCCCCGTTTACTTCAAATCTTTAGTTAAAGTTGCATAATCCGATGGTTTTGAATTTCTACCATATATATTTTTAATAGAAGAATAATTTAGGTTCTTCTACTTCACATTTGTTCGAAAGCAGCAATTGTTTCACAACTTTCCAGCCCGAAGTGTGACATCACTCCGATATCGTTACAACGTCAGTTCGTTCCTCAGAGTCACATCCGGGTCTAATGTTGCTTCGACATGATTTTGACCATCGGAAATGGGGTTCTATTAAAGTTGCATAGTCCGATGGTTTTGAGTTTCTGATATTTTCTGAGATACATATATTATGTTGATCGCTATAATCTACCTTACTTTAATTTGAAGTAATGTTTATTTTAAATGGCTAACTTTTGAGATATTTTAAGTGTGGGCATGCAAAATTAATTTTGCCAAGCACACCAAAATTCTGACACCATGGGATTCTACAGTAAGAAGCTCTATTAAATTGACTCAATCTTTCCTTCTATGTAGCGACAAATGTTTACTAAATACACCACTATCTAAGTTAGATATGTAGAAGCAAATCTCGATAATTCTTTTGGTTTTGAAAATGTGATGTTTTCATCGGACTATGCAACTTTAACGTTGGGGGTAGTTACTGCCGCAGCCCTGTTCTTGTAACATGACTGCTGAACAACACATTACAAAAAGTGTAGGGAGGCTGGGTAAAGGAAATAACCAAATAATTATTAATTTAATAAGCAAATGAGGAGTTCAGGCGGAAAACCCCGCAAACGCCGATCCAAAAATTGAGAGAAATCCTTCAAGCGGTTCTTTTTTTAATATTCCTATATTTTTGTTCATTGCTTATAACCATTTCATCACACAAAAAGTGAGATTAGTGAGAATTAAAATTACCTTCATGTAAAAATCCTTTATTTTAATTACATTCTTGGATCAGCGTTTACAGGGGTTTGCGCCTGAACTCTTCAAATATATTCTTCACGAATCTTTTTTTTAATTTACCCGCTACTTTTGAATGAAAAGATTCTGGAATAATATGGATTAATAGATTTTAAACCTCGAATCGAGAGCATTCTGGGGCCGCAATCTTGTTTGTTTGCATCCTCTGCCATTTCACCAACTCTGTGCCAATATAGATGAACACTGGAACCAGGAGTTTCAGGTCTTTTTTTCTTTTTCTTTTTACCAAAGTAGTTTCTGCTCGGATTTAGACTAGGCTGTCATTTACCCTACGGTATCTACGTTGGGGTATGTCAGGTTCGGACATAAATGTGATAATACCATAACCTAAAGGCCCTGTCACACTACGACGTTTCTCACCAACGCGCTTCGACGCGTGCCGACGGGTCTGGTTTTTGTTCAAAACGTCGGTACACGTCCGGTACGTTGCCGGCGCGATGCCGGCGCGTTACCGGCGCGTTACCGGCGAGTCGGTACATTGCAACGTGTGAATGGAAACGTCGGCGCGCTGTTGGCGCGCGTCGCGGCGCGTCGAGGTTTTGTGCATGCACAAAACTTTGGACGCGCGGCGACGCGCGCCAACGGGTGGTGGCGCGTTACGGACGCGTTAGCAACAAGTCGACACCGTTAGCGGCGCGCCGACAGAACGCTGGTAGACAGTTGATCAACGCCAGTTAACGTTGGCTTTTTTCCCCCAAAATGTGACCGTTCCGTCGGCTGCGTCCGTAAAGTCCCATAGACAGGGTAAGTGGACGCGCTATTGGCGGTGCTCCAGCGTATCTCGGAACGTTGGACGTGTTGGCGGGCGTGCAGTGGAGCGGGCGTGGGGCACAGCTGGTTATCTTTCTAGTAGTAACATACTCTTTGAACGGGTGATGGGGGGATGTAGGGTGGGCCTTTGTGATTGAACTTACGTTCATGGTAATCTCAGGTGGGGGCCTATTGAGTTAGTAAGGTACGTTATATTGATTAATCATGTACCTCAGTAGGATACCAAACTACAATCATTTCCAGGCTCATTCCATTGTAGATGGGTTTTTGGTCTAGTTGGCCGCTACTGGTTGGGAATACAATATCTTATTTCGTGCACGAAATCGGTTTGATGCACAAAATCCGATTCTTGCTTCATTGTTGTATTTCACCCTAGTGCTGCCACCTGTCGCTCACAAGAAGGTCTTCGGGCAATCAGAAGTGACCTGACACTTGCGTTCTGCGAGAACTCTCAAGTTTGTTTTATTTATAGGTCTACCAGTAATACAAAATACAAAATGAATCAGGGGTTACAAAGCCTATTTCGTCCATCAATACTGTTTTTGTCAGATGAATTTCACCTTTATGTAGAAAGTATCTTCACATGCACAAAATGTAATTGTGTAAACAAAATGCCATTTCGAGGATAGACGTATGCCCTGTGGAATATTGTGGAGGCATTTGAAGTGTAAACATGCAAGCATAATTTTGGCGTGCTTGTCAAAAGTCTGATGCCATGAGCTTCAACAGTAACATGTTCTATTAAAGTTGCATCGTCCCATGGTTTTGAGTTGAGGCCATTTTTACTGAGCTAAATATACTAAATTGATTATTATAATCTCCGTTACTTTAGTTTGCGGTAACCTTTATTTTAAATGGATAATCTTGGAAATATTTCAAGTGCAAACAAGTCAAATTAATTCTGGCCAGCATGCAAAAACTCTGACACCATTGGCTTATGCATTAACAGGTTCTATCAAATTGACTCACTATGTCATTCTATGCGGCAACAAATGCTTAATAACTCCACCAGTATCTAAGTTAAACATGTAGAGGCAAATCTAGGTAAGTGTTTTGGTTTTAAAAATGTGATGCTTAGTCCGACTATGCAGCTTTCATGATCAAGCCACGCAATACAAACACAAAGGTCATGTTCCTTTAATGTTTTAATTATTGTGTTTAAATCTTGCATTGCCTTGGCAGCTATGGCTGGTTACTGGCGTTGAGTGCACTACACTGACTGGAGACATGGCCAACTTGGAGGTGCAATCTCATCAATTCAAGCATGGAACTGGAACTAGTATGTTCCGGTGTAGGTGTCAAAAATGTACACCAATCAACAAGAAGTGTCACTGTTTGTTGCGGGTTTGGAAATGTCCTCGGAATATCTGAGAGCTTGGACCAGAGATGCTTCTCTCTTCATTATATATGTGGTCTATAAGGATTTATGCCAGTATAAATAACGGAAGTTGACTGTACTGTCTGGTTATTTACAAAAGACACTGTTGGTGGCGCCGCCACCGGACACTCACTTCGTTAGCTGCAGCCGTCCTCCTGTCTCAGTCTCCTGCGCAATTTTTTAATTTGATAAAATGTGCTGTATAATTTATTATGCGAATGTAAATAAAGTATCGATCTACCTGGTACGCTATCTCTCTGCGTATGTGGCGCCGCCATTATGTATTTACTACATGCTAACCACTGCTCTAACCACTGCTTTAAATGTTTTATTAGGAAAGGCAAATATTGCTAGCTAGAAAATATATTACTTAACCCAGTTCATGTCTTTGGGTGTTTGATCTAAGAGTAACTATATATATATGTGTGTGCATATATATATATATATATATATATATATATATATATATATATATGTATGCATATATATATACAGTAAAACCTCTCTAAATCGATCGACCTTGGGACCGACTTTAAGTGGTCCATTTAGGGAGGATGTCGGTTTAGGGAGTTAGAATATGGTTACAATGGTATTGTTGGGACCAAAATAAAGCGATCGATATAGGGGAGTGGTCGATCTGTGAAGGGGGCCGGTTAGTAGGGTTTTACTGTACACATATATAGTTATATATTTCGATACAAACACAAACAACATGTTCACTGTCTGTGGGAATATTTATGTATTTAAATAAATGACAACGATAAGGTTAGGCTCTGACTCCACAAACTGACGTTTGAGTGTACAATGCGGGAGGAGACTGTCAACCCTCTAACAGCCCTGGACCGAACCCGGGCCCTTGTACGGAGATTCACGAGGCCGCCGCTAATTTACACACTTCTATTTTTGTGTGTGTGGTAAATACGTTTATTCTGCTGAATAAGTCTTTTGTCAGTGCCGAAGCACTGGTCTTCCAGCCATTTTTCAATTCAAGGTTATTTACACAAGAGGTATATAGAATAAGGTACACAATAACTGTTGAATACACAATTTGCAGCATGTAGCACAATGCAATTCTGTAACGTGATCACTATCATGATCTATATATAATATATGTCAAGGTTGTGGTTTCCATATATTTCTAAGGTTCTCTTGGGAATTCCACAATTCGATTGATTGATTGATTGGTGGTTTCTTTACGCCGTGTCGGCAGCATAGGCCATATTAACGGCGGCCCAATTCGATTCGAAGTATTGTGCACATAATATATGTATGTATATATAATGTAGACATCATATATTGAAGTATGCTGGCGAGATGTAGACGTTATGTGATATTATATATAGGATATAGACGTTATGTGCTAATATATATAATAGCACTTAACGTCTATATACCTCCAGCATACTTCAATGATATTTGCTACGCACAAGTGTTTGTTTCACTACTTAAATAATTATCAAGAGAAGCTCCTTCAGCGCACTTTTATTGGGTGAGCGCTGATCTCTCCTGTCTTCCGGTTCCTGAGACTTTGCCCCTGCCGGGACTTGATACAAGCCACTTGATACATGCTATTGCCAGAAACCTGAAATGAAGGGTCACTGTCACCCACTTGAAAGCCTGCCTGCAGGCCTCGCTATGATTTCCATCCTGATTGATGCGCGAAAAGGAAGAAAGCAAGGCAGGGGTGGAGAAAAGGCGCTTTATTTAACGCCTCAGAACAACAGGGAAAATAAGCAGCTATATACAAAAGTCAAATGCGGTGAAAGCAAGGAAGTAAAAAGGCTCATAAGGAGCGGTCAAGGTACATCTTAGAGTAAATGAGCTCGGGGGAGCTTGAATTGTTCGGGTGAGGGGCGCCGAAGAGCCCTCCACTAGCATGTAAGGAGAGTTGGGTGGGCGGGTGGAGAAAAGAGAGCTTGTGCAGGGAGGAAGGCGAATGGCTGAGGGAGGCCGGCGGGCGGCCTTATAAGGGAAGGAGCGGGGAGGCGAGGAAGCGGGGGAGGTGAGAAAGCTGGCGGGCAGGGAGAAAAGGGGCGAGGCGGGAGAAAGCTGAGGGAGGGGTGACAGGGAAGGTGAGAAAGCCGGGCAGCGGCGGGAGAGAGGTGGGGGGAGGGTCTCTTCCTTCCCTCGCATCAAACGCAATGCGAGCATTACGACCGATGCGCGAAAAGGAAGAAAGCAAGGCGGGGGTGGAGAAAAGGCGCTTTATTTAACGCCTCAGAACAACAGGGAAAATAAGCAGCTATACACAAAAGTCAAATGCGGTGAAAGCAAGGAAGTAAAAAGGCTCATAAGGAGCGGTCATGGTACATCTTAGAGTAAATGAGCTCAGGGGAGCTTGAATTTTTCGGGTGAGGGGCGCCGAAGAGCCCTCCACCAAAAAAGGAGGAGAGGGCTCGAGGCGCGCCCGAGGGGGCGGGGCGGGGCACGGAGGCGTGCGCCGCCTCTGAGGTCCAGGCGATGATGGGGTGAGGGGCACCCGCTAGCGGTGGCTTGGGCATCGGTGATGGTCTTGGGTGTCGTGAGGAGTCGGGGGCCTACGGCGACAGGGATGCGGGCGGCCAAAATGTTGGGGAGGCCCGCGTCCTGGAGAGCTGCGCAGGAGGTGGTTGGCGGGGATGGGGGAGGAGGTGGGGCGTAGGTG
The DNA here is from genome assembly GCA_030323885.1 of Branchipolynoe longqiensis. Taxonomy (NCBI): domain Eukaryota; kingdom Metazoa; phylum Annelida; class Polychaeta; order Phyllodocida; family Polynoidae; genus Branchipolynoe; species Branchipolynoe longqiensis. Next base: position 139,576,835 of record CM059186.1, read on the forward strand.
GGAGAGGTGGGCGGCGGGGGTGGGGGAGGAGGTGCGGCAAGGGTCGGAGAGGGGGGCAGCGAAGTCGTCAGGGCTGGGGGGGTCGGGGTCGGGTGGGTTGAGGAAGGTGGTGTCGCCGGGGGAGATGTGGAGGTCATTATTGTTGGCGTGATGGTCGGCGGCTGTGATGTCTAGGGAGGGTTTGTGGTCAGTGTGGGCGGCGTCTGGGGCCTGCGGCGCGAGGTGATGGTCCCCGGCTGTGTCCTGGGTGTTGTGGGTGGAGCCGCTAGGGCTGTGGTGGTCAGCGCCTAGGGCTCCGTGCTTGGGCCGCGTGTGTGGGGAGCCGTTGGTGCTCCTTGCGGTCCAGGTCCAGTGGCTTTCCGGCTGCGGGCCGGTGGCTTTCGCTGGGCGTGTGGCGTTGCGGTCGGTGGTCGTTATGGGGTTGTCGGTGGTGGTCAAGGGGTTGTCGGCAGGGGTGTAGGTGGTGCGCCGATCATGGCCGGCCGGAGGGGGCCGGCGGATCAAAAATCCGCCAAGGCGGCCAGGGTCTGGCGCTCACGGGCTTGCTTGGACAGGCATAGGGCCTCGCTGTGGATGGTGAGTATCCTCCTCACGTTAGCACAGTAGGCGCATATGTGCCGCTGTCTGGCCCCCGCCTCGCCATGGGCCTCCCCGACGGCGGCCCGGTCGCATGAGGTGGGCTCGCGGTTCCAGGCTGCGCAGGGGGCCCCGTGAGCTTCCCGGCTGTATGTGGGGCAGCTGTCGGCTTGGGTCCGGGGCTGGTGTGCGCCTCGGGGGAGGTCTGCGTCTCGGAAGGCTGGTGCTGTCGGGACGGCTTGGGGGGCGGGCATGGTGAGAGCGTCCGCTATCCAGGTGAACACGGTCTTCGAGTACCGGCGGACGGTAGGGCAGGGGTAAAGGAGGTTGTCGCGTAGAACTGTGAGGGCGTGGTTGTTCAGGCCTGGGAGGGAGTGCGCGGGGAAGGTAGGGTGGCTAAGGAGGGTGAGGAGGGCGAGGCTGTACTCGTCCTTGGTCACCTCCCCCCGCTTGACCGGTTTCCGCTCGGGGCCTCTCTCGACGAGGTCAGAGGGGAAGAGGTAGTTGGGGGAAATGCCTTTCCTCCTCCCCGCATGTTGCGCCTCGGCCGACGTGAGGATCTCCCTTACGGCGTCGGCCGCGGATGCCGGGGTGTGGTCGGCTGCGTCCTGGTCGTAGGTCGGAGGCGCGGGAGCCGGTAGCAGGACGGTGAGGCATGCGTAGCGCTGGTATTGCGGGTGGATCGCCCCTGGGAGCGGTGCCTGAGGCGGGGGCGGTGGGAGCGCTCCCCCGACTACGTGCGCCCGAGGCGCTGTGGTGGGGGGTAGGCCGTAGGCCGGCGGGCGGCGGCCGGGGTCATCTCTTCGGCGCGATGGGAGCTGCCACAGTCGAGGGTGTCGAGGCGCGTCGTAATGCGCTCCAGCGCCTGGAGGATGGTGGCCGTGTCGGCGTCGACGCCGGCAGCCCAGTCGCCCGAGGGGCGGTTGCGAGGCGCCGGGGGCGAGCCCGGTGCGGAGGGGGCTGGTGAGGCGGCCTCCGGCATGCGTGTGGCGGCCCTCCGGACTCCCCGGCATCCCTTCCCTTTGCCGCTGCCAGGCATGATGTGTGTGTCTGCGTCGGTAGAGGTGCGTCGGCCGTGGAGAGGTCCGAGGTGGAGAGAGAGCCAAAGAGAAAAGAGAGCTTGTGCATGGAGGACGGCGGGAAGACGAATGGCTGAGGGAGGCCGGCGGGGAGGCGAGGAAGCGGGGGAGGTGAGAAAGCCGGCGGGCAGGGAGAAAAGGGGCGAGGCGGGAGAAAGCTGAGGGAGGGGTGACAGGGAAGGTGAGAAAGCCGGGCGGCGGCGGGAGAAAGGTGGGGGGAGGGTCTCTTCCTTCCCTCGCATCAGACGCAATGCGAGCGACCAAACTTTCCAAAGTTACCTTTCTGTTATCTCTTCTGTCTCTTTCTATGCCGAATGAAGCAAATTACTTAAATAATTATCAACTCTAAAATAATTTACCTGTCCTCGAATTGTCCGGGAGATTTTTATGTGGACGTAGAATAAATGTTAATGCATGAAAATTGCCATACGTGTACCTTTGTATGATAGGAATGCCTGTAACATACTCCAAAATGTTAGGGATGTGAGGGTACCATAGCGTTAGACTACTCGCTATATACTACTATTATGTATCAGCCTTTCCTTTAGTTTGGCGTGTAATCATAAACTTGGGCTTCACCACTAACACTAACAGGTTTAGTACACCTTACACATACACACACATATATATTTAGTACACCTGAACTATCTAGGGAGTTTTAAAAATCGTTACAATGTTATTGTATGGGCGATCGTTTGGGACCCAAATAAAGCAATCAATAAACGGGAGTGGTCGACCTGTGGGGGTGGTCGGTTAGAGAGGTTTTACTGTATATATATATATACAGTCACATATAGGCACATGGAAGTATGCATCTTAGTAACTAATCGGGATGGCCGAATGAGTTAGAGCATCCGTCTCCCGTGTTGGTAGGTCGTGGGGTCGAACCCTGGTCGAGTCAAACCAAGGACTTTAAAAATTTATACTTGTCGCTTCCTAGCCTGGTGCTCGGCATTATTAGGATATGGCAAGGACTGGTTGGCTCAGTATCACTATCATGATAATTTGACTGAGTGGGATATCAGGTCATGGTGCTGGCGGCCTGGTCTTCCAGTGAGACAGCACTATAAAGTTGACATGAGTGCAAACTATCACAAGTCGAAACCCGTCCTGATATTACCTTAGATGTTGCCTGGACGTAAAACTCCAATAACCAACCATAAGCGGGGGTATGGGGTAAGTGGGGAGTTTGGATGAACTAGCGGTAAGTATGTAATTGGGGGGGGGGGGGATTTTGTTTGTTGTTTTATGTCCTAGCAACATGTAAGGTCATATCGGGAGGGATGGGGAGATGCTTGGAGGGACTAGAGGAAGGTGGGAAGTGCGACTGCTATTCTCAGTGATTCAGTCTAACCATGGTGACACAGGAAGAACAGCAACTCCATCTTATTAACCAATCAGCGCCGAGTATTACCAAAGAATGACCACGGATAGGTTAAGGGGCTGTCAAATTACAATGCATCGTGCCGACGTATGTGATTTTTGGTCGTTATGCGTGAGTTAGGCACTCGTTGGTATACGTCAATGTACGTTGAGGTACGGCATCACGTGTCAGGGAGTCTGCAAAGTTTTGTGCATGCACAAAACTTTTGACGTACAACATTCGACAATGTGTGGATTTTACGTCCGCTGTATGTTATGTATGCGTTAGACACACGTTGTTCACTACATTGACTTATGTTAAAGGAAGTGGGAACGTACAGTCCGCATACTGACAACGTATTGATAACATACGCCGAACGTACATCTAACGTGCGTTTAGCGTTTCTCCAGCATGTCTTGACCTATGTAACGTATGAATCATAGTTCTGGCAATAGAATAACATATATAATGTTGATCGGCGTTCTGTGAACGTACCGTGAGCGTAATTCGAGCATTTTTAGCCAGGAGGTACGTTAGCCATACGTTGGCCATACGCTATGTATACGATATGTATACGTCCAACTTTGCACCCCACGCCGAAAAGTTTGACGCTTCTCGATGTAAAAAAGTGATTTTACGCATTGGCCGCACACTTGTGAAATTCGTCGTAATGTGACAGGGCCTTTACTAAGCCGCAGTGCTTATCGTATTAACTTAAACACAGAGAGTGATGCATGTGGGGAGAGAGAGGGAGAGAGAATGTAATGTATGGAGAGAGAGAGAGCAAGAGAGAGGTGAGAGTGGATAATGGGTTCACGTGTGCTAACTAGTATTGCACAAACACATTGTAGTTAAGTCGCCAACAGGTTCACGGTGCCACCGCGGCTTCATGTGTATGGTTTGTAGTGAGGAGCTGCAGGGAAACTGTTTGCGAACTGCTTATTTGTGACGGCTGGCCCGCACACACCAACGCGCGGTAATTACCGCCAGGCAACTGTCAGAACCAAGATGTGACGTCACACTTACGGGCCTCTGGGTAATTAATGCCCATTTTCGTTCAGCGTGGCATACTACACAGTCTTTCTGGTGTACCTTACAGGACATGTGTCAAGTACCAAGAATGTGAGCTTGTATTTGAAAGAAACCGGGGGAAAAACAAAGGAAAAAATGCACGCATATTAAGAACAAAAACCCACCTGAGTGTTCCCATAAATTGTCCGAGCATTAAGCAATGTAATCCCCCACTAATTCACCAAAATCTAGTAAAACATTAAACAATGCCGACTAGAACAAGATACCCATATTATTCTCCAACTCTCGATATATCTCACTATAAATATATAGCAAGATATGTATATATTATTGTAGCAGTATATATATATGAGACTGTCTCAAAAAGTGCTAAGCAATATGGGACAAAACTTTGTCCATAGTAACGATCAACACACTATCTACTTATGCATTTGCTCAGGATAAACTGATTTGTTTTTTAGATGGTGTTTCATAATCCCAATAGAATACATATTGATTCGAAGCAAATATCCTTGTGTTTTCAGTGTAACCGTTTCTGTGCTGTTTTGTGTCAATCGTTACTATGGACAAAAAAATTAAGAGTTAGCACCTTTTGAGACAGGCTCATATATATATTACTATATAAATAGTGGCTAGGGAAAGACAACAAAAGACACGACTGGGTTGAGAGAGTTTTACTTGCCTCTGGCACAGAAAAATGCCCATACCGTAGTAATAAAAAACAAATTTAAATTCAGAATGGACTGCGGGCTATAGGCAGTCTGATCACCCGTGACGCGGCGGACGAGGGCCAGGATCGTCCAGCCGGAATGCCAGAACGGGAGGGGAAAGGGATTCAAAATAGAATAGTAATAATAATAATAAATCGGGTAAACATCGAAGTAATATATTAATAAATATCAGATTAATCAGGAATGCTTAACTATTCCTCCGCAAATTTATATTCATATAATTCTTATACCTCAAATATTATATCATGCATATATATATAATATATATATCTGGTTTAAGGGGCTGTTACATTAAGCCACATCGCGCCGACATATGTCATTTTTGGCCACTACGTCGGGATACATCATTATGCGTTACGCGTGCATTAGGCGCTCGTTGGTATATGTCAACGTTCGTCAAGATACGGCGTCGCACGTCAGGGGTTTGGCAAAGTTTTGTGCATGTAGGCTGTAGGTTATTTATATGTTAGGCATACGTCGATGTATGTTAGATGTACATTAGACAAACGTTGTTCACTACATTGACCTACGCTAAATGCAGTGGGAATGTACAGGCTGCATACTGACAACGTATCGATAACGTATGTCTAACATACGATTAGCATTTCTCCAGCGTGTCTTGACATGAGGCGTAGTTCTGGCGATCGAATAACATATATAACGTTCACCGGCGTTCTGCAAATGTACTGTGAGTGTAATTTGAGCATTTTTTGCCAGGAGGCATGTTAGCCATACAGCAGTCATACATTGGCCATACGGTATGTATACGTCCAACTTTGCTCCCTGCGCTGAAAAGTTTGACACTTCTTGACGTAAAAATGTGATTTCATGTGTTGGCCGCATGCTTGTGAGATGTGTCGTAATGTGACATGGCCTTTACACACAGTTCACCTGATATTTTTCATTGCTCAGTAGGCCTATTTGTTGTATGGCGATTACTCACGTATCAGGTCCATGTCGTGTGGTGTATGCCAATCTTGATTTTGATACGCTATTTTAGGGTGTAGTTTATATATATATATATATATATATATATGTATATATATATATATATCCCATCCTGATATGACCTTAGATGTTGCCAGGATATATAAACTACACCCTAATATAGCGAATTAATCAAGATTGGCATACATCACATGGTGTGCACCTTATAGTTAGTTATACGTGAATAATCGCCATACAACAATATAAACCTACTGAGGAATGACAAATATCAGGTGAACTGTTTGTAAACCAGAGAGTCAAAAAGAAGAAGAACACACAAAAAACAGGCGGGCGTCGGCGTTCCTCGCGTGTAGAGGCTCTAAAAGGTGGCGCTGTTTTAAAGGCGGTGAGCAGACGACAATCTGCCTGACGCGCGCAACCCCAGGCGACGCCGGTCACGTGGGCCCGGAGCCGGAGTCAACACAAGGTAAACAGTGAGTGCGTGTACTGTCGTCCCTGGCGTTGATCCACTGTGTCCAGCACTAACACAGCCAGGTTTGTCTCCAAAACACGGCCGGGTGAAGTTTAGAATTAATAAGGCCGGATTAGGTTTGTGTAGAAGTGGTTTTGTCAGCCCGCAGGTTTTCGTGCAAGCGCATATCGACTGACTAATAACAGCGGGGAAAGAGAATCACTCTCTGAGAAGTGCGCACCGCTCATCTCTACCGAATTATTGTAAAAATGCAGTGCGCGCAATGGATAGTAGGCCTAGACCTAATGAAAGATCTCTGCGTTTTCGGTGATTTCCGCATGCCATTTTTGATATTCTAAAATTATGTTGATAATAGACGATTTCCGCAACCAACCCGCCCCCTGCTGTCAGTGGCAAAAGCTAATGTTCTGGATAGGACTTCAAAGCTAATTTCCATTGGAAGCCATAGAAGCCAGCATGACAGAAAATATAATAAACATGCAATATTTTAGAAAGCTAGGTGTGAAAGTACGACTATTACACATATATCACACTAGGGTCCTCAATTCAGAGTCAGCTTAAGAAATGTATTCCCTTGAAGAAAAGTCTATCTTTAGATCTAGAATACGATTTGCAAAGTAATAATGTACGGGGTCAAAGCCTCACTGAGGTTGAATATCATGGCGAATAAGATTAACTTTGATGGGTATCCTTTTCCTGTTTTATTTATGTTTTCATTATTTATGATGATTCATAGCAAGTACAAAGAATATGTAGGATCTAGTAGTAATTGTATGTAAGTCTGAAGTAGGTTGTTGTTGACAAAGACATTTTCTCTCTATTTAGGACTAACTAATTCTAGAACTAGATAAATCTTGATTTAGAGCTAGATATGTTTATGGATAATACATTAAATACTAGTTATTACCCATGTTTCTGCTCAAGAAGCCAGGACACTACATACTGGTCACTTCTCATTTTATTCTTTTAACAAAATGTGTGTAGTTATGCATAGCATGGTTCAATAATCATTGTATAAAGTTGGTGGAAATTTAGTATGTCCCGTCGTCATGCTAAGATATAGATAGATAGATATTTATCTTCTTCGGTGGGAGGGCAAAGCTTTGCCTATACACCGCTCCTATAGTCATTTCTCGGTAATATCAGTTAAAACATCTATATGTACCTTATATTCGTAGAGGTAGGGATGATTCGCCCAATGTTTGTCCAGCCTACTTTTAAATGCACTAATTGACGGTGCTGTCACTGTATCTTGTGGAAGAGAATTCCAGTCATTCTCTATTCTTTGTGAGAAGAAATGACCTCTTATCCTATTGTTTACTGTTATTTTATTGATCTTAAACTGATGGCTACGAGTTGATGACTGTCCTCCAATGGGTAGCATCTCTCTCGAGCATGTATCATACAGGTCATGCTTATATTTATACACTTACACGATGGTATCATGTCGGCACGTAGTCTATATTGAAGTAGTAGTATATATTGAATACATAATAAAATAGTTGCTATGATCTTTGTTGTTTGCAATAAGTACGGCATAGTGTATAATATGAGTTTTAGTTCACACGTACCATTGTAAGTCTTGGTATAGACTATTATAGGATGGCATATAACATAGTATAGGCCATATGGTTATGATGACTATCATAGCCACATTAATGAATTATTAAGAACTTGTTAACTAGAAAATGCAACTGTCAAAAGTGTTAGCAACTCATAGCTATTTTATATATATAGTAATATTGTTGAGGATTAGAAACCATTAATACATCAATGAGCAGACGTACACATCAAGTGAAAGAAGAGTGAAAGAACCAAATACATATAATACTTTTACAGTTTTGACTACAGTGAATGCAAGACTTTATGGGGCTGTCACACTACGGCGTAACACAGTAGCGTAAGACGACGTAGGTGAAATTTGGCCATTACATCGAGATACATTGAGGAACGTCGAGATATGTTATGCATTTGTTAAGCCTACGTTGAGATACGGGGACACACATCAAGGTTTTGGACATACCCAAAACTTTCGACATAGCTCGACATACAGGCCGTTACTTTGGGTTATGTTGGGCTTATGTTGCGCTCACATTAGGCTTACATCAAGGTATGTTAGATGTTCATTAAAGCTATGTTGAGCTATGTCGACTTACGGTAGACTGACGGAGAGCCGGGAGGAATGTGCAGCCCGTGCATTACCAACTTGCTGTTAACGTATCTCACCATAGGTCTAAGGTGTTTCTAATGTAAGTCCAATGTGTCTTGACGTATTCGACATAGTTGACGAACCGGTGGCATGCACGTAACGTATGTAACATGCACCAACGTTCTTCAAACGTAAGTGAATGTGCTGTGAATGTGGTGTGAGCGTTTTGCCTTTGAGAATATAAAGGCATCCACGTCGAGCGCGTTGAGCACTCGCTGTCCTTACACTGAGCACGCTGGACTGTCGTTAAACTGACACTACTCACTCATGGGTCTGACATCGACTCACGTTACAAATTATGTCAGAGTCACACATAGCTACGATAGGGCGGGCGTAATTAAGCGAGTCCTATGCTAAGCCGATGTTAAGGTTTCGCTAGGCTGATGACCTGCGCGCTGGAGGCTCGATCGCCTTACATTGGGTCTTCTTTTTTTTACGTTCTAACTCTTTTTTACGTTCTAACTCTTTGATGCACATTACAACTATGTTGGACTGACGTTTTGCCTACGTCCACTACGTTGCACTGATGTCCAAATTGGCCCTGCAACGGCGAGAATTTTGACGTATCTCGACGTAAATAAGTGATTTATACATTCCCCACTCTCTGGCCCATTAAGTCGTAGTGTGACAGGGGTATTATGCACGTCTACTTATCACAACGAATCGCCTAATATAGCATTATATTTATGCTTATCTATGAAGACTGTTAATGCGACAATATCTAACTCAAGAAATGGAGGGGAGATTCTATAATTACAATTAATACTTATCCACTATTGCTCTGATAGGCAATACAGACGTATCACTACTATGTAGGCTTACAGCACTTCGTATTCCTATGCAAATACTGACGAGGGTCAAATGCTGCTTAACTTCTGGTATCGAAAGAGAACATGTTTATAACGTATTCTTTGGGGGAAATCTCTTATTTATTTATTTCTAAATCTTTTGTAAAAAAAAACTTTTTTCTTTGTGTGCATCAAAGTACAACAGGGTAGCGGCTAAAGCTATGATTCCATATTTGTGGGATGCAATGTGTGTGCTCCAATAAATAAAAATACCCATTCGTGTTCAGTTAGTCCATTTGATTTTGGATAGACTCTAGGCATTCGCACCAATGCATGGGGTGATCCAGTTTGCCGTCTACGCAAATTGCCTTTACAGTCGGACATATGGAATTAAAGCTATTGTATTTACAATTTGTAAATGTTTCCATTTTATGTTGCATTTATATTCCGTATACAGTGTACAGCGAACACCTTCTCTAACCGACCACCTCCACAAATCAACCACTCCCCTATATTGATCGCTTTATTTGGGTCCCAAACGATTTCCCATACAATACCATTGTAATGATTTTTTTTTAACTCCCTAAACCGACCTCCTCCCTAAATGGACCATTTAAAGCCGGTTCCATGGTTGGTAGATTTAGAGAGATTTTACTGTATATGGAATCCCAGCTTTACTGTGCAGAAAAGCGCAGCTCAGTGCGTAGGTTGGGTGTGGTTGGGTACAGGTATGCTCTATGGTGCTGAGGTGGTTACGTCCTGAAGATGGTGATGGTTCCAATTCTACACTCTGTGCAGAAAGCAGGTGACGTCAGAGGGTGGGGAGGAGCATCTACCATATATGTCCCAATAGAAGCACGCTACCCAATAGAAGCACACCCACCATTTCAAGATATGAAAGCGTGCACAAATTTACGAACATATTCAGCCTGAATGCACATAAAATAAAACAATACCACTTGATTTCAGAGGCATGACAGAACAAATAAAAATTTACTATTATATTCAGACTGAATGCACATAAAATAAGACAATTCCGCTTTATTTCAGAGGCACGACAAAAACAAATCCATGAAATTCTTTACCTTTGAATAGACACGCATCCATGTATCTGCACTAGCGCAGTGCATGCCTATTGGGACATATACGATATCTGCACTCACACAAGCTGGTTCTGTTTAAGCGTAGGTGCTGTGCTTCTCCACGCAATGTTGATGTTAATAGTTATAGTATTACTAGACTGAAGCTCACTCAGAGATCATCTCCCCTACTTGCTTACCCCTTTCCCCATCCCCCCTGCCACCCCCAATCCCCCCCCCCCCCACACACACGCACACACACACACACACGACACACTCCGGCAACCAGCACCACGTGCACAACTAACCTCCAGATCAATTGTCACCTGCGCTGGTTCAGGCGTCATCAACAGCGACGCGTCACAGTCACGTGCACCTGTCATTGCAACTGTGGCGCCCTCTGCCGGCTGCCGGCTACATCTGTAAAGGCACCGTGTAGACACACGCTATGCACACATACACAACACAGACAAACAAGCACTCACACACATGCTAATACCATAAACCCAGATTGAATCTTCCCGCTTTCAACTCCATGTCCCGAACCCTTGGTCTAATCATCTAACTTGACCTATAAACATATATCCCTATGAACTCCATAACTCTGTGACCTCATTAATATGCCATCTACAACGCAGCTCCTCCTCCCATGAACCACCAATCTGGTGATTCATCCCCTCACTTCCCCACTTCATTCTGAACCCCGACAACAGCTCTTCACTTCGTCACTCCATGACGCAGTCACCCCATTCCATCACATCGCCTCATCACTCCATCAAGCCAAGTTCAGTTCCTGGTTGAGTCAAACCAATGACGTATCAAATTGATACGTGTCGCTTCCTAGCCTAGCACTCAGCATTAATAGGATAGCGCAAGGACTTGTTAGCTCAGTGTCAGGATAATATAACTGAGTGGGATATCGGTCATGTTGCCGGAAGCCTTATTTCACAGTAAGGCAGCACTACAAAGACACCATGAGTGTGCACTGTCACAAGTCAGTACCCGTCCTGATATGACCTTAGATGTTGCCAGGACATAAAACTCCAACAACCAACCAACCAACCCACTCATGTCCACCTCGACCACCACACTCGGTCCCTCCAGCCACCTACCGGCGCCGAGTTCACCAACGCCATCATTCCCCCGACAGTCTTTATTGACAATTTCTCACAGCCAAGAAGTGCTGGAGGAAGAAGCACACGCCTCACCTGTACTGTCACCCCCCTACCCCCCCCCCCGCGCCCACCTGCCGGCCTGCCCCACCTTGAGACGTCTTCTCCCCGCCCCTCCTCGCTCAACAACCGCCTCCCTCCTGCCCAACTCCAGAGCCCACGCTCTCCGCACTGCCCGACTAATGTAGTACTATATGCTAGATGCCTGCCATTCACCACCACAAACACCCACACCCACACCCACACACACCCCATCCCGCTATGTTGGGTGTTCGTTCCCTTTTCGCTCTACCCCACAACACACGTTGAATGCTTCCCATCCCCAATTATATTAGAAGTCCACCAATTTCTCGCCCTGCCCCGCCCTGATCCCCCCTCCAACCCAATCCCTACCCATCCTACCCAGCACCCTTACTTTCCATGGTGCATCCTATCTGCCCCTCCCCATCCCACCCTGCTGTGTCCCGCTTCTACCCCACCCATGCACCTTCCGCACCGGTCCAAGCCTCCGCCCCACTGGTCCAAGCTTCCACCCCACCGGTCCAAGCCACCGCCCCACCGCACTAATGGGGCTGTCACACTACGACGTTTCTCACCAACGCGCGTCGACGCATGCCGACGTGTCGCCTTTTTGGGCGAAACGCTGGCACACGTCGGGACGCGTTAGTGGCGCGTCGATACACGTTGACTGATAGCAACGTGTGGATGGACACGTCGGCGTGCGTCGGGGCGCGCCGATCGTTTTGTGCTTGCACAAAACTTTCGACGCGCCCCGACGCGCCCCGACGGGTTGTAGGGGGCGTTACGGACGCGTTAACAACACGTCGAAACCCGTTGACTGGTTGCAAATATTTTGCGCGTTGCCAGCACGCTGGCGGAAACGTCGTAGTGTGACAGCCCCATAAGCTTCCACCTCATCCTGGTCCACGGCAATTCCCGTCAGTCCCCCCCCCCCCCTCCACCCCTTTTCTCGCTCTCTTCCCCATTCCTTACACCGCCCCCAACCCTTCCACCCTGTCACGCTCCACCCCACCATGCACCAGCCTCAATCTCCCTTCTCCTCCCTTCCCAGTTGCTCCCTGTTCCCCACCCCCAATCCCCCACCCCACACTACTGCTCCTCGCCCAGCCCGCCCACCCTGCCCCGCCATTACCCAGCCTCGCCGTGCTCAGCCCCGCCCATCTCAGTCCAACCCCGCCTCACCCCTCCTCACGCCCAGCTACGCCCCCCCGACTAGCCCCGTCCCGATCTCCTGCCACCTAGCGGCGAGCGTCGTCAGCGCGTCCGCCACCGCCGCGCCCAGGTGCCCGTGCTTTCCGGCCGTCACCAAGCCGGTCGGCCTCCCGCCGTCACTCGCTCACCACCCGCTTACTCCCGCCGCGCACCGACAGGTAAGAACCGACACTCTCCGTCATCTAACCACGCATTAGCGAGACGCGTCGAGGAAATAGGCCATCACTTTCGTGAAATTCAGCGTGCACCCAAACCTACCATCTGTGGTTGTGGGGGACGGGGGAGCGATATGTGCATGTGGGGGTGGTGGGTGGGTGGGTGGGTGGGTGGGTGTGTAGCGTCAGTTATCTGTTTGCAGTGCGTATAACGTTGTACGTGGACATAGCTTCAGTAAGGCGGCGCACATGCCCGGGGATCCCCGCGCAACGTGTGGTCGGTAACCATGGAGAGACGACGCCATGTTAGCACAAGCAAGACGCTGCTGGTACGGGCTTGTCAGATACCAGCGCGCCTTTCATGTGATGGGTGTTCTCTGCTGCTGATAATGATTGTGATGCTTTTAAGAGGGGGGGGGGGGCGTGATTGCTCTGCCTGTTGAAATATGTATATATATATATGTATATATATATATATTATATATATAGTATGATGACGTTTGTCTCCTTACTCGGACATCGGATCTGAAAAAAAAAGAAAAAAACTAAAGATGCAAACGAACACCAGAGTGTCCGTCCAAATTTGCATTCCCCTATGAGGTCGGGTACTGGTCATGGACTGACCCTGATCTAAATAACGTGTTAACACCGTGAGCTGTGAGTCGTAACTGTTTATTGGAACGTCTCTACCCAGCATGCCTCAGCCCTTACCTGGGTGTGACCTCTGACCTTTGATCGACGATACATTACACCTGAGGCATGTGTCGTGAGCTATTAAATACCTAGATAAAAGATTCACCCTGTACTAGCAGTAGAGGTGAAAAACCACCCATTAGAAAAAGTGACGAAAGGCTTGGTAAATGAAATGAGCACATACATTCTTAATTTAAGAAGCAACATATATTTTTCACATACCTCATTATATTTACCCGCTACTTTTGAGTTAAAAATATGAAAAAACATGTAGTTTAATGGACTTTAGAAGTGTAATCAGCAGCATTCTGTGGTCACCATCTTGTCTTTTTGCATTCTCTCCCATTTCACCAACTCTGTGCCGATATACCATAAGTAGCTATTAGATACTGGAACCAGGAATTCCACTTCCTGTTCTATCCTAAAGTAATATTCACTCATATTTAGACTACATTGTCATTGACCCCTCTACTGCAAGTACGCGGTGAATCTTTGATCTATTAAATACCCTGCCCTAGCGGGGAGGGCTGATCACGTGACCAGTGGTCTGGTATAACTATGTGGCCAGTCCCAGTAGCTGGGAGAGACAGGTAGGTTTGTTTGTGTGTTTGTTGCGGTTTTTGCATCCTGGTAACATGTAAGCTTATTGACCACCGGACTACCTGATACATTACCCTACCTATGTTGTGTGTGTATGTGTATGTGTCTATTTCTCTGTTTAATAAGGTGAATGCAGATATGCGTAGTCTATAGGGGATTTATGCATGCAATGACAATTCTTTTTTAATTGGAGGTGCCATTATTGTAGAGCATGTTCTGTGATATATGCGTAATAGACGTATAGGTGTGTGGCTAATATATGTTAACGAGATGCAGAGTTTGAGGCAAAGAAATATGCGAATGAGATGACGTCATGGAAAGTTTAGCCGGCGGGTCAAGCGAGCCCTAGGCTGTGAATAAACCATTCAGTATCCAGAAGTCAAAGTGTTCAGACGTTGTACTTTCACATGTTCCTGGTGCAGACATTGTTGGATTATTGGACTTTTCTTTCAACCCCCCCCTCCCCCAATGCTCAATTCATACCGATACAGACTTCTGCTGTTGCAGCCACACCCAAACTAAAGTCCTGTGCACATAGCTCAACTGTGTGTTACGTACTAAATATACTACGCCCAATAAGATTTTTTTTAGAAATTTTTATTTATTTATTTGCCCTGCTCATAACGGATAAGTGTGTTAACACTTGTTTCCACCGCTGGGCAGCACTAATCCAAGTTTGCCTGCTTAGTTGCGGATGGTACAATAATTGATTTTAAAAGCATTAATTGGGGGTTTCATGCCCTATCAACGGGAGTGGGAGAACCTGGGAGCCCGAAGAGGTAGCCCGCGAGCCGATCCCCACGCAGTGGGAGTGTTAATAAAGAGGGTGTGTGGGTATGGTAAATTGAATGCCTGCCGAGTTTGGACTCCGAATGCAGGTCAGCGGTGGGTAGGGGGGGGGGGGGGAGGAGAGGTAGTGCGGGTAATTTCCACTTGGTGACATGAGTGCTCTCAGGATTCCTCCGCCGGATCAACCTAAATTCGGAATTATAGGCCTATTGATTTTAAAAGCCAGTTTTGATGCCATATCAAACATCTTGTTTGTTTTGTTTGTTTGTTGGGGGCTTTGTATCCTAACAACATCTAAGGTCATATCAGAACGGGTACCAACTTGTGACAGTGCAATCATGGCGACTTTATAGTGCTGCTCCATTGACCCATGCACCATGCACCCAATATCCAACACAGTCACATTATACTGACACTGAACTAATCTGTCCATGCCATACCCAATTAATGCTGAGTATCAGGCTGGCTAGTGACAAGTATTAATTTTGTAAGTCATTGGTTTGACTCAATGAACCCAAAACCTCCCACACAGTAAGCTAGCAGGGGGTCTTACCGATATGCCATCGCGTCCGGTATTGTCAAGCATCTGAAGACACGTGAGGACTGGTGAGAGTGTGCACTCAACATGGCTTTATTGTGCTGCCCCATGACTAAACTATTCTACTATTGGCATCATGGTATTGATATTGCACAAAGTCATATTACCCTGATACTGCGTCAACCAGCGCTTGTCCTAACCTAATAATGAGGAGAGTCAAGCAATGTAGGGACAATTACCAATTTTGTAGGGCTTTAGTGATTTGACTTGGGCGGGGATTGATCTTACCCACGATCACCCACACAGGAATCAGATGCTCTGGCATCTAAACCATTACAGTCAGTCAATCAGTTTGCAATAATGAAGCGGTTTGGAGTCATTTGATCTGTTCTGTGTGGTTGTAACCAGTGGTAACTTCGAGGTGGAGGTAGCCCTGGCGGTGCAACTCAGCACCACATAACCAAATATGGTTCCCCACAGATAAGTGAACCCCGCGGAACCCCTTTAGGTTGCATATTTTCAGTTGCGCAATAGTCGTTGTGGACACTGACTTCAGCACTCTCCCTACACATATTTAGTTGCGCAAACTGGAAAGGTGTGCTAGGAGAGAATTTGTCGCATTACAGTTGCAGTCTCAGGAGCTTAGACTAGTCTATTGAATGTAAACAAACCAGTGTCACAAACTACCTACTAGAATGTTGTATTTAGACTATTATTAGTATTTCGGATTAGGCTTAATCAAATGAAAGACTAATACAATAGGTGTCCACGTGAATTAGGTTCATTTTTCTCACCCATATGCCTATAGTAGCCATTAAAACAGGGAACATGGATATATTCTTGCAACAAAGGCGGCCTTATAAAGAACTTGTCCAAACAGAGGAACTGAAAATAACCCCTTTACATACATATTACCCACAATAACATACCCCCCCCCCCACCATTCCCACCCAATGCAACAAGATATGATATCACATTTTCAGCAATTTTGTAATACCCCTCATTAGTGCAATATATTATACACGGCCGTAGCATGCGGGACGGGGGATGATTTTAAATTCTATTAAACTAGATGTTTTATTATATTTTTCAAACCTCACACACCCCAAAAAACCACCAGTATATCACATTTCTGAAATGCCTGGAATAGCATTTCAGAACCTCTAGATCACCAAATTTCCTGACGGGAACATCTCCAGACCACCCTAATGGCTCATGTCTTTGGTGCTCGTTCCTTCCAAGACTTTATTATACCCATTTCCCCAAACAAATCTCAACACAAACAAAAATCCCTGGCTACGGCCCTGATATACCTTTGCTACTATTAACTTCCTAAGTAAAAGTACCACACCCAGCTTTAGTGATATGCTGACGGTTGTGTAGCTGCTCTTTCCATACTCCCCCCATCCCTTCCACACACACACACACACACACACACGCGCGCGCGCACTCACATCCGGCCACGCATGCGTCTCCTCCAGATGTCACCCAGAAACACATCCGGTTGTCGCCACACGTCCCGTCTCTCAGAGCAGTCCCGTGAGCATGTAAGTAAACTGAAACAGTTGCTACTCATACTATTTACACTCTCGTATCACCACCTCCACATTCACCAACAACAGCCGAAATGCTTGTAGTTGTTGCCTTGAAAGCTTGATCGAAAACGAAGGCGGCATTTTGACACGTCGACTCTTGCCAATGTGAGGGGTCGGCTTGGCGTTCAGCTTACGTGTGTGGGCGGGGATTTATCCTAGGACTCCTTATAACATACCAAGTAGACCTACCAAGTGGATATCTACATCTATCGCATAATATGTAGCATGTTGGCTCTTTTATTTTTTGTTGTTTTACGTCCTAGCAACATCTAAGGTCATATCACTCATGGTGACTTTATAGTGCTTCCCGATTGGGGCACCAGGCCACTGGCATCATGACCTGATATCTCACAGTCACATTTTCCTGTTACTGTGCTAACCAATCCTTGTCATATCCTATTAATGTCGAGTGCCAGGATAGGTGGTGAAAAGTATCGATTTTATAAGCCCTTGGTTTGACGCGGCTGAGATTCGAACTACTCTATGCAGTTTTACTTTTAGTGTTGCTATACGGAGCTTTAATGTTGTTACATACATATATTCGTTTATCAGCATGCACTACCATTCACAAAGAGGACCTAGTGCATTGTAGTGCTTGAATAACGAGTTAGATTGTCCTGCATGGGTTCCATTGTTACTCGACCTTAAGCTGTGATGTGCGACCAAAGTGAACACCCACACTGAACAACTGATAATAATAATAATAAAATATTTATTTCGACATGATCAATGTACGCACAAGTTGATATTTATATTAGTAATTTTTCCACATGAAAAAGGAGAAAGCAGAAGTACAATACTTATGAGGTGCTTTCCCCATTTAAAAATAACACAGAAACATTGCTTATACCATAGAAATAATAAATAGGAAAATAAAAGTTAAAAGCATATCAACATTACCCTCAATACTGTAGATTACATCTCAATATTTATATACTAGACTACTATGTGTTTTCCCTCTGGTAAAGCTTAAATATTTTCTTTTTATACATTCGTTGAAACATATAGATGTTTTTGGAACATTTGATATTATCATCAAGTGAATTCCATATTTTTATACCACATATAGATATACATTGAGACTTTAAAGTTGTCCTTGGAAACACTTGTCTTAGGTTGTTAGGTTGTTGATGCGTCCAGAACAAGCAACAAACCACAAACATAGGGCGGTTACCATGGCAATGCCGTAGCAACAGTCACGGGGACACGATATGCAACCATGGAGATACCTGGAGACATCATGGCGGAACGATGGAAACACCAAGCGGACACAACTGGGGCAAGGTAGGGGGACCGAAGGAATTCCTAATAGTAGTAATACTACATAACGAGAAGACTAAATGGACATCACTAACTACTGTGGAAGTAGCAAAGTGATATCATGCTGTTACAAGATGGTGCCCCGGATATATCCATGGTACATTGAGAAAGCGTAGTAGTCCACACTGACCTCTCAGGCAAGGGGCCGCATAGACAGGTGGGCGTGGATAGGGTGATGCCATCAGGGAGTCTAGGTGATGTAACGGTTAGCACACTAGCCTAGAAACAAAAGAGGCGTAGGTTCTAATCCTGCTCTAGGCGTAATATTTCCCCATTCTTCTCACCCCCACGACACTGGTTCCGTCACCAAGATCTTGTACAACCTATGTGCTGTATGGGTTGTTGAACCTAGCCTGTGTATGTATATGTAAGTACATTGCCTGTATGTATCTAATTGTAAGCATTAAAACAATTTATGGGCGTCAACCATTTAAAAAGACATAGCAGTCTGCATTGACCTCTCAGTCAAGGAGCCACATAGACAGGTGAGCGTGGAAAAGGTGAAGCCATCAGGGAGCTGAGGAGGTGTAATGGCTTGCATACTAGCCCAGAATGCAAGCGATGTGGGTTAAAATCCTGCTCTATGCGCAATCTGTCCCATTTTCATAACCCCACTGCAATATCATAGGGATATACAGTAAAACCTCTCTAACCGACCACCTCCACAGATTGGCCACTCCCCTATATCGATCACTTTATTTGAGTCCCAAACGATCGCCCATACAATACCATTGTAACTATAAAAAAAAATACTACCATAACCGAACACCTCGCTAAATGGACCATTTAGCGTCGGTCCCATGGTCGATCGATTTAGAGAGGTTTTACTGTAGTTAGCACTTCTGACATCCTCCTGTTGACCCAACCATTGAACTCCATCTGAGTGAAGTACATGCTAAGTCCGGAAGCGGAAGTTTCCATGTGGGTGGTGCGGGGTGCGCATGTGTGTATTGTGCTTAGTGTGTGTAGTGTGTGATATATCGGGGTGGGTGGGTGTAACTGGTGTGTACGGACATAGGAAGGTGTGGATGTGTGGTACTGGTTTGTGTGGTGTGTGGTGCTGATGTGTATACTGTGTTTGGTGTGTGGTATTTGGAATGTGGCGTGTGGTGTACTGATGAGTGTTGCGGAAGTTACTAAAACTGATGGGGTTTAATTACCTTCACATACTAACTGTGGTTTCAGAAGGGATGGCCGAATGAGTTAGAGCGTCTGTCTGCCGTGTTAGTAGATTGTGGGTTCGAATCCTGGTCAAGTCAAACCAATGACTTAAAGATTTATACTTGTCGCTTCCTAGCCAGACACTCGGCATTACTAGGATAGGGCAAGGAGCAGTGGAATGAGGAAGACCAGTCGTCTGCGACTGAAATTTCCCCTGCTTAAACAACTAATGTACCCCAAACAAAAAAAATTGTTTGTGCTGTGCATTTTGCGTGATGCTCCACATACATGCGCGCTAAAAGGCACCTTAGGTTATGGTTTTGGTGCTGGCACTACTACAACTATATCGACCTCCCCCCCACCCCTATCCATGCCCATCATACCCTGGATGCACTGCCTAAATGCCACGCCCAGCCGCCTCCGGCCAAATGCGGCTTGTCCTCGCGTTCACTGTACAGGTAGACATCGACATCACCATCTTCACTTATCCCCACCCCCCTTGCCCACCACCCTGTTCTCACCCTTTACCATATGTATCCTAACCGCACACACGTACGCACACCACCACATATAACCAGGGGCGTAGCTAGGCGTACGCACATACGCCAAAACATCCACATCATTTTGTCAACAAATTTTTTTATTAAAAAGTAATAAAGAGAGAGAGAGAGAGGAGGCATGTAGTAGTCCGAAGTGTCGAAAACTCAAGTCTAAAATCCGCCAGCTTAAGCTTAAGCGGCCCCCTAAACCCCCTGCCGAAATTAGTAGCACATATCGTTAACGGTCTAGCTACGCCCCTGATAACACACCCACACCCACACGCGATACACACAACACCCATTCATTTACCTTTCCCCACATATGCACCATTAGATCACATTCACTCGGACACCACACCTAAAGCTAAAATTCCATATACAGTATAACCCCGTTAAACTAAGCTCGGTTAAACCAAACGATCGATTAAATCCAAACTTTTTTCGGTGGCCCGGCAATGTACTACCATTTGTCATATAACAAAAGTTGGTTAAACCAAAGTCAGTTAATCCAAATTATCGGTTAATCCAAACAAAATTGTCAGACCCCAGGCCACTTCGGTATGGTTAAACCAAACTTTCATTTGGTTATAAGGTCATCTGAGACCCCATCGACTTTTTTTATATGATAAATGGTAGTATTTTCTGGGCCGCTGAAAAAGGTTGGGATTAACCGATCGTTTGGTTTAACCAAACTTGTTTTAACGGGGTTATACTGTATATACATTAAAAAAACCCACAATAATCAAAGTGTCTACATACATTGTATATTACATGTGCAATACACGCTTACTCAAAGTCAAAAGCTCGGTTAAACCAGTGACCGGTTAATCCAAACACATTTCTAGAGTCCCTTCAAGTTTGGTTTAACGGGATTATACTGTATGCAGTATGCGAATGCGAATGCGACAGGAAATGGTAAAGCATGTAAACCACGGGTGGTCTTTCCATATGTCCGGATGCGAATGGTTAATGTGAATGCGAATGCGAATGGGGCAAAGTGGGTCACTCATCAATGGACCGATCGGTGCGAATGCGAATTTGAATTCGAATGGCATACCGCGTATATGGAATCTTAGATTTACCCATATATGCACCTTGGCACCACGAGTGTCCATTTGTTTTTGGTGTTTTCAATGTATGCTAAAACTTAAAGAATTCTTCAACATGTTTCTTTTCTGGAAATCCCTAGCTTTACTGTACTCTCTGCACCCCTAGCATTGCATTCAATAGGCAGATTGAAGCCATAAATCAAGAGACTTGACCGTTTCACGGCACCATACCGCGATATACTACTCAGTCTCATTATCCAGACACTCAGCCACCCAGTCCTTGCCTAGCGCCAGACGAAGTAACGACAATTGCCAATTTTTAGTTTTGGGTTTGGAAATCGAACCCATAACTTAAAAATAATTCCGATTTTCGACGGTATGGGGAATGCAAATGTTCTATTACTAAGAGGATATACTTGACCAGGCGCATGTATATATATATATATGTATATATATATATATGTATATATATATATATATATACATATATATATATATGCAGATATAAATAGGCGGAGTATTCCTTTATTATTTATTATTTGCCATTACGTTATTCGCAAATATATTATGTCCAATCGCTGACCTGCCCGAATTTGCCCCGGGTTGCCTCCACTAGAGCCGCCAACGGCCGTTTCCGTCGGTGCTCTCCGCTGGTCAGTCACTTTTCAAACTTGAAAGTGCCGGTGGCGTTTGAGTGGAATGTAAATAGACATAGTGGTGCTGGCTGGGCTGTGTGTAACGGGCACTCAGGGCCTACCCCCTGCCCCTCTGCTGGGTAGGATCACCACACTCAGGGTCAAGGGTTCAAGGCTGCTGGTGGCCAGAGGGGCCACACAGCTTGCTGGTGGTGGGCAGACCACTGGTAGCCATGGGGACCCGGAATGCTTGATCCCTCTTGGTAGAGCCAAGAATGCTTGTTTCCCATTGGGGGAAAGGGGTGGGGTGATACTCTACAATGAACCCATGTACTGTATATAATAAACCAGAGAGGCTTGGACTCTCTCTTCTCACACTCTTACTTGGCTTTACTTTCTCTCTTTCTCTCCATCTGTATTGTTTTTCACCTTAGCCTACCTACATAGCCACATACTCGAACACGCAACCCTACACTCCCACACGAGAAGCAGACATTATATAATTGCCAATTATGTTGTTTTTTGTCTTTGGCTTGGGAATGGAACCCACAACCTCCCATACAAGAAGCAGACATTATACAATTACCTTTTGGGGGGGGGGGGTAATTTTAGGTTTGGGAATCGAACCAATAACCTACTACACAAGAAACGGACATTATACAATTGCCAATTTTGTTGTTGTTAATTTATGGTTTGGGAATCGAACCCATAACCTCCCATACGAGAATCGTACATTGTATTGCTAGACACATTCCAATCCAGTTCAAGTAATTAAATACCTAGCACAGGCTAAGCTAAATTTAGCTAGTTGCTATTAAAAGAAACGAACAATGCCATGCATCATGTCCGGTAATTGTTAAACGGCTGTTCCAGGCATACTGATATATCTCATCAAAGTGTGAGTTAGTAAAAACAAATTAAAAAAATTAAAAAAGAAGAAGAAGAAAGAAAAAAAAGGTGGGATCATGACGTCGTCAGGGCGTGGTTCTCTCCACTGCACGGATCCAAAGCAGCGTCTTGTGAAGCATGCGGGGTTCTGCAGGTGTGAACCCCGACGTCCACCCCCTATCTTATAATCAGGGCCGGAGCCAGCGGGGGGTTTGACGGTTTGTAGGTCCTGACATCCACCCCCTATCTTATAATCAGTGCCGGAGCCAGCGGGGGGATTGACGGTTTGTAAGGTGATTCCACCCCCTCCTCCCTCAGTAAAAAAAACACACTAAAAATCCCATGAAATGGCTGGAAATGGCACCAAGGGAGGGGTGGGGCAGGGTGATTGCTCCCCTCCCCATCCCACAAACAAAATCAGTATATAACCTCCTTGAATTGGCTGGAAATCGCATTTCAAAGCATCTCGATTTCAAATATTCCTGGGGGAATTCCACCAGACCCTCCTACTGCCTCAAGCCTGTGGCACTAGTTTATTCCAAGAATGTATCTGCTCCGCTCTCAAACTAATATTATGTTATGGCTCTGATGACACTGGTGCATATTGGTGGTAGACTAAGGCAATATGTATCTCAGAGGCCCAAAGGACTCAAACGCCATATTGCGATAATAAGGTATCGATTAAGTGTACTTTATCTTTCAAACTTGAGCTATTTTGCGTAGTGACTGATATTTAAATACATTTTAAACAAACAACCAAATTCTGAAATGTGACTGTCCATGGTGATATCAATTTTATCGGACCAAACATGCCGCTTGGCATTGTAATACATATCGCCACAGATAATGCATTTTTCACATTATTTAATCATTTCAAATAAGTATTCTTATTGAATGCTTTATTCCATTTGATAAGACATTTTCCTATGTAATAACTAATATCCATTGTAACTGAACGGATTCTATAGGTGTATAAATAAAAATCAATACTAACCATATTACCATATATGCATATATTACATTTTGGCCGTTTACACTACAGTCTTATTAAAGCTTCATCGGCCGATAAAAGCATCAAATTATAATAGAAAAACACCCAATTATCTAGATTTAATCCTATATATCTAACTTAGATACTGATTCACTTATTAACCATCTGTTGCCACATAGAAGGGCATGCTAAGTCAATTTAATAGATTACAATATTACTGCGGAAGCTTATAGTGTCAGAGTGTTGGCATGTTAGCCTAAATTAATACTGTAGATATCTCAAGGTTGGTTAAAATTAAAGTAAGATAGATAATAACCAGCAACCTAATATATCTATCTCAGAAAATGACAGAACCTAAAAAACTATCGGAAAATGTAACTTTAATCAAATTAAAGTTGCATAGTCCGATGAAAGCATCAAATTTTCAAAAGCTAAGCCCTTATGTCAATTTGAACCTACATATGCAACTTAGCTACTGGTGCAGTTATTAAGCATTTGATGCTACATAGAAGGCAATACTGAGGCCATTTAGCAGAACCTGTCACTACTGAAGCCTATGTGGTTAGAGTTTTGGCAAGCTTGCCAAAATTAACTTAGCATGTTTTCACTTCAAATATCTCCTAAATTAGTCATTTTCAAGCAGAGTTACTTCAAGCTAAAGTAAGATAGATTATAATGATCATTCTAATATATTTATCTCAGGAAATGACAGAAAATCAAAACCATCGGACCATGCAACTTTAAGACTACAGATGTAGCTGGGGGGGGGGGGGGGAGCACCCATACGGTTTTCAGTATTTTGACCACCAATTTGTTTTCACAAACCGTGCTGAAAAGTCTCTCAATTTACGAGTGTGTCATACCTGTGTACTACGCGCAGCAAACGCAATGATTCGGACAGAAGAAGCCAACGCGGGTATATATTTCTGGGAATCCTACGTGAACAGATGAGACTTTCTGTGAGATTTATGCAGAGGTTTGAATACATTCGTCCATCCCGTCTGTATTCATTAACACGATCTAATGCATATTACCATATCAGTGATAGAAATAAGCAAGATTTTTCACTTGTCCACTGGACAAGTCTGGTGTGATTTTCACTTGTCCGTCTGAATTATCACTTGTCCCGGACAAGCGGACAAGCTCTTATTTCAAACGCTGCTGTACTATGAATGGTACAGATGTCTTCCCCTTTGGATACAGCTGATGCTAAAACTACCCCTCACCGCAGTATTGTTAGCAGGACCCAAAGGGGCTGCACTGGACATGATGGCTCTATCAGTATGCGCGTTAACTTGCTTCCCATATGCGAGGTGTTCAAACACCCGACCAAGTGAAAGCAATGACAAAATTGATACTTTTCACTACCTAGCCTGACACCCAACATGAATAGGATAGGGCAAGACTGATTATGTCAATATCAGGATAATTTGATTGAATGGAATATTAGGCAGTGATAGAAATAAGCAAAAATGTTCACTTGTCCACTGGACAAGTCTGGTGTGATTTTCACTTGTCCGTCTGAAGCAGTGGGTCCTTCTCTTTTGGCTCTTAAAGCTGTTGTGCATAATGATAAATATACGCAATGAATTCAATCCAGCTGCACACTGTAACTATCACATTGGTACATCTCTTATCAAACTTAACAATACCACAAGATTATCAGGCAGAAAGCTACCTTAAGTTAGTGAATATGTGTATTATTGAAGCATGGAGTCTATCTACAATCTAACTGTGCATGCTACTGAGGAGACTGCAACAATAAAAGCTTAAATCTAAGGCCTTCTTCATTACCCCCAAGATTTTCTGGAAGAGTTACTAGATGATGAACATGTCTTTGGTGGAAAGGCTTACCTGAGTCTCTTCTACATACTGATTCAATTTCCAAATTAGATATAAATATTGATTGCTTTCTAAGATTCCTAAGTGATTCCTAAATTATCTTACTTCCGACTCTATGATATCTATTTTCATTTGTTTAGGTCAAGAGTTGTCCGTTATGGTTTGCGAAGTGTGTGGGGTTGGTGAGCTCATGATTTTCAGGGCATAATCATGAGGCCATATATATCACATATAAATTGTTTTATAATATTAATGAATGAGAGAAAACACAGAGTACCAATTTGTATGTTCTGATATATACTAACATAATGCATTGCATAGGACACAATGTTATCAATTTCTTCCAGCTGGCAAACTCTTATTTCAAACGCTGCATATATGTCTTAGCACACATACTCATTAACACATACCCACCATGGTGCATGGTCATTAAGACGCATGCTCATTAAGATATATGCATTAACTACACACATACTCCTTTAAAAAGACAAACAGCCATTAACATACAGGCTCGTGTATATGTTGTAAAGATGTGCATAGTGAATCAAGTGAGGCATGGCTTCACTACAAATTGTATTATAAAGGTAGGTAAATATCATGTTATATTTGGGAACAGTCCAAATGTATGTTATACTCCGCTGCGTTTGGACAGCATACAGATAAAGGTAATACAAAGATACCTGGACTGTCAGAGGATTGAGAGGTTAGGCCAAATACAAATAACAATTTGGTGACCATCTCCTTCCTGAAAAATCGCCCGCCCCTGATTTTTGTGTGTTAGTCATTAAAAAGTGAGTTTGGCTAGCAGCAATTCAAGTTCCAGACATTATATGTAGCTATGTATAGACAGCAGTGAACACCATGTGCATGCACTGAAATTGATGGTTATGCAATTCCATTGAAATCAAATAAATAATAAATAATAAAAAGATAAAAAATAAAAACCGCCCTCTAGATATTGATTTGTGTAATCAAAAGGACGATCACCAATTTGTTTTAATAGATTTGGCCTTAGTTAGAGTTATATAAATATAGGCGAACGTCCTGTTTATGTATTCAATAAATCCCACATATATACATTATAATATACAAGTAGGTCATGTGTGCTCCTTTATATTCTTCTTTCAATCCGGATGATTTGACCGAGTGAGTTGGGCGCCCGCTTCCCATGCAAGAGGTCGTGGGTATGATCTCCGGTCGAGTCTAATAAAAGATGAACACAATTTATACTTGTCCGTACCTAGCGTGACGCTCGCCATTATTTAAAAATAGAGCTATCACGAGTTGGGTCAGTGTCAGGATAATGTGACTGAGAAGGATATCGGTCATGGTGCCGATGGCACGATACCACAGTAGGGCAGCATTATAAACTCACAACTATAAGTGTGCATTGTCACAAGTCGGTACCAGTCTTAACATAACCTCAGATGTTGCTATGATGTAAGGTCATGTATCCACAGACTGTTCCCTTGTGCCATGTTCCCTTGTTCCGTGTCCGCTTGTGACCTTGTAATGTGTCACATAGACAATGAACCTGTGTTTTGCTTAGTGGCCATTCCCATAGGTTGGACCCAGGGACCGTATGGCCTTGTGCAGGGAACATAGAGAACAAACATGTTCAATGTCTGCGTGGCACATCACAAGGTCATGGAACAAGGGAACACACCACAAGGGAACAATCTCTCACACACTCACTTAATGCCTACTCTTATACTTTCAAGGTACACCAGCCCCTGATGGGAGGTTAGACTGCAGAAAAATTTGACACCTCCAGCTACCTCCATGTGCAAATTACCCGCTACCAAGTGCCACTTCTCCGCTGTCACCCCCAAGTCCTGATGGCCCAAGCCGAAGCAGTGTAGCATTGCGGGCAACACACGGAACCTTTCATTTTCCACACCAGACGAGCTTGCCACATCAGACCCGGATACACGTCAAGTCAGATCACCTACCTGCCTGCCACACCAGACTCCAGACTCCAAATATCTACCACACTAGACACTATGTATTGGCCTCGCTAGACTCTAGATACCTACCACACTAGACACTATGTATTGGCTTCGCTAGATTCTAGATACCTACCACATTAGACACTATGTATTGGCCTCGCTAGCCTCTAGATACCTACCACACTAGACACTATGTATTGGTCTCGGTAGACTCTAGATACCTGCCACACTAGACACTATGCTTTACTAGACTCTAGATACATGCCACACCAGACACTAGGTCTGCCACACCAGACACTATGTATTAGCCTCACTAGACTCGAAATACCTGCCACATTATACACTATGTATTAGCCTCTCTAGACTCCAGATACTTTCTACACCAGACACCAGGTCCTGGCATCTGTCACAATAGATCCCCCAAATACCTACCACACAAGACGGCAGGTACTTTGCCACTCTAGACCCACATACACCACGCGAGGCAGCTAGTGTTTGTCACACTTTAAAAACAAATAACCTTGGTCACTTGTCACACCTGTAACCGGGTATTTTTCACAACAGTAGTCCCTAATACCCACCACATTAAACTCCGGCACTTGCCACGCTAGACCTCTCCACCCCCTCCACCCCCACCCCCTCACACACACCCACAGCCATCGTTGCAACTACTCCAGTTCTGTTCACCCAATTACTAGTGCGCACCTATCCGTGTCGCGCCGTAGACCCCCCGACCGGGCGCTCCCCCCCCCCCCCTTCTCCCACCCTCCCTCCCCCATCTAACCCACCCACCTGACTTATTTTCACGGCGTTGAAGTCAAAGCCAGCCGGTCAGTCACTGGGGAACTTGCAAAGGGGGGTGCCCAGTGTTATTATAGGTATCCTAGGGACGTGTGTGCCCATGCCGGAGCTCGTCATACACGAGGACTAACACTAGTAACAGGGTGCATATCTGTCACCCCTCCGAATCACAGCTCCAATACTGGAGAAGGGGCAGACTGGACGTACTGTGGCTGGTTGAATTTCAGTGACCCCCCACCCCCACACCAATCTAGATCTAAAAGGTCACGCATACATATATATACATGCATACATAGAAACCCAGAAAAAAAAACATCTGAGAGGTCATACATACACACATATACACATGCATACATAGAAACACATACATAGAAATACAGGGGAAAATACCCACATCTGAGAGGTCATACATACACACATATATACATGCATACATAGAAACACATACATAGAAACACATACATAGAAACACAGGGGAAAATACCCACATCTGAGAGGTCATACATACACACATATATACATGCATACATAGAAACACATACATAGAAACACAGGGGAAAATACCCACATCTGAGAGGTCATACATACACACATATATACATACCTACATAGAAACACATACATAGAAACACAGGGGAAAATACCCACATCTGAGAGGTCATACATACACACATATATACATGCATACATAGAAACACATACATAGAAACACAGGGGAAAATACCCACATCTGAGAGGTCCATACATAGCTTCACACATACATACAAATATACATACACA
The DNA here is from genome assembly GCA_030323885.1 of Branchipolynoe longqiensis. NCBI lineage: Eukaryota > Metazoa > Annelida > Polychaeta > Phyllodocida > Polynoidae > Branchipolynoe > Branchipolynoe longqiensis. The sequence goes on from CM059186.1 coordinate 139,605,842, forward strand.
CATACATACTTGAGCAGACACTGAAATAGGCTTGTGCAACGTGGTCAGCCCCCCCCCCCCCCCCCCCCCCAACCACCACCACCAAAGCACTCCGCCCTGGAGCGATAGGCACCATACACACATACATACACACATACATACATACTTGAGCAGGCACTTCAATAGCTTGTGCAACGTGGTCACCACCACCACCACCACCAAACCACTCGCCCTGGAGCACTAGGCTGTACAGTAGTACACATCACCACCTCTCCACAACGTGGTGAACCCGGCGATTCCACCCTGGAGAATGGGGTGCCTCCAGTCGAAGGACAAGGACGCGGACGGAAATGGCGGCATGCAGGAGGATGCGGCGCCCAAGAAGGTGGACAAGCGACTTCCGTTTGAGAACTACCGGCAGCTGTTCAACATGAAGAACTCGTGGAAAACCATCTCGCGCTCCATGGAGTCAGTGGCCAAGGACAACCTGCTCAGGTGGGTGGACAGAAGTTATTCATTCATAATTATCCCCCCCCCCCCACTTCACTTCCCCATAACCCATGAGGGAGCGTTATGGCAATACACCCAAATGCTTAAAGTTGCATAGTCTGTTGACCTGATGCAGTGTCCGAAGCGGTAGAGCGCAGGCTTCCCATGTGGAAGGTCAGGAATTCGAATCTCAGTTGAGTCAAACCGATGACTTATAAAATTGATACTTGTCGCTGCATAGCCTGGTGCTTCGCATTAATAGGACACTGCACTAGACACTGCAATAGGCTTGTGCAACATGTAAGGACTGGTTAGCACAGAATCAGGATAATGTGACTGTGTGGGATATGGGGGTCATGGTACCAGTGGCCTGGTCTCCCAGTGGGGCAGTACTATAAAATTGCCATGTCAGTCAAAAGTCAGTGCCCATTCTGATATGACATTAGATGTTTCTAGGATATAAAACAACAAAAAGCAAACAAACAAGACCGATGGTTTTGAGTTTCTGTCAGTTTCTGAGATACATATAGTAGGTTGATTGTTATAATCTAGAGGACTTTAGTTTGAAGTGTTTTGCTTTCGAAAATTTGAGGCTTTTATCGGACTATGAAAGTTTAAAGCATCATTTAAAAGCCGATGTAATCAGAGGGTGAATTGGTGGTGGAATTCGTGTATAAAACCTTTTCCAAAGGGCACCCTGCACCGTGAGCTCCTACCTATATTCGTTCCCCCCCCCCCCCCACTGTTATCATAGTGGGGAATAGGTGGTGCAATTCATGTACAATACCTTTCCCCCAGAGCAGGCAGTACAGTGAACTGTAGATAAAAGTTTCACCCTGTACTTCCAGTATAGGGGTGACGACCAGCCTTATATAAAAACGGGCGAAAAATCGGGCTAATGAATTGAGTCTTTATGAGAGCCTAATTTCACAATCTAAGAAGCAACTCTTCATGTTTACCCACTACTTTTGAGTTGGAAAATATAATAAAACATATACTTTAATGCAATTTAAAAGTGAAATCGACGTCGTTCTCTGGCCACCATCTTGTCTTTTTGCATTCTCTCCCATTTCACCAACTCTGTGCTGATATAAGTAACCATTTGCCACTGGTGCTAGGCATTCTACTTGTTGTTCCATACTAACGCTATTTTCACCCGTATTTAGACTACGTTGTCGTTCACCCGTGTACTACAAGTATCGGGTGAATCTTTTATCTAAGTGAACTGCTACCCATATTTTTTATTTACTTTTTATTGAGGGCAAAAGAAAGGTAATGCATGGAATTGTTTGTTTGTTGTTTGTTTGTTTGTTGTTGTTTTACGTCCTAGCAACATGTAAGGTCATATCAGGACGGGGCATGGAATTGTAGAGCACCAAGGACACTTATGCAACCTGAGTCGTGATGCCCTACAATCCAGCCCAGGCGGTGCTTAGAACTATTTACATATCAAATTAAGTGATTTGTGAATTTTATGGAAGATGAGATGTGTGATATGAGCAGACTGATGAGGCAAGAGAGAAAACTAACAAAATAAAAATAATAAAAAACACACACAAAAACACTCTGTTCTTCCACTGTTATCAGAGGGTGAATTGATGGGGGGGGGGGGGGGGAAATAGTTTATAGTGGTTGTTTGTTTTGCTTAGTAAGTTACGGTTTGTTGGGTGTGGGGTGCGTTGGGTGATCTTCTGGCTATCTAGCTATGACTATGAGCACAGTTGTCAGCTATGTAGCAAATCTAGATGTAATTTGTAAATGATAAGCTCATGCGCTGTCCCAGATCTGGGCCCGCGTGGGACGACGGACTAACTGGACCGTGACGGTCGAGTCGGCTCCATGGCGTCAAGTTACGTCTGTCTGTCTGTCTGTCTGTCTGTCTGTCTGTCTGTCTGTCTGTCTCAGAGCGCCCCCAATAGCCGATGTCAACTTTTTGTGCTAGGGGGGTCGTGAAACAAACAAAAGTCTCAGAGCGAGAAGGAACAGTTATTACCGCTTCCGTCGTGTCCAGTGAACCGTGTCGTTCCCAGACCACGCTCCTTTGTCTCTGGTTTATCAGGGCCCACAGCTGCAGCAGCTCGCCGACCACTTCCGTCAGAATTGCTGTTTTTGTTGTTGGTAAAACAGTTTATTCATCGGAACATATATTTTTTCAGCGCCGAGGCACTGGTCTTACAGCTGTTTACACTGTATTGTAAATAAGTAGCTCAGCGGGTAGACGCTTAGGTATGGCATATTAGTAGATTATGAAGGAGGTTAGTGTGTTTAGTGGGTTAACCATAATACTGTCGTGGGGGTGATGAAGATGGGAAATATCGCACCTAGAGCGGGACCCGAACCCACATCTCTTTGCATTCAGGGCCAGTGTGCTAACCATTACAGCACCTAGGCTCCCAGATATCACCATACTACCCACGCCTACCTGTCTATGTGGCTCCTTGCCTGAGAGGTCAATGCAGATCACTACACTCGTCCCCCTGGAATTGTAAGTCTTTTAATGCTTACAATTACATACATACAGGCAATGCACTTGTATGCATACACAGGGTAGGTACAACAATTATACAGTGCTTAGCTTGTACAGGATCATGGTCAGGGCAACCAGTGTTGTGGGGGGTGATGAAGATGTGGATGGAGAGTGCTGAGTGTGGTAGGAGAGTGTTGGGTGAGGTTGGAGAATGCTGAGTATGGTTGGATAGTGTTGGTGAGGTTGGAGAATGCAGAGTGTGGTTGGAGATTGCCGAGTACGGTTGGAGAGTGCTGAGTGTGGTTGGAGAGTGTTGGGTGTGGTTGGAGAGTGCTGAGTGTGGTTGTAGACTGTTAGCTGTGGTTGGAGAGTGATGAGTGTCGTTGGAGAGTGCTGAATGTGGATGGAGAGTGCTGAGTGTGGTAGGAGAGTGTTGGGTGTGGCTCAGGATACCGATATGATGCGGAATATTGAGTGTGGAGTGTAAGTTTTGGTGCATAGTGAAGCGTGTGCTGCAGAGTAACCTGCTGAAGTGTTGAGCCTCTGGTCTTGGCTGGATGGGTTGATCCAAGATGCAAAGCAGCCAGGGACAAGGAAACATGGAAAGGTGCGGCTAAAGGTTAATTGTAATTAGACCTGGCGTGATTTATTCTTGGCACAGTCCAGGTCTTTGCCCATTAACACCAACTGTCAGCCAGGACTTGGACAAAACATAGCTGGGTGTCAGAATTAGTCCATTCTGTAAACTATATATACATACTTATCAAATGCCACCAACCCAATGCAATAAATGTTATAATATCGCACCAGCATGTTTGCCATAGTCGGTTGCATGATGCCATACATTGGAGTATCAATTTATCACAGTTGCTTGATTTTGTTAAAGTTGCTTATACCCCAGCCACACGAGAGCCAGCGTTCGCCGCCAACCTTCTTATGGCCAATAGGATGCCAACCTCCCAGCGTCACACTCGATAAATTGATTCAAATACGTGGTCGGTGCCAGGTTGGGGCCAAGGCAGCGCCGGGTTGGGGCCAGGGCGGCGCTCAGTCGCCGCCCTGGCGCAGACCACACAGTGAGTGCAGCGTTGCATGTGTTGGCGCCGCCAGATCGGCGCCAGGTCGCCCGCAACTCGCCAACCAAGCGGTCCGTGCCAGGTCGGTGCCAACCAGTTTTGAATGGCGCCGCCACAACAGGTCGCAAGGAGGTTGCAGGTGCAGCAGCTACTACTTCCTTGCGTCCAAAATTTCCAAAATGGACGACAGGAGGTTGGTGTCCTCATGGCACCAGCACTTACGGAGGGTGCAATGAGGACGTTTTGACGTCGCGAATCGATCATAAGCGAACGCAGGCCTTGTGTGACTGGGGTATTAGTCCGATAGCTTTGAGTTTCTACCATTTAATTTTTTGTAGAGAAATGTATATTTGATTGATTATTATAACCTACTTTATTTTAATTTAAAGTAACCTTTTATTTATGGCTAACACTGGAAATGTTTGAGGTGGAAATATGCCAAATTAATTTTGGTGTGCACGTCAAAATTCCAACATCATAGGTTTCAGCAATAATAGGTTTTATTAGATTGACTTACTATTTCATTCTATGCAGCACCAAATGTTTAAAATGGTTAAAAGTTAATCATTACAGAGGTTTCCGCCACTATCAACCGCAATTTAAACCCAGTTTCAAACCTCACACTGATACCCAAAGGATACAAACCCATGTTAATGTGATCCTTAAATGGTTCTATCTTTCGAACAATATCAATAATGATCTGTAGTAACAGACATTTCAATGTAATTTAACAACAACAACAGTCCAGTAGGCCTAATCAAGCAAGCAAGGAAAAAGGTGATTCTCTATTTTAAAGTTGCTGTGGTTGCTTTTACACTAGATGCTATGACCTTGTGATAAATACTCTTACATTCCTTTTTTTAAATCGTGTATGTATATATATATATATATACTCCAGCGATATATATACATATATACACACATATATATATATACATATATATACATATCTATCTGTGTGTGGGTAGCTGATGTCCTGTTGCGGGAGTACATAAGTGTAAAACACCCTTTTAAAGTAGGGGCGTGTCCGCGTGTCAAACGTTCTGCTCTGGGGATGCATAAATGCAAGTGACATCCTCAATGAGTGAGATATGATCCAAAGAACATCCATGTCAGAAACAAGCATTTAAAAACAAAATCACTTATTATTCACCCGCGTCCCCCCTCCCTTCCCCCATCTCCATCTTTCGAACGACAGGTTCTTCGCTGCGCACCCGGAGCACAAGGCCTTGCACAAGAATCTTGCCAAGATGACGGACGAGACCAAGATGGTGCAGTCGCAGGTGTTCGAGGATTCGGCCATGTCGCCGTTCACCGTTATTGACGCAGTCATGGAGAAGGCGGACGGCAAGGTTGACGAGGCCATCAGCAGCCTGGAGCGGGCGGGCCGCATGCACTCCAAGATCAAGGACTTCAAGCCCGAGTACTTCCACGTGAGCATCGCCACGGCAGTGCAGAGAATTTGATTCATTCTGTTGGTTTTGCTACCAATATTTCTGTTGTTCAAGTCGTTCTGTTTTTGGTGTTTTTTCCCCAAATGTTTTTGTATGTGTTTTGCATGTCTTTTTTGTGTGTATTTTTTTTTAAACCCACCTTGCTTACTATCTTCATTGTTCTTTTATTTGTTCATTTGTGTTCTAATGTAAATTATTTTGTGTAATTTTTGTGTTGCTATTGTTCACCTTTCTGTGGTGTAATTCGTGTTATTTATTTATGTACTTTTTTTTGTTATTCAATGTTTGTTCTTAATTATTTTGGTGATTAATCTTTTTTATTATTCACTTGAAAAAAAAACCCACCATACTGAATCAATGTAAAGAATAAACTATACAATAGCATTTTATTGACATTCTATGGGTATTCCTAGCCATTTTATGAATGATAATGAGTGATTTAAGCTTAGCCATATCAAAATCATAATTAAAGGAATCTGGCATAGGCTATTAGGACGGGAGAACAGCAACACTTTGAAAAATGCTCTCCAAGCACACCTTTGCTTTGTTCTTTTAGTTTATGCAACCGAATATGTGGAGGGAGATTGCTGGGGTCTGTAATGTGTGAATGGCATCACATATGGGGTTCCCTCATCACATGACCTAGTGGGGTTCCCCACAGACCAGAGCCACGTTCAGAGTCCATCTCGGCGGTGCCTCGGCGACGGGCATGATGTCACGCCAGTCTGAACGGCAAAAGCAGTTGGTTGTCTCGAAAATGGCCACCCCCATAGGCGGCGGCCATTAGTAATGGGAAAGCTATGCTGTGATAGGCTGAAACCACTGGATAGGGCGGCCATTTTCGAGGCACTTTTGTCTCCTATCTGAAAAGGGAGGCATCGCCGAGACGTCGCCATGACGCACCCTGAACGCAAATAGGCCAAAAAGCATCGCCGCGATGTCGCTGAGACGTACCCTGAACGCGGCCCTGGGAGCACCGGGGAACCCCTCACGGTTGCACTTGCACACTGGGCATCCTGGACACTGACCGTAGCACTATCCCTCCACAGATTCAATTAGGCGTACACAAACTGAAAAGGTGTTTCGAGAGCATTTGTCGGAGTATAGTTCTAATCTCAGCGACCTATTATACTGGGTCCATTTAAAGTCGCCAGCTATCCGCCGCGTGGAAAACAAACGAACTCGGAAATAGTTCAGATTTGTGCCACTTGGTGGCCTAATGCACCGGCGGCGGAGGCGATTTGTATAGACTCGGGTTGATTAAAGGAATACGCTCGTGGCTTCTGCGCATGCGCGGATTTTCGAAAGTTGCCGTGAGCACTGCTATTTGTTTTGTTTACATTCGGCGATTCGACGCTGATCGAGCTGCTATGTTAATATCGCTTGGAATTTAAGGTTAATTTAATTAAATTTCATTATTTGAGTATGTAATTCTGTTAAATATGATCGCATTCAATAGATTTCGGCGTAATCGGTCCCTAACACTAGTGGTGCTCGCCGGCAACAGGCTCAGGGCGATCTGCTGAGCCTGTTACCGGCGAGGGGTATTAATATCACCTCGATTTTTGGTTTAATTTAACCAAATTTCGGCGGCGGTGTTAATATTGCTTCAAGTTTGTGGTTAATTTGACCAAATTTGAATTTTTGGGCATGTAATTCTGTTAAATACGAGAGCTTTGAAAAGATTTGGGTCTAATATATTGCCGCCGATACTGGGAACCAGCGACACTTGTTACTGTGTGAGCCTGTTGCCGGCACAATTTCAGCCAATCACAGCACAGCTTTTCCATTGCAAATGGCCGCCCCCTATGGGGGTGGCCATTTTGGAGACAACAAACTTCCTTTGCAGTTCAGACTAGCATGGCCCTGGTCCCCTACTCTCCCCACACATACTTGGTTCATTTAAACATAAAAACTAAACAAAGTTGTGCTTGGAGAGCATTTGTCGGAGTACGGTTCCCGTCGCCAGCGACCTATATCTGGTCCCTTTAAAGAGGTGTCATGGGTGGACAGTGATTTAAAAATGCTGAATGTTTTAGCTTAGGCCTATAAATTTGAAATCACTTGATACAAATTCTCGTCGATGGGCGAAATGATATCAAATAGGCTAGGTCAAGGCACGTGGTTTTTCGGTAGGCCTATGGGCGTGTTTTTAATTCCAAAGGGCAAAGCGCTGAAGACTTTGGTCTATTTGAAATTACTCCTCCCATCCGCGAAAACCCTGACGCTTGCCAACACGTGTGTAAACATCAACAAAAGCATGTCTTTCGATAAATGTAAATACAACCGTTGACCTATTTCAGGACATGGAGGAATCATTCGTGGAGGCCTGCAAGGAGTGTCTCGGGGACCGCTTCACGGAGCCCACCGAGGCCAACTTCAGAATGCTCTACAAATTCTGCATTGAACACATAATAAATGGCTACAACGCCGCCGTAGCCAAATTGGCGGCTGCAGAAGGCGCCCAGGCAAACCGTGTATGAGCACGCCGCAGACGACATTTTGACAGCGAATGGGCCGCTACAAATAACTATGGTGCTCAGCCAATCATGTAGCAGCTATGTAGTGAGTGCGCTCCTTACCTGTCCACGGCACTGCCACCTGGGCCGCGTTCAGCGTCTGTCTCGGAGGTGCATCGGAGATGGCAGTGATGTCACACTGGTCTGAACCGCAAAGGCAGTTTGTTGTCTCGAAAATGGCCGCCCCCATAGGCGGCGGCCATTTGCAATGGAAAAGCTGTGCTGTGATTGGCTGAAACTACTGAATACGGCGGCCATTTTCGAGGCACTTTTCATCTCCAGTCTGAAAAGGAAGGCTTCTCCGTGACGTCGCCGAGACGCACCCTGAACACGAATAGGCCAAAAAGCATCGCCGAGACGTCTCCTTGGCGCCTCCGAGATGGACCCTGAACGTGGCCCTGGTGAGCTGCACGCCTCGGCCGCTACGTTATTATCCTAGCCAATGTTTGGCGCTTTTAATGGAGTACGGGCCGAGAGAGGGAGACAGGGAGATATGGATGGAGTGTGGTAAACTGGTTGTCAGGATGGGGGTGCGAGGGGGGCAATCGGGGGCGGGAGGTATATGGTGTGACAAATAAGGGGGGTTGCATTTCACACTCGCACTGGGCCGTCTACATAATAAGGTTCACAACATAATCTGGTCACCCAACATTTTCAGAAGCAGCCATAACTGCTCAGCTAATTGCACTGATTTGTTGCATTATTTTGTGGGGATTCTCTTAGTGTTCCAAATGGCAATATGTTGGCCAGCTTATCTGGTAAAGTACGTGCGTAGACTACGTGTGCAGGACTGAAAAGACAAATGACCAAATGAGGTCACAATATGACAAGGGGTGGGAATGATTAAGATTATCACAACTATAATATCTAGACTCCCTGGTGTTGGTATTATGTAGCCGACGTGTGGTTTGCTAATTTATCACATTTATGATTTAGAACACAGTACAACGCAACACCCGACTAACACACCATTCCGAATGTTGGAGCCCTAAACGTGACCACCAAAATAGCATGATGGCGAGGCAAAGCATTGATTATGTTATGAACCATACTGGTCAACTGCTACAATAAACTGCCCAATTTGTTGATGCTAACCTAGCTAATTGTATGATAAGGCCACCTGATATGTCGTGAAAGCCTGCCTTCACTTGCTCTCCCCCGGTGTGGCGGTTTCAGCCGTGTCCCGTGCTCAGACGTGTACCTCGGTTCTGCGCATGCGTCAGAATCTAATCAACATGGCCGTAATCGATTAACACGACCCGGGCGACTCGGGTCATCCAAGTGGTCAGAATTTCAAATAGAACACGGCGAGTGGAGTCGACAAATACATGTGCCGTGTGCAAAAAAAGAATAACTTAGATTAATGAAATGGAAATATAGCTAAACTAGGCCATCATAAAATACTTTAAATCCTATTTTGCTGTAGTTTTATCGGTTATTTAAAAAAAAAGAAAAAATTGTCCATCCGAGCGCGGAGAAGCATATTCGATTATTCGACCCGAGTTTGTAGGATGTGCGCATGCGCCAATAAGTGTCTCGGGTGACCCGAGTTGATGCGAAATCCACGCATGCGCAGAAGCAAAGGTACACGTCTGAGCACGGGACACGGCTGAAACCGCCACACCGGCATACTAATTGGTTTTTGTAAATATACTTTAAAAACAAAGCAATAAGCTAAGAAAATAATAGATGGCATTGACAACATTCACCTCACTTTAACCAAATTGACAAAGAAAATCACGCTGTACAAACTACTTTGTCATTTTACCGATGGTTTAGCCTAATTCGAGTATAAACTCGAAATGTGTACATATGTATAAACCAAAACAATAGGCATACAAGTTACATTCTGAGCGTCGATAATTTAAAACGCAAAAAATGCCGTGATTTTAAATCAGTAATATATTAGCTCCAAAATTAGTGGCACAAGGTTGTAAAATCTATGCTAATATTGAACACATTGCAAACGTTGAAAACCGCAGTTATCACTAGATCTGTGCATGTTAACGTAAGCTACCTCCACATACAATGGCCCACATCTGCAAATTCCAGGCATGGGTGAAAATCTTATTGCTATTAGAAAGCATCCGAGTTCATGCCTAAAGGAAAATAACACACAATACATGATGAGCTGGGAGATCTGCACAGTGTGTAAGCTAAATAAAATAGGAAATTTCTTGTAGGACAATTTTAAAGCTTCGAATTGGAATATTAATGCTCAGAATTGGCTCTACTGGAAGTAGGCAGGCTGTATTAGATGCTTTATTGCATTGATACAGGTATGCTTTCTGCTCATTCGAATGGCACTAGTTTCATATGAAGTCACTAGAAATTAGAATATACAGTAAAACCTCTCTAAACCGACCGACCTTGGGACCGACTTTAAATGGTCCATTTAGGAAGGTGGTCGGTGTAGGGTTTTAATGGTATTGTTGGGACCCAAATAAAGCGATCGATATAGGGGAGTGGTCGATCTGTGGAGGTGGTCGGTTAGAGAGGTTTTACTGTAGATGTATAGCAAATGGGAAACATGTGTGTAAAAACGAAAGACATGATAGGCCAGCATCCTCTCGCGGATGTCATACAAGAACTCTTCGGTAGGTGGGTACAGCGATTTCAAATGGGCTTCAAGCTTTGGCGTTGACGCATTTGAAATAACTCCACACACCTGCATGGACGTTTGAGTAGTGTATGCCGTAGATGTAGCTAGGAATTTATGGGTGCTACTTAATGGGGATGTCACACTACGGCGTATGGCGTTAGCGTATGCCGGCGTATGCGGTTTTCGACCCATACGCCGTCATACGCCGTAGTGTAACAGCCCCATAAGTCGTAAGAACCTGACTGACGTATATTTATAAATATGGTTTACGGTACATTCCTTTTTTTGTTTGCAATACAGTGGCACTATTTAATATGCATCGTTGGATCTCAACTCCACAAAGGGTATTGGGATAGGGGATAAATAAGTGTTGTGCATCAAAACAAAACAGAAGCACAGGGAATAGGCCTATATGTTAAATAGTAATTAGTTCATCGGATTAAATAACATACCTTGGCCAATTTGATTCAGTTATTCATTAGCCAATGAACATAATGGACCAAATGAAACTCTGATGAAAGTAGACCTATTACATTCTAATATCAGGAGTTAAGGTTGCATAGTCCGATAAAAGCCACATTTTCAAAAGCAAAACACTTAGCTAGATTTGAACCTACACATCCAACTTAGATACTGGTTCACTTGTTAAACATTTGTTGCTGTTTATAAATGCATACTAGGTATTAATAGAATGGGTTACTGCTTGAAACCTGGTAGACACCTCCCGTATACGATTCACGTGCTAAAACTGACTGCCTGACGGTACCCGTTAAGGCCGGTGTGGCATGCTCAGCCGTGTCCCGTGCTCAGCCGTGTCCATCGCTTCTGCGCATGCACGGATTTATTATTCTTTTTGTATCTCTATTTCCTACTGCAGGAATTCACCACACTTTTATTTATCTTTTCTTGGCTGGGGGGAGGGGTCTAGAATTAGCCTACTTAGTCCACGGTTGTAGTGAATATCCAAATAAGTCTTAGTGAAGTGTCTTAGCTGACAGCTTGAATCTGGATGGATTTTGACGCATGCGCAGATGATGCTGTTAGATTCTGACGCATGTGCAGAAGCGATGGACACGGCTGAGCACGGTACACACCTGAGCACGCCACACCGGTACACACATCCCGTATAAAACCTAAAACTGAGTTTTAAGTCGCGAATCGGAAGGCTCTGGTGTGAGAGGGGGGTCACACACCTAAAGACTGAAACCGACTAAAACTCAAACTTTGTCACGAAACGGGAGGTGTGTACAGGGTTTGATAAGATTTGAAAAATGAATCGGGCAGTTTTAGTCGGGAAACGGGACCGGGAGGGTTGTAACGGGAGGGGGGTCACACACCTAAAGACTAAAACTTAGTCGGGAAATGGGATGGGTCGGGTTGTGATGGGTCCCGTCGACAGTCTGGTTTAGCACGTGAATCGTATACGGGAGGTGTGTACGAGGCTTTACAACCCGACCCGTCCCGTTTCCTGACTAAAACTGCCCGATTCATTTTTCGAATCTTATAAAACCTGGTACACACCTCCCGTTTCACGACAAAGTTTGAGTTTTAGTCGGTTTCAGTCTTTAGGTGTGTGACCCCCTATGTCACCCTAGGTGACGCGGGGACGCGATGACCGCAATGCAAGCATTACGACCAAGTCTATTGGGTCAGATCGAGTGTTGGTGTGCTTGCCAAAATTAATTTTGCATGCTTACACTTCAAATATCTCCCAAGTTAGTTTTGAATCAAAGTTGCTTCAAACTAAAGTAAGGTAAATTATACTGATCAACCTAATATTCTATATTTATCGCAGAAAATTACAGAAACTCAAAACCACCAGGCTATGCAACTTTACTTATACATACAACAGCACTGTGATCCAAAGGTTTTCAAAGTAGTCCCCCCCCCCCCCCCCCCCGCCATTGTACAGTTGCTTCATTAGTTTCATTTCTGGTAGGTCACGTGAGCATATTCTAGGTTATCATTGACTGTTGCATTACGTCATAGTCTAGCCTGGGGTCTTGACCATAGGCCTATCCAGCTGGCCAGTTATATGTATTTTGTAATAGATATATCATTATATCGGTACCTCGACGTGTAAGTCCACTGGGACTGGGAGATATTATCACTTTGTAGACCAGACCACACGAGCCTTATTTATATGCACACCTACGTTTCACTAACACCAAAGACAATGTCGTAGGCCTACATTGTCCCATAATGTAATGTCGTACATTGTCTTTGCTACCAAAAAGTGCCTCACACACCAGCCTTTATTGAAACCTCTCGTGAATATAACAATGCACCTGTTCAAAATTTTTTATTAATAAAGTGCCAATTTTCAAACAGAATTTCTTGCAGCTTGTTGTTTCTTCATCTGTAGGCCTCCGCTAGTAATTAAAGGGGTGCGAGTAACAAGAGTGCTCCTAGATATAAGATACTGTACTTTCAGTAGGGGGGATCCTTTTATCTAGAGTCTTCCTAGTTCTGTTGGTTTTGGAGGAGGAACTGAAACCAACTATTTTGTATGCTCGGTCGCAGCTACATCTTATAAGCCTACAGCGGGAACTGAGGATGCCCCTGTCTTAGTTTCAGCCGTTCGCCAGTTTCCGCGGTACGCCTACACTCAAACGCATTGTCAATGGCCTTGAGCAATCTTCATACAGAAAAAGTGAAATATCTCTAAAACCACACCACCTAGAAACAAATCGCTTGGTACACATATAGAAAACATCTTTACCAAAAAGATTATATTAAATTTATAAGGTTAGGGTTCTTGATTTCTATTAATTTTGAATAAAACTAATGTTTTGCACTGCGCGTACCATCAAACTCAAGGCATTGTCAATGGTCGTGAGCAATCTCCATAAAGAAAATACAGAAAAAGTGAAATATCTCTAAAACCACACCACCTAGAAACAAATCGCTTGGTACACATATAGAAAACATCTTTACCAAAAACATTATATTAAATTTATAAGGTTAGTGACGATGATGTTTGAATTTGACGCATGCGCAGAAGCGATGCGTACCACGGAAACTGGCGGGCGGAGGAAACTGCGACCCACCCACCCTCCTACTAGTTACTCCTGCAACATTGTTTTCATGACAGGGCTTCTATAAGCAACTCATTAGAAAAGTTTCGGGAGGCTGGGCTATGGAAGTAACTACATGAATTTGCAATCTAGAGTGCTCAATATATAGTTCAAAGGCTATTTTATCATAGCCCGTTGCTTTGACTAGTTTAGGGTGAATAATTTATTAAATCAAGTAGATTAATGGACATTAAAAGTCTAATCGAGAGCTTTCTGTCGCCACCAACTTGGGGTTTTGCATTTTCTACCAACTTCTCAAATTTATGGCAATAGCCTATAAGTAAACACTGCATGCTGGAATCACAACTTATTTATAGTTAAAATAGTTTTGCTCGGATTTAAACAGGGTTATCATTCAACTCTACTCTGAATAAGGGTGAATTTGTTTAATCTTTCCCCTTCTTAGGCTTCTAGCTCTATGTTTCACTATAAACCCTATAACCATATGCCTCCTGCATGACCAAACTTGGTTGCCTTATTGCCATATTTGTTTCTAATGGAAATTGCAGTGAAATGGTCCTTGTGAATGTAATGTTCAACAAGTCATCAGGAACTGTGCATAATATCCTTTATTGTGTACAAGCTTTACACATCACCATGTAGCCATTCTCTTGTTCCCTCTTCTCTCCCCTGACCCAGTAAGGGTGTGACATCACCACTACTGGGGTATAGCCTCAAACCCAAATTCTTAGTCACCACATCCCCCCTTCATATTACATGGCTACCTAATCTGATCATCAACAATACAAACTGTGTCCATCTCTCTATGGTATGTACTTTGGTATATACAATTGATACTGCAAACAATGTTTATCTCTTTGCATTTATATACGTTGATCCCTAGAGTTATGGTCTCCCCTGGCCTGCTCCCTCCCACTCTTCAGGATCCGGAAAGACATATCGTATTGGTCGAATCTCTTGGGGTAGTAGGCTACCCTGTCTCATTGCGGTCAGGTGCCAGATCTCATACCAGGTGTAGGAGGTTTCCGTGGGCTAGGTACTGGCTTAGCTGTTGGTTGTTGAGTGGGACTGGGTGGTATGGAATTGTTTGGCATAGTCTCTGTTATTATTTCTCCTGGGCCTGTTGGTACAGCTGGGCTTATCTCTGTGCTGTTTTCTGGTTATTCACTTATTTCCATCTCTTCCCCTTCACGCTCTGTTCTCCTATCCCCAAAAAGGACTTCAGTCTTCTTAAATCGAGACACATTTCGGGTCACGATCCTGTCTCCATCTGTGGTGGTAACCATAGAGCCTGGCCTATGTGTGATTTTGAAGGGGTCAGCATGGTAGTGTGTTGATGTTTTTACCCCCTTTTCATCCTTCCTGAGCAGTACTTTGTCTCCAACTTGCAAGTCCTTTTCTACTGCCCGATTACGCATGTCGGCATATTTCTTCATGAGCATTTTCTTTTCCGTGTCTCGTTGTTTCACTGACTCATGTAGTGCAACACCTGATATTTGTTCGAACTCTGGTAATGTAGTCTGTGGTTCCCTTCCAAACATTAGCCGATGGGGTGTGTAACCCATGGTTGGGTGTGGGGTAGCTCCATATTATTGGCAGAAGACCCTCACGACTTCTCTCCACTCTCTTCCCTCTGCATGTGCACACCTGATCGCCTTCATCAAAGGCTTGTTGAAGGATTCTGCTTGTGCATTTGCTCTGGGCAATCTGGGTGTTATTTGATGGTGCTTGAACCCAATTTCTTTCGCATACTCTGCAAATGTGTGCCAGTCAAATGGGCTTCCGTTATCCGATTTTAGCCATCTAACGATTCCAAAATCAGTCATAATTTGATCTATGATTGGTATCATGGTCACCGCCTTCACACTCTTCACCCTACTCACTATCGGCAACCTTGAGTATTCTTCTGTTACCACAAGTAATTTCCCGATGGTAGTGGTCCCAGGAAATCTGCCAAGACCTCCCTCCAAGGTCCTCCTGGCAGTTCTAACATCTTCAAAGGTTCCAACCCCACTGGGTCTGCAAATGTCAGCTGTCACGCCTCACAAGTTTGGACAGAATTCTCCACCACTTCACTCATCCCGGGAAACCAGGACTTTGACCGCAGGATGTTCTTGGTGTCCTGCATGTGCCAGGTCCAGCACTCTCCTCCGTAACTGGTATGCGATTACTATCTGGCAGTCCCTGAATAAGAAGCAGTCTCCTTCCGTGAGGTCGTCTTACATTTTTTCTAAGTCTTTGAATTCGTTGAGTCTGATTTCTGCATCAACATTCTCTTCTCGTTCATGCCACTGGCCTGTTATGTGTAGATATATTGACATGGCCAAGGTCTTGTCCTGGCGTGTCGCCTGCTTCACTTCATCCAATGACAGGGCCCGGAGCTCACTCGCTATTACTGACAAATGAGCCTCGGCTAGTTTCTCATATACCAACCGTACACTCGGCTTGAGTGGGTGCTGAGACAGGTAATCGGAGGGGCTCCATACCCATTTTTTATACCAGATGTTCAGGGCATATTGTTGTAATCTAAGCCCCCATCTCTCAATCCGGAGAGGGGGTGTCGCCTTTCCCCAGATACGCTCCAGAGCCTGGTGGTCTGTTACCACATCAAAACCTGGGTCTCCCCGAAGGTATAAATCAAAATGTTTGCAAGCCCACACCACTGCCAGTGCTTCCCACTCAGTTTGGCTGTACCGTGTCTCCACATCAGTCATCGCACTACTACCAAATGCAACACATTTCTCCTCCTGGCACAGCATGGCCCCCAGGCCTACTGGGCTGGCATCCACAATCACCGTGGTTTTCTTAGTAGGGTCGAAGTATGCTTTCTTGCAATCCTTGGTCAGGAAGTATTTCAGGCATTCAAATGCCACCCTCTGCTCTTCGGCCCACACATATTTGGGGATGAATCTGGAGCAGGACCCTACCATCCCCAGAAAACTCCTCACCTCCTTGGCATTCTTGGGTGCACGCATGCATTGGACTGCTTCAACCTTACTTGGGTCCGGTAAGACCCCTTCTGCACTAAACCTTAGTCCAAAGAAGTGATTTACAGCACTCTGTATACACTCTTTGCGTTTATGGTTAGTCCATTCTCTTCTAAGCTCTTCAGCACTCTCTCTAATATTGTGTTGTGCTCTTCACCTGCTGTCTGTGTGTTATCTCTTTTCCCATAAATGAAAATGTCATCACTGATGTTCCGAGCTCCAGGGATATCTGCGATCAGAGACCTGATCTCCTCATGAAAATCTCTTGCGCTGAAGAAATCCCAAAGCTCAATCGCTTGTAGCGGAACAGACCCAGGTGAGTGCTAAATGTTGTGATGTATCTACTTGTCTCATTCAGCTCAAACTGGTGGAATCCCCTACCTTGCTGAATATGCTAGCCCCGTTTAACTCCTGGATAACCTCTTCTCTTGTCGGCATGGGTTGGCACTCGTGTATTATGGCTTTGTTTGCCTCCCGCATGTCAATGAATATCATTACCTCTCCGCTTGACTTTTGGATGGCAACGATCGGGCTGATCCATTGGGTAGGTACTCCTCGGACATGCTCGATGATGTCCTGGTCAAGTAACTCCTGTAGGGCCTTCTCAACCTTCCTGCACATGTGGAATGGTACTCTTCGGTGCCGTTGTGCTCTGGGCTTTATCGACTTGTCTATGTGCCAGTCAAACTGCTTCCTTAAAGAGCGATGGGTACCTCTGCCGAACTGGATCTTTCTCAAACTTGTCCTACCACATGGCCTCCTCTTAGATTTTGTTGATTTCTGGTATCCTGACCAGGCCCAGTCACTTTGACAATCCACACCCTAGAATGTTTCCTGTGCTTCCTGACATGACAATGAAGATCACTACCTCGAAGCGCTTCCTCGTTTCCACTGTCATCTCTGCAGCCCCGGGTGCCTTGAGCCGCTTTCCCCCAAATGGGAGGAGTGTCTTTGTGTATGGCCTCAGTCTTGGCTGGCCAATATTCCTGAATGTCTCTTCATGTTCATGTTTACTGATGCTCCTGTGTCAATCAACAGTGGTACTCTCACCCCGTTTAGTCATAATTGGGCAGTGTGTAAGCCCTCTCCATTGCTAGCAGACAGCTTATTTATCTGTTGTTGTCATAGGCTCCCATCTGTGCTGTCTGACTCGCGTCCCTCTGAGTCGTTCTCGCCAATAGCAAATGTCCGTCTGTTGCTTCAGTTTGGGCATTTTCTTTTGAAATTCCCGGTTTTACAGCACTGGTAGCATATGTTTCCAACAGCTGGGCATGTCCTGCCTTTGTCAAACCCACATTTCCGGAATTCTTTTGCCCTACTTTTGTCTCCAACCTGTTCCTTTTGTGGTCTCGTCTCTGGTATTGATGGGGCAGACCTCTTTCACCTGTTTCGGTGTCCTTTATCATCCCTATGGTCCACCACTCTGGACACAGTCTCATTGCCGAACAGCTCCCTCGCTTCCACCTTGATTCTGTTGGCTTATTGTGCCTTTGTCAAGGTTAACTTCCTTTCCAGCTGCATCTTCTCCGAGAGCTTTCTGTCTCTGATGCCAACAACAATCCGGTCTCGGATCAATTCTTCTCACATATCTCCATAGTTACAGTGCTCTGATAGGGTACTTAGGTCAGTCAGAAAATTCTCCACACTTTCATGCTCGGCTTGAATTCTGCGATTAAACACGGCTCTCTCATATATGACGTTATGCCATACAACAAAATGGTCCTGAAATGTCTTCAGTACTGCCTGGTAGTCACCCTCCTCATCCCATGTTGGTACTGCTGCGATCGCTGGATGTCCTTCCCCTGCAGGTACTGCCACAACTTCAGGTCTGGATCTAAATTTGAAGGTGCTGAACCTCGCTGCGGCACCGGACTTCACGTCGCTCAATTTGCCCACCTTTGTCCGTATGGACTCACACCATGTGATGAGTGGTCTGGGGTCATCCAAGCCCATCTCCTTGGCCTTCTCCTCCCACACACGTCTCTTTAATGCGGTGTTCTTGTAGTCGCCACGTCCCTTCACATATAGGTAGTCTTGCAACCGTAGCCACTCAGACATATCCATGTGTTGCTCACTTGTGAGCTGAAGAGCCTCCACCTTCTTCCACCACACTGACAAAGTCCCTTGTGACAACGGGACTGTTGTAGGTGGCATCACAGGACGATGAGGTGGTGACACGTCCCACACAGATTCCTCGTTGGAAGAAAATCCGGAAGTTGAGGGTGATGGTGCTGGCTTCCTCCGTACCTTCGTGGCGACCTTGTGTGTGGCAGGCTCCTTCTGATCAACCCTCTTGGAGGCAATTCTCTTTCCTGTAGGCTTGGTCATGGTGAGATGTGTGCTCGGCGCTGCTGGATTTTGAAATGAGCTCTGCAGCGCCGCACGCTCTTTTATACCAATGGCTTTCTCGGAGTAGTCCGGGGGTGGTCCGACGCAGTCCGGGGGTGGTCCGGGGCAGTCCGGGGGTGAACCGGGGCTGTCCGGGGGTCCGGGCTTGTCTGGGGAAGTCAGGGCCCCAGATAGCACACAGTCGGCGGCCCGACGGCGGCCCGACGGCAGCCGCTCCGGCGGCCCGACGGTGGAAAACGCCGTCGGGCCGACGTTGTTTTGTCCAACCTCCCGCCGTCGGGGCGACGGCGACAAACGCCGTCGGGCCGACGTTGTTTTGTCCAACCATCCACCGTCGACTCGACGGCGGCTGCCGCCGGCGGCCCGACGGCGACAAACGCCGTCGGGCCGACGTTGTTTTGTCCAACCATCCACCGTCGACTCGACGGCGGCTGCCGCCGTCAACCCGACGAGCCGAGAAGACACTGTCACTGTAGTGTCTGTACGTATTGACACTATAGTGACAGTGTCTTCTCGGAAAAAACCAAGATGGCGGTTCTTCCTCAAAATTCCGTACATGGTATTTCAAATCGTATTAACACGAATAATTCCATTAATACTTTGTAATAAATTACAAAAGTTTTACAAAATAATCTAAACATATTAATAAACAAACCTGGTAAATGATTCCTTAAAATTCCTGGGATTTCTGGAGTTATTGGTAGAAAAAGAACGCTGCTCAACGATCGCACGTGTTCCGGTGGCGATTCGAAGTAAACAAACCGTATCGGATAATTCAAATCGTATTAACACGAATAATTCCATTAATACTTCGTAATAAATTACAAAACTTTTACAAATAATCTAAGCATATTAATAAACAAACCTGGTAAATGATTCCTTAAAATTCCTGATATTTCTGGAGTTACGGGTAGAAAAAGAACACTGATCAACAATCGCACGTGGTCCGCGGGCGACTCGAGCCGGAATGCAAATTTAAAGAACTGCGCATGCGCGGCGCACCACCGTCGGCTCGACGGTGGCTCGACGGTGGACCAGACGTGGAAAATGAATGCAAACCTGCAGCGGCCCACCGCCGTCGGGCCGACGAAGGCCCGACGGTGAATCAAAAGTGTAAAGGGATTGAACCCCAACATCGGAACACCACCGGCGGCCCGAAGGTGGCCCGACGGTGGCTCAAAAGTGGAAAAGGATTGAAACCTAAGGTCGGGACACCACCGTCGGGGCGACGGTGGCCCGATGGTGTACCAGACGTGGAAAATGAATGCAAACCTGCGGCGGCCCACCACCGTCGGGCCGACGGCTCAAAAGTGGAAATTTGGATTGAACCCTAACGTCGGAACACCGCCGTCGGGCCGACGAAGGCCCGACGGTGACTCAAAAGTGGAAAGGGATTGAACCCTAACGTCGGAACACCACCGGCGGCCCGACGGTGGCCCGACGGTGGCTCAAAAGTCGAAAGGGATTGATTCCCAACGTCGGAAATCCACCGGTGGCCCGACGGCGGCCCGACGGTGGAAAGTCGATCGCGACGGTGCGACCAATAGCCGACGTCGGCCCGACGGCTGTGTGCTATCTGGGGCCCGGTCTGACCCAGTCCGGGCTTGTCCGCCGTCGGTCCGTGGTGGTCCGGGGCTCATCCGGGGTCGGTCCGGGGGTGGTCCGGGGCTCGTCCGGGTCAGTCTGGGTCAGTCCGGTGTGATCCGGTGCCATCCGGTGTCGATCCGGGCCTAGTCCGGTGCTACACCGGGGTCATCTGGGGCGGTCCGGGATGATCCGGCCTCCGGTCCAGGGTTCGTCCGGGGCTCGTCCGGGAACGTGTAACTGTGAGGCAAAAAATGATGAAAACAGTGATTTTATCTGGGGTGGTCCAGGAGAGTCCGGGTGAGTGGTCCGTGGGTGGTCCGGCTCAAAATCCGTGGCTAGTTCGGGTAGGTGTGACTGGGGCTTTAAACTTTGCTTGAATTATCAGTGTATTTTCTAAATAACTAAACTATGCAAGCATTAAATACTTTAAATCCTATTTTGGTGTAGTTATATCAGTTATTAACAACGTTCTCTGTGGCGGAGTGGTTAAAGTGTCAGACTCCTAATCTGAGGGTCGGCGGTTCGATTCCCCGTGCCCCCAGCTCTGCCAATTTGGATTTCCACCGCTGTGTATAACTTACAGCGTCATCAAAGGCCGGTTGCTCTCATACCATGTCTATGTGGTGTGGGAGGTTAAAAATACCTTGGGTCGGTAACAGTGTAGGCTCAGGCTTTCTATCGACCAGCAGTGGAGTGGGGAAGACCAGTCGTCTGTGACTGGGATTTCCCCTGCTTGGGACAACTAATGTATCCAAAAAAAATAATGAGAGACAAATAAGTGTTCACAGTTCATATCTACCATTTGCTATATCGCTATAACAAAAAATTGGATTAAGCCAAAATTTGTTCCACCCCGAGCATGGAGAAATGTATTCGATTATTCGACCCGATTCTGTAGGATGTGCGCATGCGGCAAAAGGTGGCTCGGGTGACCCGAGTTGATTAATCGATTACGCCCACAGTAAAACAACAAACCAACCCACACCTCGACTGTGGCTCCATCTGTTAAAGGGGGCGATACCTAAACTAACGCGGCCACTCAGACACTCTGCTTGAAGAGTGCGGCTTAGGACTATTTACTTGTTGCTATGACACGTGTATTATATTACTACGCAATCAGTGCAAGGTGCACGTGCTCTCCACTTTACATTTCCACAACAAATAATCAAAGCATTGTGTGATTCAGTTAAAGATTAATAGACATTTAGCGTGCTAATAAAATAGACGGTGTAGCGGAATGTAATTAGAGGAATTACCTGATAAAAATAGTACTACATTTATGGCGCGCAAGAGTCACAGCCGATATATAGCCGAATAACTGAATAATGCTTGTGGCGCTTTCGCGATACCTTTCGTTGTTAGAAACCACCAACCTAATATTCATGAACATCCCTACGAAAGGAAGTTGGATTATATGAACATCAACAACCGGTCAGGTGAGTACACTTTTTGTGTCAATGAATAGATTTGTAACAGACAAACGTGTGTAGCGACTGTCACTCAGTCACTACTCGTCTATCGGTAGACTAGTACAAGTCCAAGCACAGCCACAGGACCAGTACTACCACACGACACGTCATGACAACGCTTGCTTTTTTATCTGGACAAGTTACAAATGACAACAAGATGATTCAAATTTGTATTGATTCGGAGTTTATTTAATAATTATATGAAAAATTGCCAATTTCAATCTGAAATATGTCACATGACCCATCATTACTTTAATATCAGATAAGGAATGGGCGGGGTCGATGTTAATTATTGTTATGCTGATGCTCACTGTGGTAGGGATCCATCATCCAGTGGAACTGGAACTTGGAAGAACCCACGACACAACTTTGTTTAGCCGTTGCATTTCGCGAATACAGAGCGATGAATCAGTAACCAGTAATTGCATTCCCAGGGAATAATAAGAATGTAGAGCTATATATATAGCAACCTAATACACACCCAACACCCACCACAAATTTTGTACTTTTTCCGAAATACTTTTGAAGTAAAAGTATTCACCAACAAAGCTATTTAACTTAAGTAATTTTCTTGTTTGTTGGGGTGGGGTGGGATTATTCTTATTTTGTTACTTTACTAGAGTATTTTTTATAACATGTAAAGTATGCAGATTGTTGTCATTGATCATACCTTTATGAAACTGCTATATAAAATGTACTGGCTACATTTATAATTTATTTTACAATTTACCTCAGCTTGTTCATATAACATTTCAAAAGGTTGAAAAATGTTAACTATGCCATTTAACGTGCCGTTTATATTGCTTGGAGAAATACCGAACACTGTACTTTCTCCGACTTTCGGCTTAAACCAGCACCTACCTACACGTAGTAAGACATATAGGCCCGCCCCTTGGTTCCATATCAGTGGACTTTGGACCGGCGACGGTGGCTCTATATATGATACATACACAATGTACTTCAACAGCTAGCATGTAAAACAAAATGCAAGTCATTTCTATAGAGGGTATTCCCGTGACGTCATCAACCGGATGCGTGGCCATTGTGGCGATATCAACCAGTAAGCAACCTGCCGGCTGTAGTTGTAAAGGATCGACTGAAGGCCACGACGTCTGTGTATCAAGTGCTTTATTTACGACTTCCACCCATGCGCTGGTTCTGGTCCGGTCTCTCGTACCCGTCGGTAACCAGCGGTATATGCCTACCTACATCCTCCCTTTTCCGACAATGAGTAATTGTGGCCCTAATGACCCTTAAGGCTAACATGTAAGGCTTTGGCTGCGATGTCGCATTCCAATTCTCCACATGAACTCGTTATCATAGTCCGTGGTATGAAAGTCCTTGTTCATTCAATCGCCGCAGTTACGCACATTTTGCATTTTGTATCTTTGTCCATTTGATAACAATTTAATGTTATGAGAAATACTAAAGGTTTGAGATACTTAATTCTAACAATGTAACAATTCTTTAAATTCTTGAATTTGATTTAGTTTTTAACGTTGTATAGATACTCTATCAAGTTATTGTAAACTTAAACCTAGGCTTATTCTAACATAGTATTGTATTATTTGATTTGTTTGCCCAATTATCTGATAGTGAGGTCTAAGGGGTGTGTGCATATATATACTAAATGCAACCTTAATGCAGTCCCTCTAAATGTACTCCTATGTAACTCAACAGAAGCGATATGGTGCGAGATTAAGTTAGAGGACAGGGACAGTCTGCTTGTTGGATGCATCTACAGGTCACCCAACAGCGACAACAGTGTCCATGAGGAAACTCAACAGTTGATCCACAAGGCCTCAGCCCTAAACCACATGCATGTTGTCACTTAACTCTAACAATGTTGTAGCAATTTAATTCTTAATTTTATTTTTAATGATCTCCTAGATAATCCACTTGGATGTTCGTTATTTTGAATGATTCAATATCTTCTGTATTGCTTATAGATCTAGTTTTATCCCCCGTCCGAAGCTGGACACTCTGACTGGCGGTGGTGTAGATGGGTCAGCTATTTCTGGTTGTTGTACGGCAGTTTGATCGGTGTGTTTTGTTTTGACTATGTGACAGCGATTTCTTTTTACTGGTTTCCCTCGGTCATTACATATGCTGTAATCTCTGTTGTTCGTTTCGCTTCTTTTGGTTATCGTCCCCAGGGCCCAGGTTCCCATGTGAGTTAGGTATCGGACTTGTTCGTCTATGGCTAACTTCGGGTGTTGTTTGCCAGCGTGCATGTCATAGTATTTTTTTTGTGTCTGTTGTATTTTTGTTATTTGCTGATGCTTAGAGCTTTGTAATGTAGATTTCAATTGTTTCTTGGTGACTGGTATTTTGGATCAGAGTCTTCTGCTCATCAGCAGCTACGCCGGTGAGGCTTCTATGCCTGATAAGGGTGTGTTGTGGTAGTTTAGTAATGAAATGTGATAGTCTTTGTCTTTTAGTATTGCTTTATTAATCATTTTAAAAATTATTTGCACATGGCACTCTGCCTGTCCGTTGCTCTGCGGGAAGTGTGGGTTTGAAAATGCAGTTTGTAAACCGTATTTGGTTGCGTAGTTTCTATACTCCTGACTCTGTTTTATTCCAAATTAAAGAAATGCAGAATCCTAACCTTATAAATTTATCTCACGGCCATTGACAATGCAATGAGTTTGCACGCAGTGCAACACGTCAATTTTATTCAAAATTAATAGAAATACAGAACCCTAACCTTATAAATTTAATATAATCTTTTCGTTGAATATGTTTTCTATATGTGTTCCAAGCGGCTTATTTCTAGGTGGTGTAATTCTAGAGATAATTTACATTTTCTGTATGAAGATTTCTCACTGCCATTGACAATGCATTGAGTTTGTTGGGTTTGTTATTGTGGTTGTATTGCCACAATGGCTGCACTTCCGTTTAGCGTGACGTCAGTGCATACCCTCTATACTTCATTGTTAAATTAATCTGTGATGGTTTACCCATGAGATATGTGTATTGTAACCCCGACAATGACAATGGAAAGACTATGTTCAGTTTTACCTCGGTACCAAGCCTACGGCTACTCGAGGTCGAGGGAGAAGGAAGCAACATCCGGTTTCACCAATTAGCATATTCCGCTTAAGACGAAAATACGCTTAAGCTTTTTCACCAGTTTATTACAGAGGATTAACGATTTCTAACGTGAGTACCGACACAAGGATCTTATATCTTGTGTATTAAGGTTCGAAGCACATGTTGTGAGATTTGTAGGAATGTTGACATGTGTTTAGAGAGTTACAAACCTTTTTTGTTGGTGCTGTAAATATCGTAGCATCACGTTTATTTTTGCCGCCCGTTGCCGAACGGAGAGACAGGTTGGCTGGCGCCATTTCGTCGTTTAGTTGTTAGATTGCCGAACGGAGAGACAGGTTGGCTGGAGCCATTTCGTCGCTAGATAGTTTTTTCTTGTGGTGTACCTCCGAGTTTCATAATATTTTCTCCAATTCGTCGGCGTAGTAGTCACGGGAGGGAGAAGTGTATGATACAGAGAGTGTGGGCGGATACCTACACTGGTTCCGCGTTCGGTTCGCCTGGGATTTCCAAAGCGATACGCGTTTGGCTGATTTCTAGCTTACACACCCGGTTTAAAACGGTATAAATACGTTTTTAAACCCTTCCTGTCTGCTTGCTGTACATGTAGACGCTTAGTAGCGTGTTTTGTACGTGGTTTGCGCTTGGAGTACGTAGTAATCCAATAATTTGGTTACAGACTTCTCATGATGGCGGCGCGACGGAGTAGCGCCGGTGTACCACACGCAGGCAGCGATGATGGCGTAACCCCTGTAAAGTCACGTGACCGATCACCGATTGCAGAGGTCTCCAATGGGGATTCGCCTTCTGCAGGGCCTTCTGCAGGGCTCTCCACCTCGGAGGAGAGAGTGATGCAGATGATTCAGCAGCAGTTGCTGCAGCTCATTCCCCAGGCAGGGTCTGGTGCTACTAGTAGCCAGGCTCATGCGGAGGCAGAGGAATCGGACTGGGAGGATGACTCGGGGCCGCAGGATACGACTGATTCGGAGGTCGAATTTCGCCCGAGTAAGCGCAAGCGTTCGAGGAGGGATTCGTCCGATGGAGACGCGTATTATAAAGTGCGTAACAAGGCCCGTAAGGTAAAGAAGTCAAAGAAGAAGCTCAAGAAGAAGAGCAGTAAGTCTTCTTCCTCGGATGATTCGGATAATTCTATGACCACCGATTCGGAGTCGGATACGGAGAGAACGGGGAAATATGTACGTATAACAGATAAGGTTATGAAGAAGATCAGGATGGAAAAGAAAAGGAAGATGAATACCTGCTCGCTGATGCGTAAAAACTTGCGTGGCCATTTTCACGCTTTCAAACCGGCGGAGACCATCGCGAAGCTTGCAGAGCAATACACGAGTATCAAGGGGATATCGGAGGCAACTTGCAAAGAAATGGACGCTGAGGTTCAAATGAGCGAGGAACGTAAGAAGTTCGAGAACTGTCTGCATACGGTCCATAAGGGCGTGTTGGTGGCTTTGTCTGCTGTTATCCCTATTGCTAATAGGATGCTGGCGGACAATAAGTTTACGTCGTTGTGCACTGACATGAATGCAAGTATTGCAGCCCTGACGGCGACTAGCAATTTTTTGTCCTATCGGCGTTTTGAGAACGTTTTCAAGGCGGTCACCACGGATGCAGGCAAGGAGGTGGCCAGGTCGAAGAAGGTCGTGGATAATGACGGCAAAGAGTTCACGCTCTTCCTTGCCCCTAAGTCCATCAAGGGTAAGCCTTTGGACAAAACAAAAATGTTTGGCGGCCAGTTACAGTACTTGTTCAGACAAGTGGAAATGGCGGCAAAACAGTCCAAACATCTGGACGGGAAGAAGAACGACAATCTGGCTAAGTACAAAAAGGGGAGGTCGGATTTTCGGTCCCGACGGACCGGACAGCAAGGCAGCCGGTTCGGGAACAGGAATCATGGCTTCCAGTCGAGGGGCCGAAGTCAGCGCAACCAGTTCGGCTGGAACGACAGCAACCGGCCGTTCAGGAGGGACAATCAGCCCCAGAAGCCGTTCCACAAGCCAGTCAACAAGTAGATTGTTCAACACAAACAAATGTAAGCCCTTTTATAGCAGGCAATGTGTCCAACCATTTGTGTGATTGGCAAGGGTTAACACAGGATATTGCGGTGCTTGATATTGCACAGGGTGTCTTGATCCCGTTTATTGAAACTCCAGTCCAGAGTAAGGTGCCGTTTCCTTACCGTCTGTCTCCAGACGAGCGAATGGCTTTAAATGAAAAAGTCGTGAATTTTCGCACCAGGGGCATTATAGAGCCAGCTCAGCATATAGACGGAGAATATATTTCTAACATTTTTTCTCGCCCCAAACCGAATGGGGATTTGAGGATGATTCTGGACTTAACAACACTGAACGATTGGGTTCAGTATAAACATTTTAAAATGTTCTCCTTGGAAACAGCCAGGGATCTGGTTTCACCAGGCTCTTGGTTAGCCAGTGTAGATTTGAAAGATGCTTATTACACGGTTCCGATTAATGAATCTCACAGGAAATATTTGAGGTTTAATTGGCAAGGACAACTTTACCAGTTCACTTGTTTGCCCAATGGTTTAGCCTGCGTCCGGCATTTGTTTACGAAATTGCTTAAACCGGTGTTTGCGAAAATGGCTAGTTTAGGACATGTTATGTTCCCGTACATTGGTGATTCTTTTATTGTGGCTCAAACGCAAGTTGATTGCCAGTTGGAGGTATACGATTTATGTCGAACCTTAACGCGGTTAGGGTTTTACATCAACGTTACAAAGTCGGTACTGTTCCCCACAAAACGTTTAAAATTTTTGGGTTTTGTTATTGATACTCAACAAATGACTGTGTCTCTAACCCCGGATAAGATGGACAAGTTTATTAATACAGCTTGTCAATTGAGACAGCTTAAAAGACCTAAGATAAGACAGGTAGCAGTCCTTATTGGCCTGATGGTGGCTTATGCACCGGCCATCATTTATGGCAATGCGCACATAAAGTCCCTGGAGATAGATAAAAACTACGCTTTAGCGAAAGCTAAAGGTAAGTTTGAGTCACTTATGACCATCTCCAAGGAAGGGCTTGGGAATGTTCAATGGTGGTTGGACCACATTGTTAGCTCAGTCAATCCCATTAGGATGGGTGAACCGAACACTGTAGTGACTACCGATGCATCTTTAGAAGGATGGGGTGCCCATAGGGACCAGGTAGCGACAGGGGGCCGTTGGTTATTGGAGGAGATGGATGATCACATCAATGTTTTGGAATTAAGGGCTATCTTTTTTGGTTTAAAGAGCTTAGTAAAGGTGCCCAGATTTAATGTACAAATCCTCACGGATAATACAACGGCTATGGCCTACATTTGTAACATGGGGGGCACAAAGTCAAGGAATTGTAATAAGTTAGCTAAGCAGATTTGGGACTGGGCAGAACGGCAGGAAGTTTGGCTTACGGCTGATCACATCCCAGGTTCACAAAACACTTTAGCTGACACTAAAAGCCGCCATTTTCATGATCATTTGGAATGGTAGTTAAATGATGAAATTTTTTACACAATTTGCAATAAATGGGGGCTCACAGATGTTGACCTGTTTGCTTCGAGGCGGAACAGGAAAGTGGAGAAATATGTGGCCTGGCATCCTGAGCTGGAGGCGTGGCGTGTAGATGCGTTTTCTTTGACTTGGACTAATGAATTTTATTATGTCTTTCCACCATTCAGCCTGATCTCCAGAGTAGCCAGGAAGATCAGACAGGACAAGGCATGGGCGATCCTCATAGTAACAGAATGGAACACTCAGCCATGGCGAGCAATGGTGGAGTGGGGAACGAGGGGCGCTTTAAGATTCCCCAGACGCCGTCTGAATCTGTTACACCAAGGAAAGGTTACACAGGACGGGGACGTATCAACAACACCCCTGTTGGCATTCCTTTTCTGAGTAGATATCTTCAGAAATATGGTTTAGACAAAATTACACAAGATAGGTTATTGGCTCATGCTTGGAGGCCAGGTACGGTAAAATTGTATGCCACATATTTAAAGAAATGGGGTTTGTATTGTTTGTTGCATAAGGTCAAACCTATGGCCCCGTCTATTGCTCAAGTAGCAAGGTATTTGCGCATGATGGAGGATGATGGCTTAGGTTATGGGGCTATCAATACGGCCAGAGGTGCGCTGTCGGTCGTGTTACCTAGGATCGATGGCCAAACGATAGGTAAACATGAGGTTATTCGTTGGGTGATCAGATCCATTTATGAAAGGAACCCCCCAAAACCAAGGTATAATCGGTTCTGGGATGTTTCTTTAGTGTTTACGCTGTTCCGAGGGTGGCCCAGGAACAGGCATTTATCGATTAAACAGTTAGGCTACAAATTAGCCTTCTTTTACTGTTAGTTACCGGCCATAGAGGCCAAACAGTTGTTGCCCTTTCATTACAGGGTTTGGATATTGATGACAATGAAGCAACGTTTGACTTGAATATTATTAAAATCCAACCGTACGGGAGATCAGCTCTCGTCGGTGCATCTTACAGCGTTTCCGAAGGATAAGAAGTTGTGTGTAGTGTCAGCCATTAGGGCTTATGTATCCAGGACGAACGAGGTCAGGAATTCTACACAGTTGTTAATTAGTTTCATTAAGCCACCTAAGGCGATTTCTAGGGACACGCTAGCAAGATGGACGGTTACAGTGCTTAAGGCAGCGGGAGTGGATACGAAACGCTACGCCTCTCATTCCACACGAGGAGCTATGGCTTCTAAAGCAAAACTGTTAGGGATCTCAGTTAAGAGGATCCTGTCACATGCCGGTTGGAAGACGGCAACGTCGTTTGCAAAACATTACAACAAACGAATAGAGAAACCAAGTCGGGTGGCTACCCGGCTTCTCACCAACTGACAAGATGGGTGATATTAAAACAATGTTTCTGTGAATTGATCTTGAGACATTATAATGTTCATCAGATGGTTGAGGATAGAAATGAGGTTACGTGAAGGTCTCCCTCGACCTCGAGTAGCCGTAGGCTTGGTACCGAGGTAAAATAGTATAGTTATACGAGTCTTACCTGGTACAGATGATGGATAACTCTTGTTTTACCGAGGTACAAGCCTCGGATAGTCGTGGGCTAGGGCCCGCCCACCACACCTTACCACGACTATTCGACTCGCTTGTGCCAAACGGAGACATTAGATTTCCATCATTGAGCTCATTTCTATCCTGAATAATTAGGTGAAGATTGGTGAAACCGGATGTTGCTTCCTTCTCCCTAGCCCACGACTATCCGAGGCTTGTACCTCGGTAAAACAAGAGTTATCCATCATCTGTACCAGGTAAGACTCGTATAACTATACTATATATCAACACAACACTATTGCAAAGTACTTGATAATGAAACATTCGTCTTGATATAAATAACCACAGATGTTGCTAGGACGTAGAGCCCCAGCAAACAAATCAATTGATGTTGAATCGAATACTTTACTTTTTTTTAAATCTTGTCATTCCTAAAAGAAAAAGTGAAATGAATAAATGCGCAATATGTGCTCACTGTTGCCATGGCAACATGCGTGTTTGCGCTCTTGACGCTAACCGCCAATGGGCTATTAATATATACAGGATATCCGACCATTGATTACTGGATGAGGGGATGCTGTCACCATGTACACGTCCATATGTGATAAGAATTCACTGTGAATTATTTGGATTGGACGAGAAACGCCGACATTCAGGTGTGTGTGTGTATTTGGGGGCGGGTGGCAGTGAAGGGTGGGGGAGGGGGTGGACCGCGGAATACTGTTCATTTTAAATTAATTTGGCATGTTTACACTTAAAATAGTTCCAAAGTTAGTCATTTGAAAGCAAAGTTACTTCAAACTAAAGGAAGGTTGATTATAACGATCAACCTAATATATTCATCTCAGAAAATGACAAAAACTCAAACCCATAGGATTCTGCAACATTAAAGAATAAAAAACCCATTCAAAAACTTTTTTTTTTAAACACACTTTCTGCCAGAGTAGGCTGCACATAATTATGCGACAATGTGTTGTCGCAGCACCTTTGGTAACAACACGCTCCTGTCCCAGCCCCCCCCCCTCCCACTCCCCCTCCCCCTTCACCCCCCCCCCCCCATCCACTCTCACACAGGTAACCGGATGCAGTGGCCTAATCGGTATAGCACAGACTTCCCGTGCGGGAGATCGGGGTTCAATTCTCGGTCGAGTCAAACCAATGACTTATCAAATTGATACGTGTCGCTTCCTAGCCTGGCACTCTGCAATAATAGGATAGGACAAGGACTAGTTAGCACAGTATCAGGATAATGTAACTGTGTGGGATATCAGGTCATGGTGCCGGCGGCCAGGTCTCTCAGTGGGGCAGCACTATACAAGTTGCCATGAGTGTGCACCGTTACAAGTCGGTACCCATCCTGCTATGACCTTAGATGTTGCCAGGACGTAAAACTCCAATAAACAAACAAACCCACACAGGTGCCGCTGCTGCCCATGCGGCGCCTGTCCGGACGTGTTGCCGTGTGGCGCATATAGTTAGGCTCGCACCTGTTCTTACTCGATGACGCACCTGGTGCCGTTCGCGCACCTGTGCACGTGTGCGACTATGCGCCTGTGCGCTTATGCCGGTGTCAGGGAATAATATTGTCCCCCGGAATAGTCCCCCCCCACTGGGGGGGGGGGGGATAATACTGGAATAAAACTGCCAGGGGGGTGGAGGGAGAATCTTAAAGTAGTGTAATGCCCTGCCTGCCTAAGGTTACAGGCCGATGCTTTTGAGTTTCTGGCATTTTCTGAGATAAATACATTATGCTAATCGTTATAATCTACTTTACTTTAATTTGAAGTAACTCTTATTTTAAATGGCTAACTTTTGAGATATTTGACGTCAAAATCTGCCCAAAATAAGTTTGGCTAGCACACCAAAAATCGGGCACCATTGACTTCAATAGTATTGGTTTCTATTAATTCACTTATCAAACATTTCCTTCTATGCAGCAACAAATGCTTAATATGTGTGGCAGTATCTAAGTTGAATATGTAGAATCAAATCTAGATAAGTGTTTTGGTTTTGAAAATTTGATGTTTTCATTGGACTAGGCAACTTTATGGATGCCTCATATGAACCTGCCGTCCGCTCCACCCACCCACTAGTCTAACAATAATATACTAGAATAAAGATGTCCTAGGGGTAATAAAATGACTGTATTACACCGTTTCCTCCTGAATTAAACAGGTACATAGCCTGCATGTTCCTGTGTTTGTAATTTGTGATGCATGTTTTATTTGTAATTTGTGGCGGGGATTTGATACCATGTTTACAATGAGGAGGATGACAAACTCTAGAATTCTCTATGCACCTGTTATGTGAACAGAAAACACAATGCAATGTTGGCGAGTATTTAGTCTTGTAAACAAAGGTGGGGTGGGGGCTGTTTTATTCTGGAGGAAGTAGCATTAAAAGAACTACAATATACTGTTAAATGATTGCCTGTGTGGACATCTTTACCTCAGGATGAAAGATATTTGCGATTTCGGTGATCTTGCAGAGTATAAGACAATAGTTACTAGGATAAGGAAGCAACTTTCTGTTTTCAGTATTCTCAATTATTTACAGAATCTTCGTCAAAGCTTTCCCCCTTTTTTGTGCCAGATACCACGTTCATCCCTGTTTACTCCAGTATAGTATCCCATAAATAAATAATAAAGATAATTGAGATGAATAATAATAATTGTTGAGAAAATGGGAGGAGTCAGGGGTTGTTTCCGGTGAGCCAGCACATGGTGCGAGTTTATAGTTGCATAGTCCGATGGGTTTTGAGTTTCTGTCAATTCCTGAGATAAATATATTAAATCGATCGTTATAATTTACCCTACTTTAATTTGAAGTAACTTTTATTTTAAATGGTTAACTTTTAAGATATTTGAAGTGGAAGTATGCTAAATTAATTTTGCCAAGCATACCAAAACTCTGATACCATAGGCTTCAGCAGTAACATGTTCTATTAAATTGAGTTAGTATCCCCTTCTATGTGGCAACAAATGCTTTAAAAGTGTAGTTTAGATAGATATGGATAATCAAATCTAGATAATTGTTTTGGTTTTGAAAATGTGATGCTTCATTGGACTATGCAGCTTGAAGCTCGCGCGTTGTGTTCCTCGTTGCTGCAATGCTTATGCAGTGCTGGTGCCGCGGTTTAGATTCTCGGTGGGTTTAGATTCTATGCTCGGGGTTCTGCGCATGCGCAGTCGCCCTTACTTGACGGTTTTAATGGCTGTAATCGATTAACACGACCCGGGCGACTCGGGTCACCTGAGTTGCTAGAAATTCAAATAGAACACCACAAGTGGAGTTGACAAAAACAAGTGCCATGTGCAAAAGGTCCCGACCCCAGTAACCCACCTATTGACTGGGGTTGGCTAGGAGCGATGATGTCACATTTGTGTGGGTACCGTCCTGTAGCAGTACAAGTCCTATGTGTATGGTTTTTTTGTTTAGTTTTTTTAATCAACCAGATTAATAAAATTGAAATATAACTAAACTATGCAATCAAAAACTACTTTAAATACTATTTTGCTGTAGTTACATCGGTTATGTAAAAAAACAAAAACAAGTTTTGGATTAAGCCACCATTTTTCCCACCCTGAGCATGGAGAAGCGTATTCGATTATCCAACCCGAGTCTATAGGGTGTGCGCATGCGCCAAAAAGTCGCTCGGGTCACCCGAGTTGATTAATCGAATACGCCCAATCTGACGGTAATGCCGTTCGATTTTGACGCATGCTCAAAACCCCCGCGTAGAATCTAAACCCACAGAGAATTTAAACCGCGACACCGGTGTGGCGTGCTCAGCCGTGTCCCGGGCTCAGCCGTGCACCTAGACTCAAACTCAAGGCATTGTCAATGGTCGTAAGTCACTAACCTTATAAATTTAATATAATGTTTTTGGTAAAGATGTTTTCTATATGTGTACCAAGCGATTTGTTTCTAGGTGGTGTCTTTTTAGAGATATTTCACTTTTCCTGGATTTTCTGTATGAAGATTGCTCACGACCATTGACAATGCCTTGAGTTTGACAGTATGCGCAGTGCAAAACATTAGTTTTAATCAAAATTAATAGAAATCAAGAACCCTAACCTTATAAATTTAATATAATCTTTTTGGTGAAGATGTTTTCTATATGTGTACCAAGCAATTTGTTAATAGGTGGTGTGGTTTTAGAGATATTTCACTTGTTCTGTATTTTCTGTATGAAAATTACTCACGACCATTGACAATGCCTTGAGTTTTAGTCTAGGGACACGGCTGAGCACGGGACACGGCTGAGCACGCCACACCGGGTACAAGAATCACAGGGGGAGTTTTATACCGCTACACCAGCGCGCAGACGCGCTGATTACCGGCCTGGCGGTGTTTCTCGTCAGGCACTTGACGGGCGGCCTGTAAAGAGTGAGAGGGACGTCCTCACAAATGTCTGCTCATCTAATTTAATCACTGCGCTATATGAACAGCCCGGATTACTTACATCTGGTACCTAACTAACTATCTTGTCGGTGAAAAATTAAGTCAAGCCGGAATCTGGTGTGGCTGTGGCGTACCCGATATGGTGCTAAGTTGTGGAATAAGAAAGCAGACGACATTTGTCTGAGACGGCAGCGTGCCTACCGACGTGCACATCACGTGAAGCAGCCTACTTCTAGCCTTTGGGTGGACTTAACTTCTGATGGAATCGTGTGATTGCACTGCCGCCATATCCTCAGGAGGGGAATGACTGAAAAAGGTCTGTGTTAGCTTTTTGATTACAAGTGTTTTATTGTTGTATTGACGCTAACGAGATGCAGTGAGTGGTGTTAGGCATCAGCGACTGTAAGTTTATGTGTCCAGTGAAACCTCTCTAACCGACCACCTCCACAGACCGACCACTCTCCTATATCGATCGCTTTATTTCGGTCCCAACAATACCACTGTAACTAAATTCGTATTCCCTAAACCGACCACCTCCCTAAATCGACCACTTAAAGTCGGTCCCATGGTCGGCCGATTTAGAGAGGTTTCACTGTATTACCTTAGCAACCAAGAAATACGCGTGGTAATATTCTCGAGGGGTTGTGGGTTGCAAACGAAGGGAAATATTGCGCATTGAGCGGGACTCGAACCCACACTTCTGCCATTGTGGGGTTAGCGTCTCAAGTACCAAGTTGATGCGAGCGGCGTTCGGACCCAGCGATTGTATGTATATGTGCACTGCCTTAGCAACACAGAAGTGAATATTTCATGGGGGGGGGGGGAGGGGATGGATGGTTGTAAATGAAAGGAAGCAGTGTGTCTACAGCGGTACTCGAACCCACACTGTCATTCTGATGCTAGCGTCCCAACCATTATGTCATCTAAGTTCCCTGATGCAATCAACCTGACATTTCACCTGGGTAGGTCAGTGCACCTCACTACACTACTCTCTTAGCACCGTGTGTTATGGATTCCTTGTGATGTGTGTGTATGTGTGTGTGTCTATATATATATATATATATATATATATATATATATATATATATATATATATAGACACACACACATACACACAAACAGACACACACCTCTCTTATACTTATAGTTGGAATCAAAGGAATAGCCAATTGCAGAGCCCGCTATCCATATTGACATGTAATATTCCCGTTATACTAACTCACGATTTATTATATATGTATATATAATATATATATATGATAACACAAACAATAAAATAAATAAACTGTCTTTCTCTAGACCATAACATATATTTGTAAGAACCGTACTCTTCGTGTCTGTTGTACTCGATATTTAAAATGTGATATATATTAGCAGATTGTGATTATGATGAGGGCGTTTCAATGCGCTCCTCCTCTGAATTGGAGTGCAGGCGCCCATATTATATGACGTCAGCCAGATAGTGAAAGTCATTTAAGGAAGCTTAGTAATTTATAATGAAGTTAAAGATAGCCGAGTAGAAAACAGAATTATTCCAAATCTAAAACTGCCATATTTACCCATGATGCTATGATCACTTATGTGAACATATACACAGATTATGAGTAAGACTATGAATATTATGATGCATTATGACATTATAGAATAATGTGGTCGTACCCATTTAATAAATTCTAGTTTAATTCAGAACTAATTAATGCCATGACAATAACAGTTATTGTAAAGATTATTAAGCTTTTAAATAAGTGCCTTTTATGTTAATAAAAGCTTTTGCTTTTTTTTAAGCACCAATATACACAAATGCGCGCAAATTACATTCAAATTGGAGATATATTTTCTAGGTAGCGTTAATCAATTCAGGGCGTGGGAATTTTAATGTGTATATATGTATGTATCTGTGTGTGTTTTTTGAATGTCTAAAGGGATTACATGGATTAGGATGTAATGATTCCCACTTCAATTTGTGCCAATAAGAAAACTCTGTGTGAATGATGAACAAAGGGTGCATTGAAACAATTACCTGTTTTCACTTCCCCATTATAATCAGACTTAGTAAGCTAATGCCAAGTACACACCTACCGTTTATGATTCGTGCACTAAAACTCCGACTCGACCCGACCCGCTTAAAACTCAAAACGGGCCGATTCATTTTTCGAATCGCGAATCGCAATCGTAAGGAAGCACTTTTAGCCCTAAAACTGAGTTTTTAGTCGGGAATTGCAATCGCTAGGTGTGCGCGGGTAGCGCACACCTAGCGATTTTTGTGTGCGAAACGGGCAGTTTTAGATCGTATACGGTAGGTGGGTGCGCACAAACGGTAGGTGTGTACCTGGCATTACATTCATACGGATTTGTTTAGTACATACTGAATGAAGGCTCGCCCTTCGCCGATAACTACCATACTCTCAAACTAGTAAAACCCAGAGCCATTTCAAAGTTAAGGGAACATAGTTTCTCAAACAGGATCATAAATATATGGAACAGTCTCCCACAAAATGTTATTGATGCGGAGTCAATTAATTCATTCAAGAATAGATTAGAAAAAGCATGGGCTGATGATCCAGGGAAATATGACCCCTTATTCACCACATGCTACTAATTACTCCTTGTGTTGCTTATTTACTTGCACTCAAGCAAAAATGAGAGACAAATAAGTGTTCACACTTCCTGTCTAACATTCGCTATATCGCTATATAATGCTGTGACAAGTGATTGGCTTTAAAACAGCTAAGCGTGTTGTCAAACTGACGCTCATGTGAATGCTGAATCCTCCCTGTGCTGTCATGGTGAATTCGGTCGGCACCCCGTCACTAATATAGCAACCACGATAAACAAACTGATACCTTTTAATACTTTATTTATATCTATTAAATATTTATTGACGGTTGCATGACGGAGGGAAAGTACAATGACCTGGTTACTCGATTTATGTTACAATAATTCGTGTTCGGTATTCTCCATTCTTTCTTTTCTTCTTCTTCTTCTTCTTTCTTCTTCTTCTTCCTCGTCGTTATGATTATCGTCGTCACCATCATCATCACTATCATTATCAACTTATTTAGTATCTTCCATACCATCCCCCTTTTCTCCTCTTCATCACCTTATAAATGTGTCTTCTCTTCCTCCTACTCTTGTTTCCTTCCATTCATTTTCTCACCACCACTTTCCAGTCCCCCGACTTCCCCCGTCCCCGCTGCACACCCCTTCCCCATCGTCTTCCCGTTTCTCCTCCCTCCCCCCACACACTTTCTCCCTACATTTCCTTCTCATCTCCATCGTTTCCTTTCTCCTCTCACTGCAATTCCCGCTTTCTTTCTCCACCTTCTCATCCTCCTTTACCTTTTCCAATATTCTTCCTCATAGCTCAGGCCAGATGATATTTGCTCAATTTACATGTATGTATAGTGATAAACCCTTTATCGTGTATAATAATTCCTGTAGTGTCCTGCGCTCCCCCCGCCCTTGTCTGGGTGGGGGGGGGGGGGGGGGGGGGGGGGGGCGAGGTGGAACCCCCATCATACACCGCTCCGCCTCCTGCGCGGGGCCTAGCCTCCACTCGCTTGGAGGATATATATATATATATATATATAATATATATATATATATATATATATATATATATATATATATATATATAAGAACAACAGCCAAACCCCCAATGATACAACAACAAAAGAAAACAGTGATGACTCCGAAACAATAAAATCCAAGATTGGAGTTATTTCTTTTTTGTTCCCACATTCCATTTATGGGATTTGGGGATGATGCGCCCAGATTGTTTGTTTATTGTTTGTTTGTTTGGTGCCCCCCCCCCCCCGGCCCCCAAGCACACATAAAAATAGGGATCTGTATGCGTTCCAATAACTGCACATTTTAGTCTGTGAACACAGTACAAAAATCTCACCCAATGGGGGAGACACCAACTGTTGTAAATCTGGAGTTTAGAGCATGGCTCTGATGAATTCATTTCCAAGTAAAAAATAAAAATGTTTAAAAGAAGAAGAAATGAGCCCAGGTTACCCGTGGTTAAACAGCACGTTCTCTCTCACCTATAATGCCATCACACTTATATTATAATCAGTTACCTTCTGTCCCTTTCCAGCTTGGGCGGCGGGCCGCCAGGTGAGCTGGCCGACCGACTGATCGGCCGACCGAGAGGTGAGAGTGAGGCCTGCGATGTCATTACGTGCCCCAATGTCTCGAATCCCCGTTAGGAATCGTAATGGCGCCGGAATGCCTGAGCCGACGCGGCTCGAGCAGATGCAGAAGGCGCTGCAAGAGCGCATCCGGCAAGAGAACCTCAAGAAGCTAGAGAATGACAAGGCAGAGCGGATGCTGCAGGTGTATGCCGATGAGCAGGAGCGGGCCAACCGCCAGCTCTCCAAGTACGGCTACGACAGCGGCAGGGCACCGCCGGGCAGGGCGCAGGCGGGCACTAATGTGGGTGGTGTCCGCAACTACTTCCAGTCAAAGCGGCTAGGAGAGCCGAACGGCGGCGACGGGCTGCGGGGTAAGCCGCCGCTCCCCGCCCACCACCACAAGAACAGCGCTGGCCGGGACCGCGCCAATCCGCTTGTACCGCTCAACCACCGTGGGCCTCCGCCTCCCCCGGAGTACGATGATGGCGGCGTGCTCGGCCAGGGAGGCAGCCCGACCGGCATCCGGCACAGCCCGAAGCCGCAGGGCCGGAACAAGCTGGCCGGCCAGCCGCAGTCACAGTCCCAGCCACAGAGGCGCGCATACGGCACTCCGTATGACAGCGGCAATGAGAGCTCGGGCTACGAGGACCAGAACCTGGCGAACCTGACTTATAAGGTGAACAAGAAGAAGACGCCATCGCCCAAACTCCGCCAGTACCAGGCGTCTAGCGAGGAGGACCTGAACACCGAGGTGCCCCCAAAGCAGCCAAGCTTCCAGGAGTGGAAGCGGTCGCGGGCTGCTGGCAAAGCAAAGGTTGCCAACCTGCACTCGGGCCACAACAAAGGCGATCCACCGCCCATGTCCGATTTCCAGAAGTTTCAGGCGGAGCAGGACCGAGACCGGGCTGACCGGTTGCAGCGGTACCGCGACCGGCAGCAGCTGGGACGAGAGGACACGGCGTCCTCACCGGAAGTGGCCGCGGCGGGGGACGCACCGAGTCGCAGCAGTTCGAGCCACAGCGCCAGGGTGGCGGCCGAGTTGAAGCAGAAGGAAAAGCAGCTGCTCGACATGATCCAGAAGCAGCAGCAGGAGCTGCAGGCCATGAAGCTGCAGCGCGAGAAGGACGAGGCACAGGTGGGTAGTGCTATTGGTTGGTTGTTGGAGTTTTACGTCCTGGCAACATCGAAGGTCATATCAGGACAGATACCAGCTTGTGACAGTGCGCACTCATGGCAACTTTATAGTGCTGCCCCACTGGGAGACCATCCCACCAGCACCATGACCTGATATCCCACTTAGTCACATTATCCATACACTGAGCCAACCAGTCATTGCACTATCCTAATAATGGCGAGCGCCTGGCTAGAAAGCGACAGCTATCAATTTTTAAGTCATTGGTTTGACTTGACCAGGGTTCGAATCCCATGATTTACCAATACAATATTTGTTGCTACCTAGATTGGCGCTTTGCATTAATAGGATAGGGAGAGGTCTGGTTAGCTCGGTGTCAGGATAATGTGACTGATAGGGAAATGGGGTCATGGTGTTGGCGGCCTGTTCTCCCAGTGGGGCATCACTATAAAGTCGCCATGAGTGCACACTGTCACAAGTCAGTGCCCATCCTGATGTGACCTTAGATGTTGCCAGGATGTAAAACTCCAACAAACAAACTGAGGTGGGCTTTCCCTCCTTTTCTTTTTCTAAGTAGATTATTTTGGACACCTATTGTTGTTTGTCAGTGCTGTTACACTGGTCTTCCAGCCATGGCATGGTGAACTACCGATTATTTACCCAATTGTTTAAATCTTAATACTTGAAATAATCTCAACGATAAGAACAACAAATAGATGGTTTGTTTTTGTAAGTTGGTAGATTTGCAGCTTGATTATCAACAAGAGACATAATGGCAATTAATCTAGGTTGGTGGTCTAGTAGTTATAGTGTTGTCTTCTTGTGCGACCATTCTATATACCCTTCAGGCAAAGTCAAATCAAATTCTTTCTTTTTTTTCTAAATATAAAAAATAGGCACTTGTTGCTATCTGACCTGGTGCTTGATATTGTTTGGATAAGGCAAAGGCTGCTGGTAGGATAACATGATTCAATGGGATATATCATGCTGCTGGCTGTATCGTATCCTCAAGTGCTAGGACAGGGCAAGAGCTATTATAACATATGCTGGTCCGATAATATGATTCAGTTGGATATCATAATTCATATCATGCTACCAGCTGTACGGTATCTCAGTGCAGCAGCACTATTAAATCGTCAGAAGTACGTAACCATATTGTAGGGTCACAATTAGCTACCCGTCCTGCTATGACCCCAGTTGTGTGTTGCCTGCATGGGAAACCCCAATCAATTGTCGTGGGGGTGAGGAAAATGGGAAGCATTGCACATTATGACATAGAGCAGCATTCGAACGCACCTTTCCTGCCATTCCGGGGCTAACGTGTCAATCATTACACTACCCAGGCTCCCTGATGCAATCACCCGATCCATGTCTACTTGAATCTGTGGTTCCTTGCCTGAGAGGTCAGTGCAAACTACTGCATTTGTCCCCCTGGAATTGTAAGTCTTATAAATGGTTTACGTCCATAAGTCCTTTAATGCTTACAATTACACACATACAGGCAATGCACTTACATACACAGGGTAGATATCAACAAACATACAGCATGTAGCTTGTACATGATCCTGGCCACGGAAACCATTGTGTGCCAGCAGAGGTTTAGAAATAGCCGAACTCAGAAATATAGGTTGGGTGCAAAAGAAAGACTTCACAGGTAACGGTGTAATGTGATTGGCACACGTTGACGTCTAGTTACTTAATGGTTTATTCAAGCAGCGACTATCTACATTGGTCCCTCGGTAGCGGCGGGCTGCTCCCCTGCCAACAAACCGCAGCAACATACATAACAACGGCTGGGAAAAGAATCCACACACCACACAAGCAACACATATGGGCAAAGGTGACACAATGTGGCTGTATAATTCAAGAGAGTTAGATCAAAAGGGGCATACCAGTAGTAGCATCGGGATGTAAAAGAGATCTGAATGGCAGTGGTTATACAGCTGTAGGTAGTTTGGTCTGACGGTGATGGTTTTGTAAAATGGAGTGAGTGATAGTGCTTTTATTGTGCACATGGTGATTTGATACCGTGGTGCCTTCTGCTTGGTCAAATGGCACTAGTGCCATATAAAGTACTTATTTTTAAGGTAAACAAGTTTATTCATCTGAATACAATCTTTCTTCAGCCCTGAGACGCTGGTCTTCCGGCATCAGTCATTTACACAATTGCATATCAAGAACAATTTTAAGATAATCAAATATTATTATTACATTCAGCTAATTAAGGTTTTGTGGTATAACTAGTCTTTGCTTTGCGGGTGGTTTGTAACCTTACAATGGTTACTGGTTGCAGAACTGCATCATTTATAGAAAGGCTCTGATAAATCGGCCCAATCTTTGCTTGAAGATTAATCTTCAGTAGTGTTGTAGAAGCTGGGGACATCTTTACAACGTTGTAACGGCAAAGTGTTGAGGTGGCCCTGAATCTCTTTGGTCCGGCGGTAGTTGAGTGTTAGTTGGGCACTTGTATCCAGTCGACAGCAGCAAGAGTTTCGAGGAAGGGCGGGTAAAGATGGGTGCAGCGGTGGTTCCAGCAACGAGAACAAAGCGAGAGAAAACGTAAAGGTACAGGGCCCCACCCAAGCACCCAACTCCACTGGTCATGCAGAGGAGTATGCCTGGGAGAAAAAAAAAAGGGTAGAGTCTAGCAAAGAGAAGTGAGGAGATTGAGTCAAAGGACTGTGTCTATCTGCTCTATGGTGACCAACCAGCGAGCCATAGACATGGACAGAGTAAGAGTAGAAAGTGAAATGCCGGCGGGCTCCCCCTCCTGGAACTCTTTTCAGACATATCAAGGAGGAGCAAGGCCAGCGGAGAGGAGATAGAGAGAGGTGTGGACGAAGTGCGGTCCAGATAGCAAGTGACTAGTCTGGATCACAGATTCAGTGTATGCATTTATCATTTATATGTAGGTGGTGTTTTAGTTAGTTTTCTATACAGGGTTATGTTAGTACATTCCGGGTTTAGATATAATCCAAATTTAGCGAACTAAGTGGTTGTGATATATATAGTTCGTAGCAAGCATTCACTGTGTGCATTACTGTGGTACAGTCTGGACTTTGGTAACATCCTAAGGGATGTATCGGAGGAATAGACCCCCCCCCCCCCCCCCCCCCCCCCCCCCCCAGTTAAGCTAGTGATATCTATCGGCAGAATTTGGAACCACTCTAGTCGGGTCGTTTCCCTAACT
Organism: Branchipolynoe longqiensis; assembly: GCA_030323885.1. NCBI lineage: Eukaryota > Metazoa > Annelida > Polychaeta > Phyllodocida > Polynoidae > Branchipolynoe > Branchipolynoe longqiensis. The sequence continues at coordinate 139,648,817 of CM059186.1, forward strand.
GCCGATGACTTCACATGCTATATCTCCATAAAGAATGCTTGGAAAAATAATAAAATGCTTGATTATATTCAGATATTCATATAGCAACATGCATCAAGCTCTTATCCTTGTAATATATATATGTTTTTAAAGACAACTACATGTATATTGTATTTTTCTTCTGGGTTTCACCGCCGCTCTCTTCACGTGTATTAAACCCCACCAGTTAAGCTAGTGACATCTATCGGCAGAATTTGGAACCACTCTAGTCAGATACTAGACGGCGGGGTCTATTGGTTGGTTAAGATGAGTAAGATGGATAAGTGCAGAGTTATTAGTATTAGTACAGTGGTGCTCATTAGTACCTGTGTGCAGTTGTTTGGGGATGAGGTAGGGAGGGTGAGGTGATCGTTAACTACAGTTGTTGAGTACATTAAGTTATTGCACGATGGTTAGTAGTTATATTTAGTTGCAAGTTTGGTATGGATTAATCTTCGGTGATAACTGGTGAGTTAGAGCGTCCGTCTCCCGTGTTGGTAGATCATGGGATCGTGGGTTCGAATCCTGGTCGAGTCAAACCAATGAATTAAAAATTGATACTTGTCGCTTCCTAGCCAGGCAAGGAGCCGTGGAATGAGGAAGACCAGTCATCTGCGACTGAAATTTCCCCTGCTTAAACAACTAATGTACCCAAAAAAAAGGAAAAAAAGTGGAAAAAACTGGTGAGTGGTTTAGATGTTAACTTTGGTGTGGTGGTCAATTCTGGCGGGGTCAAGGTCCCAATGTTGGTGGGAAAATAGATATATGGGGGGGGGGGGGGGATCAGGGTAGAGAAGGTACAATAAGTGTTCGGTTTCACAGGTCACCATTTGGGTGTGTAAGTGGTTTCACTTTCACACACGCCTCAGCTTTTAGCTTGGACTCGTTTTAAAGTTGCATAGTTCGATGGTTTTGAGTTTCTGTAATTTTTCTGAGATAAATATATTGAATTGATTTGTATAATCTACCTTACTTTAGTTTGAGACAACTTTCATTTTAAATGGTTAAGTTTTGAGATATTTAAAGTGCAAACATGTCAAATTAGTTTTGGCAAGCAGGCCAAACCTCTGACACCATAGGCTTCAGCAGTAACAGGTTCTATTACATTTCCCCAGTATTCCCTTAGCCGGCCAGGTTATATATATATATACACGTCTGCCAGGAGACAAGTATGCGGGGGAAACACTTCCGAGCGAGTGGCGTGTAGCGCTCCGCGCAGGGGGCCGGCGAGGAGACACCCCCCCATCCCCCATCCCGTGAGCGGTGGGGGGGGGTGGGGGGTGGCAGGGACTCCAGAGCTTATTACATGCGATAATGAGATTATCACTATCCATATATATAGGATGTATAATGAATTATGCAGATATAAAAACAGGCGGAGTTTCATTATTATTTATTATTTCGTATACTTTGTTAGTTATATTATCGTCCAATCGTTGACCTGCCCGGGATTTGCCCCGGCTAGCCGGGCCCGAGCGCCACCACCGGGCGATATCTGCCCCGGGCAGTCACTCTGCCTCCTGATTTCTTCCTTACTCTATTACATAGCCTAACTTTATATATATATATAATATATATATACATATATATATTTATATATTTATATATATATATATATATATAAGGTGACTATATATGTGATGTATAATGCATTATGCGAGTATAGATGCAAGGGTAACATGTACATCCTATATTTCCTCGTACGCATAGGTGGAGCGCCCCCCCCCCCCTCCCAGCTGTCGGGTATTGCCGGGCGGGCGCCCCCTCGCGTCACACTCTGGAGGAAAACCGCAGCGAGTAGACGCGCTATCGCTCCCGCCCACGCTCCCGCTCCCGGGCCCTGCTGCTCCATGCTGCACCAACATCCACTAAAAAGCAGCTTGTCATATCCCTGCTGTATTACCATGCCAAACCCACTCTGCACCGTTTGCAGTATCCCTCACAAGCCGAAGGTTGTGGAGACCTGTGCTCGTAACCTGAGGGATAGTGCTGCGACAGAGGGGGTCCATACGAGGGCGTCCAGGCGCACCTCAGGGGAGCGCGCGGTGAGAACGAGGGAGCCGGAACCGGATATCGCCAGCTCGATACACCCTATGTCACTGGAGGACCGGGAACGCTGCGTACAGGCGGAGGTCGACGATATGGAGCTCGAGGAGCGGATCGCAGTGCTGCAACAGAGGCGCGACCACCTGCGCTAGAAACGCGCCAACAGACTCCGGCACCAACGATCATCGGCCACTTCCGGCGACGGCGGCTCAACCGGCCCCTGCGCAGCCGCCAGTGCCTGCCGGTGAGCACTCAACCTATGGCACTCTTAGAACGCGCCGTCGCTCTCGGGGACGCCACTGCCGCCGCCACAGCTCGCACTCTAGAAGTCGGTCCAGCAGCTCTACACGTAGACCACGAAGTCAGTGGTCATTGAAAAAATTCACCGTAGATTCCAAGGACTTGCGGAAACTGAACCCGCACAAACTCCTCGCTGCCTCAACCCTTTGGCTGCTGGACATAGATGACCTGGCGGTGCGCGACTATCGCGCATTCGTCGAACATATGCACTTCCTCTCGGTCAGGGCTATGACTGACGATTTTAAGGATGCTGCACACGTAGCCTATGACATTGCCAATAAGAAGAAGGCGGAAGTCCATGGGTTCATTGCCTTTGCTGAGGGATTCCGTGGGGCAAGTGTGGTCCATTATGGTCCGCACCATATGAAGCCACCCAAGCGGGGTCTGATGGCTCAGACAGGCCGCCGCCGAGGCAGCATATCCGTTAAAAGGACCTGTTTCCTCTGGAATAAGGATGGCTGCTCCAAGTCTGAGGAGGTTTGCGGCTACACCCACGCTTGTAGCAAGTGCGGCAGCAAAGCACACTAGGTCATTAAGTGCACCAGAGACTGACCGGATGGGCCGAGCACCCACGCCGGCCGACGGTATAGGGGTGGTTGGGTTGATGATGATATTGGGGGTATTAATATGGTTGATGACATTATTACTGATGATAGTTTTGGTTCTGAGACCCATTGCGGCACTTGCATGCCTTGTTTCATGGTGGATTGTCACAACATTGATTGCCCTGCTGCAGATGATGATACCATTAAAACCCCTGCCCATACCATCGCCACTGATTCCGGCGCTGGTCTGGCCCCCACTGTTGATAACTTTGCGTGTGTTGACCATTTTAAGTGTGAGGTTATTGAGGATATAGTAGAACGTACCGCCGCTGCTAGCCGCGCTGCCACTGTTGATATCTTTGCTTGTGTTAACCGTGTTACATGTGAGGGTATTGATGATATAATTGAATGCACCACCGCTGCTAGCCACGCTGCCACTCCTGATAACGTTGTATGTGTTAACCGTGTTACATGTGCGGTTATTGATGATATAGTTGAACGCACGTCCACAGCTAGCCGCGCTGCCATTGCTGATGATAGTGTTGCAACCCCCGGGAGACGAGGTTCCGCACTTGGCGGGAAATATCGCATCCCTTCACTTGATAACCCCAGTGCGGGTTATGCCCCTGGGATGGGACCGGCTAATAAATTTATTATGTGTGACGCCGCTGCGGCGATAGATTTACTGATACTCCCGTCGGCGGCGATGCCACATCTGCCGGCTTTAATTTGCCGACCTGCACTAATGAGTTCTTTATGATCGCGGGCGGCGATCGTGAAGTGGTAATTAGCAGTGGAGGCGAGAGCCGTGATATTGGGCACCGCTCAACCACCCCAGCTGCCGCCGGCCCTCATAGTGCTGCAGATGAGGGCTCCTGCAGTGGTCCCACCATCCGCCCAGATACTGCTGGGACGGAGTGGCCTGGCCATGCCCCATTGATGGAACTGGGGGCTGGATGCGAGTAGACAAGATCGACTCAAACCAGCTGCACGTCGCGGCCCGCGAGGACGCGGATAGTGACCCACTAATTTTTTGCGGGTGGGATGGTTGTGCCCGTGGCTGCTGCACCTGCGCCCACACGGTCGGAGGCCACACTGTTCAACTGCACCCCTGTCAGGTCTTCTGTGAATTGTTCCTGTAGTGTGACACTGACCCCGACTGGGAATATATCCTGCATGGAGTGATATTCGGTTTTCATGTCATTAACAAGGCCTGTGGCGCACGCTACTGCCCCACACTAAAACGCACACGTGACACAGGGCATCGCGCATTGATATCCAAAATGTTTGAGTCGGAGATAGCGAGTGGTTTCGTCTCTTGGGTCGACCGCAGGCCCACATACATCCATGACGTCTTCTGTGTGCCCAAGGATGGAGGCCGTGGATGGACGATTGTTGACTGCAGCAGGCCCGCTGGTGAGTCGGTTAATAACTTCACCGACGAGACATGCGTTAAGTTTTCGTACAAGAACTTGGACGGTGTGGTGGACATGATGTCGCAGAGTGACTATATGTCCACTGTGGACATAAAGGATGCATACAGGGCAGTCAGCATACACCCTCGTGACAGGGACAGGCAAGGCCTTCAATGGAACTTCGAGCCGGATAAGGGCGGACCCACCTATATGCAGGATAACCGTCTGTGCATGGGCCTCTCCTCAAGCCCATATGTGTTTAGTAAAATTTCGGACTTTGTTGTCCGTTGTGCGATTCGTGAGGGATTCGAATGGGTAGTCAACTACCTGGACGACTTCTGCATCATCAGTGCCGATTCTGAGGCTGGCTGTGGTGACCAGGCCAGGCTGGTCGCAATACTGAGGCGCATTGGCTTCCATATTAGTTTCAGAAAGCTTGCTTCTCCCCGCTACCTCTGTTAGGTTTCTCGGAATAACAGTGGACTCGGTGGCCCTCGAGATGCGCCTCCCACTGGACAAGCTGGCAAGTACGGGGACACCGTAAGGTCACATGGCGCGAACTTGAGCGCCTTGGTGGACTCCGTGCACACTGCAGTAAGGTAGTTTGTGGCGGTAGGACCTTCTGTCATCGAATCTATGACGCCATAGAGACGGTCCGGGAGCCTACTTCTATGTGCGACTCTCTTCGGGGTTCAGGGAGGATGTCGATTGGTGGTGCGGCTTCGCAGCGCGTTTCAATGGCAAGGCCAGGATATTAGGCCCCTTTGCCTACCACGTCGCTTCATACAGCGACGCCCCTGGTTTCGGCTATGGCGCCCTGCATGGCTCGGACTGGATCGCCGGCGCTTTCAGTCCGGGTGACGATGACAAGATTTGTAGTGCCATTGGGCATCACCACGTACCCCCCGACCCCTCATGTGCCAGTGCCCATATCAATGCACGTGAGATGGCGGCGGCCTATGCTGCAGCGGTGTGTTGGTCGCGAGTCTGGCGCGATAGCGCTGTCGTCATGGTGATGGATAGCGCAACTGTCCATGCTGCCCTTAATACCGGCCGTTCTAAGAGCCCGGAGGTGATGGCCTTCCTCCGTAGGCTCTTCTGGCTCTCTGTGGAATATAACTTTGAGTTTTCTTCCGTGTTCATCCCTAGCGAGGACAACACAATCTGCGATGCACTAAGTCGTTTTGATGATGCGGACTGCACTGCGCGACTGCGTGACTCCGTGATGCTGACCCCGCTGGCGCTCTGTTGTAGTAACATATTCTTTTCTCCTGACCCTTGTCTCTTCAGGAGCCACGGAGCTGCTGAAGGAGAAAGTGCTCTACAAGAGTCAGTCATATTCAACAAACTCGATTTTGACGAGGAACGTCCAGATGAGGCGATACCTGGAGTTTGTGGGGGAATTCTCGGCAACTGTCTCTCCCCTACCATGCCCTCCGGTGCAGGTGGCCCTCTATGCAACCTGGTTGGCCAGGTCCCTGAAGTACTCCTCAGTCCTCAACTACTTGAGCGGGCTGAACTACTTCCTTCGTCAGGAGGGGTCAGAGCCTATCTCCTACACCGACTACGAGGTCACCTCCACGCTCCAGGGCATCCGCCAGATGCACGCGGTTACTCCGCGGCGGGCGGTGCCTATCATGCCAGAAACACTGATCCGGATGTTCAGGTGCCTGCCCGACACCCGCGGCCACCAAGCTTGGCACGCGGCTTTGCTCTGCAGCTTCCGGGCTCTGCTCGGGAAGTGCCAGGCGACCAAGTCAGAGTCGTCCCTCCTGTGAGGGGACTTCCAGTTCTTCCCCTGGGGGATGATCATATCCATCAGGCGGTCATAGACAATCCAATTCAAGGAACGGGTCCTGGAGGTTCCGGTGGCACGATGCATGAATCGCGCCATATGTGCAGTTCACTGGATGGAGACGCACTTCCGGGAGACGCCAGCGCCGGCTGACGCAGTGGCCTTTCGTACCCCTCTGGATGGCGGAAGCTCCTCGCCTCTCTCCTACTCCATCTACCAGTCGACACTCCTCGCCTTCGCCAAAAGGGCTGGACTCGATCCCACCACTGTCCCCTCTCACTCACTCCGACGTGGTGGGTACACATACCTGACGATGTGCGGAGCAACGATCAAGGAGCTCAGAACCAGGGGTGATTGGCAGACTGACACTGTCTTCACCTATCTCCAGACCCCCCTTACGATAAGGATCATCACCGATATGAGGGTGGCTACCTCGTTAGCTGCCTCTCACCCTGAGACAATGGAGTATTAACTTGAGATGAGACTGCTAAGTCCTGAGAGACATTTGGTTGGGGGATCCTTGGGATCTTGGCTATTAATTCCTGAGCCAGTTATTAAAGACAAACCAAACTTATGTTCTTTTGTGTACCGGGAATTTATATATATATATATATATATATATATATATATATATATATATATGTGTCTGTGTGTGATGTGTAGCGCATTATACAAGTATAAATGAAAGGGGAACATATGCTTTATATATCTATTTCTCCGTGGTCATTGGTGGAGTGCCACCGCCCCCGCCCCCCTCCCCCAGCTGTCGGATTAATTGGTGGGTGGAACCCCCGTCGCGCCACACACACTGGAGGAATTATATCTATAACACCACAATCACAGAATTCAAGTAATTTCATGGTTTAAAGCATAGGGTATGTTCTGCATTCATGTAACGCCGAACTCTCCTTTATAGTCTGAACTCCAAAAAGTAGCTGCTCAGACCTACACGGGCATGCAGACAGACAGACAGACATACAGGTAGGCAGTAGCGCTCAGTCAGGTAAACTAGAAGTGTTAGATTTCTCATTGATCTTCTTTGAGGCACAGATACTCAATGTTGGCAGATGACCAGCTCTTCCTGGAGAAATACTTAGATCTGGTCAATAAATAGTGAGCGAGCACGTGCAGAGAGGAAGTGATTTGCCTGTTTTAATGGACCAGCAATAGGCTCACACTACGTCTTCACCTGCAGCAGATCAGGGGCAGCCTTTGCCGAATATTAAAACTCTATCAAACTAGATAGTATATATAAATATTTACATGTATACATTATATATAATATATATAGTATCTAGTTTCATAGAAGTTTGATATATATATATCATTTATATTTATACTATGTATACTAAGTACATATATATTTATAATTTATATACATAGTATATATAGTATTTATATTTTTACTATTTATACTATATATATTTATTTCATATACATAGTATATGGTATGTTCAGTATAGTATATAGTATATATAGTACATTAGTATACATAGTATATGTCGATACAAGCTGTTCAAGAGAAGAAATAGAATCCACTGCAAGCAACTCTTCTTCGTCAAAAGAGTTGCTGACGTATGGAATAGCCTCCCGAATTATGTTGTGGAAGCCTCAAGTTATAAGGCTTTTGAAGGATTGGTTGTATCAAGATATATATAATTATGAAGTGGCTCTGCTCTCATGTCACACAGGCCAGTGTAACGATGATATCGTTTCAAGTTCATCAGACAACTACAATCTGCATACATACAGGCCTGTCGTCCAGTAAAAACCGAAGTTAATCTAGTACATATAATATATATATAGTACATATGGTATATAATATATATATATACATATGTGTATATATATATATATATATATATATATATATATACATATATATATATATATATATCTATATATATATATGTGTGAGACTGTCTCAAAAGGTGCTAAGCAATATGGGATAAAACTTTGTACATTGTAATGATCAACATACTATCTCAGTATCTGCTTATGCATTTGCTCAGGATAAACTGTTTTGTTTTTTACATGGTTTTTCATAATCCCAATAGAATACATATTGATTTGAAGCAAATGTCCTTGTGTTTTCAGTGCAACCGTTTCTGTGCTGTTTTGTGTCAATCGTTACAATGGACAAAAAAAAGAAAACATTCGTTCCTCTCGTATCATTGTAACTGTACACGCATATTTAGCGACTCAATACTGCTGGTTTACTTGATATAATTAATAGCCTTGTTCGAAAATAACTTGAGCATTTTACTCGCATAATTTGGGGGGAAATTAGCGTTCATTGTGTTCGTAAACCACGCTGCGGAAATTGTGTGTGTATGGGGAGCAACAGTGGTTGCTATACTGGCCTCAATAGAGGAGCAGTGGTGGTCTGTAGTGGGTGGGTTGGGGGGGGGGGGGGGTGTTACGGAGGGGCGGCCGTAGTCTTAGCAAATTGGCATTAAAGTATCACAGGCCGATACTTAAAGTAAAACCTAGCACATGACTTCAAGTTTTACTACAACACACTTGGTACACACATTTACAGTTTACTTTGTCGAGATGACTGTATGCACTGGTGAAACACTGTGCGCCTCCTCCACCCCCATACACACCCGCCCCCCGCTTTCACCCCATTCCGAGTCACACACATACACTGCGGTAATGGGGGTTACTTGGCTCAGTGTATTATCTTAGTACCTGCAAATGTTGATTACGTCTTTGCTCGTATCGATCAGGCGGGTCAGAACGCCACAGCCATGGTTAATAATGCAGTGTGTGAAAGGACAGGTGCGGGATGGGGTGGGTGTGGTGGGTGGGTGTGGTGAGGGAGACAGGGAGGGCTCGATTCTTACCTTGTGGGTAGTATCAAAGACCTTATAATACTAAGACGGCTCACTCCATATCTCTCCCATGGTAATGTAAATTTCGCAGTGCCACCTTGTGGTGGGTTTGATCAGCCTGGCTGCTGGTTGGTGTTTCACATGTAAACACATACAATTATATTATACATGAGATAGGTAAGTATGAATACACATCAATATGAAATTGCTATGAACAAATACACATCATCATCGGCATCATCATCATCATCGCCATCATCACACATCTTTCACATTCATATATACATTTATACATATAATATAGCAACTGTTTAACCAAGAGAAAGGCCATCGCACCAAGTGGTGGGTTTGATCATTTTGATTACACAGTACAGGCTGAGTGAGCCGTCTTAGTATTATAGGTTCTTTGGTAGTATATATATATAGGTAGTGAATTGAAGGTTGGATTCTGGCGTTGCTCGCTCTGATTACGAGAGTGTTGAGTTAGTTTCTTCACGTTACTACCCTAACTGCGGGTGTACCTGTTAGAGGAAGTGGATCCTGGAAGGATTGGGTTTATTCTACACGTTACCCATTGTGGGTGTCACAAATAGTTGAGCCTGTAGGGGGGGGGGGGGGTTGTATTTCTTGCTGACGTTACTCACTTTTGATGTCAGAGACCTGGGGTTTGCCGCTCACCTTACTGACTGTGGGTCTTGGAAGGTGCTGGACAGTTGCTGATGGTGGGCCTTGGACAGTTGGGGCTGTTTCTCACCTTACTGACTGTGGGTCTTGGAGGGTCCTGCACAGTTGGGGCTGTTTCTCACCTTACTGACTGGGTCTTGGAGGGTCCTGCCCAGTTGGGGCTGTTTCTCACCTTACTGAATGTGGGTCTTGTACAGTTGGGGCTGTTTCTCACCTTAGTGACTGTGGGTCTTGTACAGTTGGGGCTGTTTCTCACCTTACTGACTGTGGGTCTTGGAGGGTCCTGCACAGTTGGGGCTGTTTCTCGCCTTACTGACTGTGGGCTTCGGAGGGTCCTGCACAGTTGGGGCTGTTTCTCACCTTACTGACTGTGGGTCTTGGAGGGTCCTGCACAGTTGGGGCTGTTTCTCACCTCACTGACTGTGGGTCTTGTACAGTTGGGGCTGTTTCTTACCTTACTGACTGTGGTTCTTGTACAGTTGGGGCTGTTTCTCACATGACTGAATCTGGGTCTTGAATGGTCCTGCACAGTTGGCATTTATGAGACATATATTGCTGGATAGAATAAATACTAATGTAATTTAATAGAACCTGTCACAGCTGAATCCTATGATATCCAACATTTCGACGTGCACACCAATATGGTATGTTTTCATTTCAAACATCGCCATTGTTAATTCTCTCAAATAAAAGTGACTTCAAATTAAAGTAAACTAGATTATAATGATTAACCTAATCTATTTATACAAATCAAGATGACAGAAACCGTCGGATCATGCAATTCTAATAATATAGCGTGAACGATTCTATATCCACCCCCCTAGTGGTATGGGGAGCTTGTTGCTAGGACACTTCTCACTTGTTTACCTGTTCCATTGTTGCTGATTGTCAGTGTTGCTGCTTCCCGCTCACCTGAGCAAACCGGAAGTCACCAGTATCAGTTCCCCCCCCCCCCACATCCCACACACACACATCCCACGCCCCCACAGCAGAACCCTCGGGCGTATTCGATTAACCAACTCGGGTGAACCGAGTCACTTTTTGGCGCATGCGCAAATCCTACAGACTTGGATTGAATAAACGAATACGTTTCTCCACGCTCGGGGTGGAAAAGATGGTGGCTTAATCCAAAACCTTTTTTTTTTTTTTTAATAACCGATAAAACTACAGCAAAATAGGGTTTGTTTTATGCGTTTTATGATTGCATAGTTTAGTTATATTTCCATTTCATTAATCTGGGTTATTTCAACAAAAAAACATGTAGGACGGGTACTGGTAGCTGTTATCCTACAGGACAGTACCAGCGCAAATGTGACGTCATCGTTCCTAGTCACCCCCAGCCAAGATGTGGGTTACTGGGGTCTGGCCTTTTTGCACACCACATTTGTTTTTGTCGACTCCACTCGCTGTGTTCTATTTGAAATTCTAGCAACTCGGGTGACCCGAGTCGCCCGGGTCGTGTTAATCGAATACGGCCCTCATGAAAAGACGGAGGTTGGACTCGTGGATCAGTGTGTTACATTTAGATCACCTGCACCATTCTTTCCTGCTTTATATGAAACTTGTTATATTTGCTTAATCAAATATTGTTGAGATGACTAGGGGCGGTGGCAGAATCAGTAGACCACAGGCCTCGCGTGCAGGAGATCAGGAATTCGGTTCCTGGTCGAGTCAAACCAATGACTTATAAAATTGATACTTGTCGCTTCCTAGCCTGGCCCTCGGCATTAATAAGATAGGGCAAGGACTGGTTAGCTCAGTGTCAGGATAATATGACTGAGTGGGATATCGGGTCATTTTGCCAGTGGCCTGATTTCCCAGTGGGACAGCACTATAAAGTCACAATGAGTGTGCACTGTCACAAGTCGGTACCTATCCTGATATGACCTTAGGTGTTGCCAGGACATAAAACTCCAACAACAAATTCAATAGATAAATAGTACCTTTAATTACTTATTCTTAGTTCAATGTGGGGTGAGTGGGGTGGGAGTGGAGGGTCGAAGAGCACAGTGGCAGTTTGTGCAGGCATATCCTACAATAGATAAAAGATTCACCCGGTACTTGTAGTACATGGGTGAAGGACAACGTACTGTAAATACGAGCGACAATAGCTTTAGTATGGAACTGGAACTAGAAACTGTGGCTCCAGTATCAAATGGCTACCCATATAGGCACAGAGTTGGTGAAAAGGGAGAGAATGCAAAAAGACAAGATGGCGGTCATAGAACGCCGTCGATTTCACTTTTAAATCTTATTAAACTAGATGTTTTATTATATTTTTCAACTCAAAGGTAGCCAGGAAATATGAAGACATATACAAAGAATAAATGTTGCTTCTTAGATTGTGAAATTAGGCTCTCATAAGCCGTGTTTACACGGGGAATTGTGAAACGATTAGACAAATCGATTCATATGAAGCGATGTAGTGGTGCGTTTACACGAGCGAGTTTGAAAGTGTTTCGGCGCCGGGAACCAGCAGGTGCCTGTAGCCGGCAAGCAGTGCTATTTGTTTATTTTACACACGTCGATTCGACGCAGATGTAGCTGCTACGTTAATATCGCTTGGAATTTAAGGTTAATTTAATTAAATTTCATTATTTGAGTCTGTAATTCTGTTAAATATGATCGCATTCACTAGATTTCGGCGTAATCGGGCCCTAACACTGCCGGGCACCAGCGATTAGTTACTGCTCCCCCTGTAGCTGGCAAGCTGTACTATTTTATCCTATCTCCTCCCAGGAACCAGCTGAATCGCTTCATATAAACCACCTCCCGAGGTGGTATAGATGAACCGTTTCATATGAAGCGATTCAGCCCTAAAACGCCACAGCATCACGTTTACACGGCAAATGTGAATCGATCTAGGCAAGGCGTTTCATATGAGGCGTTTTAAATCGCCCGTGTAAACACAGCTTTTAAGACTCATTTCATTGACCCGATTTTTCGACCGTTTTTATATAAGGCTGGTCTTCACCCGTGTACTGGGAGTATCGGGTGAATCCTTTATCTAATCCTACAACTGCAATAACCTACACTGGTTCCTGTGTGTAGCATAACAGACTGGCAACTACCACCACCAAATGACCTTCATTGTTAAGCAGTGTGGTGCACATCCGTTACGATTGCAGGGTGCTGTATTTTGAAAATAGAATATGATCTTTATCCCATGGCTACATAATTATAATTCTGTTAGCGGTAAGCAGAATCGGAGCACCATGTTTTATTAACAACAAGGCTATATCTAGAAACTTAACCCACCAAATACAGCACTGCATAGACCCTGCATGCGTCCAATCTATAGCAATATCAATTCGTAGCTTATGCCCACTATACACAATACGGGATTTGTGAATAGATTTTCGTGATTGTTGGCAGTGTAGTAAAACCGCACACTGGTGATATTCTATAGAGAAACTATCCCCTTTTCTCCTCCAAATATTATAGTTGCATGGTCCGATGCCGTTTGAATTTTTATTTATTTTTTAGATAAATATATCAAATTGATCGTTATAACCTAGTAATCATTAGTCCGGAGTAACTTTGATGAAAAATGGCTAGTTTTGAAGCAATTTAAGCTGAAAGAACCCAAAATACTTTCAATAAGCTTTCCAAAAGTCCTCGAGCTATGACGCGTATTGACACCTCGCGATGACCGCGTTACATATATGGTAGTTAGAATGAGGGTATGGGTAATTATGCCACAAGACTGACCTAATTACTTAATGAGTGTTCCTGTCTCAAATTTGGTGTCCAAGGGGATGAGGTAATAAATTCACTGATCATTCTTTATAGGCTGTTCCCAATCCTTAGCTAATGCACTAGTATCTAAGTTGGATATATAGAACCAAATTTATATAAGTGTTTTGGTTTTGAAAAAAATATGTTTCATCGGACCATGCAACTTTAAAGGTACCTTACACTAAAGTCGTATTCATGCTCGCTGAAGAAATATAGCCGAAAAACAGAAAAATAAGCTGGAATTGCAACGTTTATATCGATGGATGTATGGCGATCTTAACCCTTCCATGCCGCTTGTATGCTGTGGTTGGTTATGAATGTGTAATGCTCGTATTGATAAGTAGATTAATACTGGCTGGGCGGATGTGTAAATGTTCAACAGTGTAAACCAAAGGTACATAGCCTAGTCAGCATCACCTCAGAGATGATCGCAGCTTTGGTCCAACCATGATGTTCAGGGACCAGACGGGGTGGCCGAATGAGGTAGAGCGTCCGTCTCCCGTGCTGGTAGATCCTGGGTTTGAACCCTGGTCGAGTCAAACCAATGACTTAAAAATTGATACTTGTCGCTTCCTAGCCTGACGCTCGGCATTATTAGGATAGGACAAGGACTGGTTGGCTCAGTGTCAGGATAATGTGACTGAGTGGGATATCGGGTCATGGTGCCGGCGGCCTGGTTTCCCAGTAGGACAGCACTATAAAGTTGCCATGAGTGCGCACTGTCACAAGTCGATACCCTTCCTGATATGACCTTAAATGTTGCTAGGACGTAAAACAACAACAACTGTTATTCAGTGAATAAAAGCTAGTTGTAAAATATTCCGATTTACGGCATTGGGGGGAATGCAAATGTTCTATTACTGATTGGGTATACGTGACCAGGTGCATGTATGTGTATATGTAGGTGCTGGTGGTGCTTGAGTGAGATGTAAATAGACATAATGGAGCTGGCAGGGCTGTGTCAAGTTGCCAATACTATTTATTTATTTAAAACAACAAATTTACATTAAATTTACAACTTAAAATACACTGAACCTAAATTAAATCCCCATCGTGTGGTTAGAACTCATCTGGCGTTATACATATTACATCGTGTTGAAAACAGATGATCATATGTTCTTCACGCCTCGTTTTCAACAATGCGTGAATACGATCAGTGGGTAGTGTTATGAATCATATGAGCGTTATATACATGTATATATTTTCTCTGTTGTTAATTATTTCTAATGGTTTCTATTTTGACGTCAGAAGCGACAAGAACAGGTAACTTTCAAATTAAAATACCTTCTTAATACACTGTGCACACACACCTACTGAGCGTTGTAATGTGTTAGTCAGTAAGCAGCACTTGTACCTTTTATTTTCACCTTCAGATATCTTGGTCATCTCTTCCATATATATGTTGTCTCAAATGTCTACCAGCACCATATAGGATAAGTATTACCAGCCCACACATGTTTGGGTGCTAAGCATTTTATTCACCTTTGAAGTTTCTCAGAAACTCCTCCTTTCCTCTTTTCAGTGTAAGAACCTACTTTTGCTTTTAACAACCTTCCACATTTCCTCGCTATTAAATGTCTCTAACCCTATATATACATATATATATATATATATATATATATATATATATATACCATATTATATTATATCTATATATATATATAGTTGGACCATATTCAATACCATATTCTTTTAGTATGGTGGCACATCATATACCACATAAAGTGTATATTAGATTTAAACCAGACGGGAAAGCCGAATGAGTTAGAGCGTCCGTCTCCCGTGTTGGTAGACCATGGGATCGTGGGTTCGAACCCTGGTCGAGTCAAACCAATGACTTAAAAATTTATACTTGTCGCTTCCTAACCAGGCGCTCGGGATAATTAGGATAGAGCAAGGACTTGTTGGCTCAGTGTCAGGATAATTTGACTGAGTGGGATATCAGGTCTTGGTGCTAGCGGCCTGGTCTCCCAGTGGGGCAGCACTATAAAGTCACCATGAGTGTGCACTGTCACAAGTCGGTACCCATCCTGATATGACCTTAGATGTTGCTAGGAGGTAAAACACCAACAAACAAACTATTAGATTTGAGAAAGAACTCCCCACCACCACACTCACAGTCACAAAATCACCTGAAGCACCTCTTCACCCTCGTGTAATTATTTATCCCCCTTTCTCATCGTGACATATTTTGAGCATGTCCCATAATCTATGATTTTTTTATGAGTGTCAATGCACTGATTTGTGTCAATGCACTGAAGTCTCTTCACTTCCCAACTTCCTGTTGTATAGTATGGTATTTTCTGCCCTTATTTAATACAGTAGTAAATCTTCCCACTGTAATAAGTTACATGTAAACTGGACTGGTGAACCAAATGAAGCTAAGTCCCAGATAAGGATTAGAACATTTATAAAGACCACAATTCGCGTCTACAGTGAAACCCCGTTTAACTGGTCAGCTGGGATTCTAATATATATATCTAAGCCATAATGGCAATATATTTTATAATATATAAATCTCTCTCTATATATATACACACACATACATATACTATATATATATGTACACACATATATGCAAATATACATATTATATATATATATATATATAATATGTATATGTGTGTATATATATATATGTATATATATATATATATATATATAGGATGTATAATTAATTATGCAGATATAAATAGGCGGAGTATCGTTATTATTATTTATTTCCATTATATTACTTTGATATATTATTGTCCAATCGCTGACTTGCCCGGATTTGCCCCGGTTGCCCACTACTAGCGCCACCATCGGGCGCTTTCCGCTGGCAACCCCTCCCGGCAAGTCACTTCCATACGCGATTTCAAACTTTTACCGGTATGCCTGTTATCTCGCTATGCCCAGACGCTCAATAAAAGTGTCCGACCCAACACTCGTCTGTATCCGTCCTTTTCTTACATAGCCATACTTTATATATATATATATATATATATATATATATATATATATATATGTTACTTGTTTGTGTGGTGGGCAGCCAGGTAAGCGCGCCACAGTTCACTGTCAAGTAACAAGGACGTGGAAACAACAGGTTGGTATTTTAATGGTAATGACTTCCATAACGTTATAATTGTATAATTCGTATGCATCATATATATATATATTATATAATATGTCTCGTTATCTTTACTGTACATATATATAATGTACAATACAGATAAAGATATATATATATATATATATATATATATATATATATATATTTATATATATATATATATATATATATATACATATACATGAAAACCCTGACAGATCATTCTCCCTCTTTTTATTCGCTCAGGAGGAACGAGAGGCACAGCAAGAGCGTGAGAAGAGAAAAAGGGAGCTGGCAGAAGGACGGGGGAAACGGAAGCGTGAACAGAGGGAGCAGGAGCGGCGGGAGCGCGAGGAGAGGGAGCGGGAAGAGAGGGAGCGGGAGGAGAAGGAGCGCGAGCCGAGCCCACAACCGCCGGTCCTGCGGAAGGCGAGGCGGGTGAAGCCGGTGCCCGCCCGCAAGGCGGTGCCACCGTCGCCGCCACCCTCGCAGCCCGGGGAGCAGTTTTTCGACACCTCGGACGCTGTGCAGTTCTACGCGGACGCCGCCGCCGAGGCGGGCGCCGACACGGCGGGCGGGCAGCAGGAGCTGGTGCCGTGCGGGCTGTGTGGCCGGCGCTTTGCGGCCGACCGCATCAAGCTCCACCAGGTGACGTGCGAGAAGGTGCAGCGGAAGGCGGCCAATCGCAAGGCCTTTG
The DNA here is from genome assembly GCA_030323885.1 of Branchipolynoe longqiensis. Classification (NCBI taxonomy): domain Eukaryota; kingdom Metazoa; phylum Annelida; class Polychaeta; order Phyllodocida; family Polynoidae; genus Branchipolynoe; species Branchipolynoe longqiensis. The sequence continues at coordinate 139,665,983 of CM059186.1, forward strand.
ACGCCTCCAAGATGCGCACGGGCGGCACGGAGATGGCGCAGTACGTGAACACCAAGAAACCGGAACCCAAGGTGTGCACGCTTTGCTCGGTCGGCTTGGTGGCCTTGTCTGCTGCTAGCCTCACTGTCTGTTGTTGTTTTTGTTGTCGTTGCATTCATTGATTCGTGAAGGGAAAATTTGAGATTGTGTATTTTGGTAATGAGGGAATGAATCATTGCCTTTTCTCCTCCAAAATGTCATCCCAATAATGTAAATCCCATCCCCTCCTCTCCCCGATTGCATCCTCCATCCACTGTTCTCCCGTGCCAACAATGTAAAACCTATAAGCCCCACCTCCTCTTCCGGATTGTATCGTCTCTCCACTGTCCTGCCGTGCCAACAATGTAAAACCTATAAGCCCCACCTTCTCTTCTGGATTGTATTGTCTCTCCACTGTCCTGCCATGCCAACAATGTCAAACCTATAAGCCCCACCCACCCCCAGATTGCCTCTTCTCTCCACTGTCCTGTCGTGCCAACAGTGTAAAACATATAAGCCCCACAACCCTGATTGCCTATTCTCGCCACTGTCGTGCCAACAATATAAAACCTATAAGCCCCACCCCCTGATTGCCTCTTCCCTCCACTGTCCTCCCGTGCCAACAATGTAAAACCTATAAGCCCCCTTCCCCGATTGCCTTTTCTCTCCACTGTCCTGTCGTGAAAACAATGTAAAACCTATAAGCCCCCTTCCCTGATTGCCTTTTCTCTCCACTGTCCTGCCGTGCCAACAATGTAAAACCTATAAGCCCCCTTCCCCGATTGCCTTTTCTCTCCACTGTCCTGCCGTGCCAACAATGTAAAACCTATAAGCCCCCTTCCCCGATTGCCTTTTCTCTCCACTGTCCTGCCGTGCCAACAATGTAAAACCTATAAGCCCCCTTCCCCGATTGCCTTTTCTCTCCACTGTCCTGCCGTGCCAACAATGTAAAACCTATAAGCCCCCTTCCCCGATTGCCTTTTCTCTCCACTGTCCTACCATGTCAACAATTTAAAACCTATAAGCCCCTCCCCCAATTGCCTTTTCTCTCCACTGTCCTGCCGTGCCAACAATGTAAAACCTAGAAGCCCCTCTCACCCCCGATTGCCTTTTCTCTCCACTGTCCTGCTGTGCCAACAATGTAAAACCTATAACTTATAAGCCCCACCCCCCGATTGCCCATTCTCTCCACTGACGTGCCAACAATGTAAAACTTATAAGCCCCCCCCCCCCCTGATTTGCCTCTCTCTCCACTGTCCTGCCGTGCCAACAATGTAAAACCTATAAGCGCCACCCATCCCACCCCCCGATGGCCTCTTCTCTCCACTACCGTGCCAACAAAGTAGAGCCTAATTATAACAGCTCCTTCTGCTAGTGCACCAACAAGGTACAACCTATAATTGCCCTTTCTCCTTTTCAGAAGAGGGATACGGGCGACTGGCGCAAGAAGCGCGAGGACTTCATCAAGGCCCTGCGCTACGCGAAGCAGGTGACGGCGGTCGAGCAGCAGGGCGGCGACGTGAGCGCGCTGCCGCCGCCGCCGCGCACAGAGAACGCGCACTACAAGCAGTGCCCCTGGTGCGAGCGGCGCTTCGCCCCGGAGACGGCCGAGCGCCACATACCCAAGTGTAAGGACATCAAGTCGCGCCCGGCGCCCGTCAAGGCCAAGCCACTGCGCCGCGGTCGGTAGCTGGAGCGGGGGCCAGCCGCCATCGGGCAGGGGTGACCTGGGTTCACCCCGTGCAACTACAGGAAAATGAACAGGATTTCAATTGTTGTCGATTTTTTGTTGTTTATATATATATAATATATATATATAATATATATGTGATAAATATATATATATAATGACCCGCCATTTTAGGTCTGACCTGTTCTCAGCCTCTATATATGTATATAATATATATTATATAATATATATATGTGATGTGTATGTTTGATACTCATTAGCAGCCTTTTACAATTGTCAACATTATCACAGGTGTACAAACTATATTCTGCGGGGAGGAGAGTAATTGGCGTCGTATGCTTTTTGAAAATACAAATATATGTCCATTTATGTTTTATCACCTTTTATAGTAAGATAGCAACATTTTATTGTGTACACTTTTTTCGGGGGGAGGGGGGCTCTGTACACTTGTGATAATGTTGTGTATGGCCCTTATTCACGAATGACCAAAAAGAGGCTTTTGTAGCTTTCACTTCTATATTTATGTCATAATGTGATAAATAATTTCATCTTTATTTTCTAGTCTAAACCAACGACATATTGGCTCATAGTGAGCAGGGCCCTATGTCTTTAAGAGAACCGCTACTCCGGTTGTATGAAGCTACCTACATATGTAGACTGCTTTTGTTGAATCAAGTGGGCTTTTAATATTTTATTTATCACAATAGCAATATTCTCAGTGCCGAAGCATTGGCCTTCCGGCCTTAGTGGATTTGTGATCGACACTAACTGAATTGATCAATAAACAGTTTGTTTGTTGTTGTTTTACTTCTAGCAACATCTAAGGTCATATCAGGACGGGGTAAATAAACACATGATGGTGGAGGTAGACTTGGGTTGGGGGTATAGATAATAGTCGTGTACTGGAACCAAAATGTGTAATGATACCAACGTAGTATATCAATATCTTGTCTTAAAGAACAAATAGTTGTGTCAACTAGGTCCTACAGCGGTCAGCGATTTCATAGACTATACTTGTGCCATCCAATGGAAAAACGATGTCCACCATATATCTAAGGGGCCATCCAAAGTTTTCAACATTTTCACGGACATACAATGCTACATATGCTACATATCCAGAACCCCCCCACCCCCGCCCCTTTCTCCCCAAAGTAGTACACCAATATTTTACTACAGAAAATATAGCCAATAATATGAAGATTTTAAATATAAATATTTTATTAAATGATAAAAGTTGTACTTGACTGACACCCCACTCCCTAACTCCCCCTCTCATGCGCTTTATATCACCGTGAAAATGTTGAAAACTTTGGACGACCCCTAAGTATCACATTTTAACACCAGTGATTCAATGCTAAGTAAAACAATATAGGTATTCTGGGTTCTACTGGTCCATCGAGAAGGACTGAAGCTGCGACCCAGCACACCAAATCGCAGCTTCAGCTTGCACACTGGAAGTTGGGTTGATACCAGACCCCATTCCTTAAACTTTGCAACATCACCTGCCCTCTGATAACACAAACTTGGTAGGATTCTTGACATACATGTATTTCTAATGTAGATTGCAGTGAAACTGTTCTAGCAAATATTTTTAGATTGGATAAGGTAACACCTCTCCCACCCCCTGCAGTGTAAGCTGAAGCTGCGACCCACAAAACTCGGAATATTCATATTCTGCCATCAGTATCAGTTCAGACATTTCGCCATTTTTGTAGTGTCGCCCAAGTCTCACTTTCGCTGGTTTTGCATGAATAAGGTCTACTAACTAACTAACAGTGATACAACTGTTAATCGTGTGCGGATATCGATGTATGATGTGTGGCAGGTTTGCCGGGACTGTTACAATACAAGTAAATAATCGCACATTGTTGTCTGGGAGGGGGGGGGGGTAACTTATTGAATGGCAGCAAGACATTACAAACTGAGTCTGACTCTGCACAGATGATTTGCTGTATTTACCAGGATTTTCACACAGTCTAGCCTCAAGCATTCACATTTTGACTGACCGTCAGCTCGAAGAGCCTTGATGTTAATTTCAACTGAAAGCCGACCCTCCATCCTCCGCCACCTCACCTTTCAAGGGTCTCACCAAAGTTAGGGAGGTTGAGGGAACAGTAGTTTATGGTGGTCATTAATCAGATCTTGGCTGATTTTTTAAGGCTGTCGAGTCCCCCCGCCCCCACACACTTTCCTCCCCTCGCCCCAACACTGAAGGCCCGGTCACATACACTTTAGTAGACGTAGTTGAACGTAGTGGAGGCTAATGTAGTTCAACATAGTTGAATGTAGTGCAACGTACCGGCATCCGTACTTCTCCGTGATAAGAACGTGTGTGGGCCGTGAGTTCCGATTTAAGCTTTGGACATGTTCAAAAGAGAGGTACGTTTGAGGCAGATGTAGCCTCCATGATGATAGCGTACTCTAGCACACTTCTTAATGTACTCTAGTATACTTTGACCCGCAGAAAACCTTGGCCGTTCTGCCATGGTCACATATCCGTTAGTAGACGAAGTTGAAAATAGTTGAACGTAGTGGAGGGTAACGTAGTTGTATGTAGTTGGATGTACCGGGATCCGTACCGTAACGTACCGGGATCCATACCGTAACATATTTATCCATACCATTAGGTGAGTCATCAACCAAAACCTGCCGTACCTTAATGTATTTGAATGTAGTGACAGAACGTTTCACCCACGTTATTCTATCTACGTTCACCTATGCCCACTAACGTGTATGTGACTGGGCCTTGAGACTAGACTGGACTGGTAGCGGTTAAGGTGGAATAGAGGACTATCAGCATTCTAATTGACCAAGATTTCCTTTGTGAACCAACAGATAATTATCTACGAAAACCCGGTGGATATTGTAGCTCAAATCTTTCCTACCACTTCGTGGTAAAGGTGTTTTTAATTGGTACTCAGTCATTTCCCACGCCTGTGATATATCACATGTTAACTATGTGAAAGAATGTTAGACTTAATTGTAGGGCTGTGTGCTAGAACTGTGATCATAGCTTAAATTAAGATGAATGTAGTTATATATATTTTATAAGATATTAATTGAGATATAGTAATGGTGTTTCACTTTCACGGTAAATTCGCCGGATAGCTCGGTCATAGTGTAAAACATTATAGGGTGTATTAAGCACTGAGACACTGCCTGTGAAGTTATTAGCAATCTGGTTCAAGGACCCTGTTTGCAGCTACTGGATCTGGTACCTACCGCCATCTTGGAAGGTATTAGCTTAAGCCAATTTTAGAAAGATTTTGTGCATTTTACTAAATGAATTTCAGGTATATTTGAGGATCCATTGTTATGTGCATCTTACAGAACTATGTCAGTTTTGCATGAATATGATGCTTTTTATTATATTTCCCCCCAGCAGTATGCTATATTTGCAATCATATATAACTTCTTATATTGATTGACCCATTATTGGGAGCTGATTTGCCTTCATTGTGATACGATATGGTTGTGTATCGCCGAACAAAGGAATCACTTATTTAATGCCCAAATTCTATGTCTATTCGTTATACTGGTATTAGTTTTTATTTTAAGAATGATATTCATAGAACACTGTTGTATGTTGAACTTAGCAAGATATTAATGGACGTCCGTTCGTTGCTAGGTGCATGCCTGTATATTACAGACGGCACCACATTAGATAAGTAGGGGAATTCCGATGCAAATTTTAAGTTGCATAGTCCGATGATTTTGAGTTTCTGTCATTTTGTGAGATAAATATATTAGGCTGATCATTATAATCTACCTTACTTTAGTTTGAAGTAACTTTTATTTTAAATGGCTAACTTTTGGGATATTTAAAATGCAAACATGCTAAATTAATTTTGGCAAACACGCCCAAACTCTGACACCATAGGCTTCTGCAGTCCCATGTTCTATTAAATTGATTCAGTAGTCCCTTCTATGTGGCGACAAATGCTTAATATGTGCACCAGTATCTAAGTTAGATACATAGGATCAAATCTAGATAATTGTTTTGGTTTTGAAAACTTGATGTTTTCATCGGATTATGTAGCTTTAAGCATTAAATGAAACAGGGACAGGGCCTCACATTAACATAGCGATAGTTAAGAAATCATCTCACTAACAGTGCAAGTTTTCTCTGAATTCACAGACACAAGTGTGGTGCAGAGTGGGTTTTAATGATTGATTGATTGATGATTAATCGGTGGTTGCTTTACGCCGTGTCGGCAGCATCGGCCATATTCACGGTGAGAAATGTTTCTTTTTTGTTCAAACCATCGCTTTTACATGTAAAAGCAGACAATCAATTATGTGCCAATAGACACTCATTAAATTAGAAAGCTCACAATCATATATTTGTGGTCAAGGGAAACAAATTCCCATAGAAAAAGAACAGTTTTATTAATAATTGATAGAATCTATTTAGTTTTAATGAGTCTGCCAATTGAGTTAGCAGTTGTAGATCCTGGTCCTCAGACGGACAGCTGTAAGGTGGGTGTGACAATGAACCCAGAGGCCTAGTTTCCATATTTGCAGGTACCCAGCTGCATACCACCTGGGATTACAAATTATTTATAAAAATATATGATGTAAATGTGTGTATGCTCGATGTACTATGACGCTTTATTCCATCACCGATAAAGTCTGCGTACCACCTGAAAATCCCAAGCTAGGCCCCTGGGACCTACTGCTGGCTTAAACGATTGATCCATTGCCAGTAACTGCTGCAAATTGTAGTTTTCTTTAGTTCTGATGTTGGATGGTAAATTCATCCTGATCTCACCTTTGACAGCCTTGTGGAAGAGGTGGCAGTGTATGTAAGTAATGAGAAGCTAGCTCACCAGGTGGAGTGTTGGGTAAGTCCTGTATTTTCACCAGTTATGTGTGGGATTTTTATTGAGGATTTATACTGCCTATCATGGATAAGTCTGAATAGACTTGTTTTCACCATTAGACAGTCGGTCGATAGAAAGCCCGAGCCTACACTTTTACCGACCCAAGGGATTTTTAACCTCCCACACCACATGGACATGGTATGAGAGCAACTGGCCTTTGATGACGCTGTAAATTATACACAGCGATGGAAATCCAAATTGGCAGAGGTGATTGCATGTTATCAGGTGACATAGGCATGTGCAGCAGAGATAGGAACCGATCCTGACATTATCTGTTATTTCGATCAAATGGGTTTTTTAAAGATCATTTGGTTTTAATTAACAACTAGGTTAGGGTATTTCGGCATACCCAATAACCGAGTATGTTAAGAATGTGAATGACTGACAATGTTAAAGACTCTTGCTTCTCTCCTATTTTTTCAGTTGGCCACATTTAAAAAAAAAGAATTCTGAATACTCTAAGCAACTAAATCTAGTAATAAAATACCGTACTAATTGTACCGTATTGATTTTCTTTTACTATTTTTTATATATTTAATATTTAGAAAAGAAATATGTTCCAACAAATAACTAAGTAATTATGAATTTAAAAAGAAAAACCAAGGGGAAAATCCCTATAGGCGTCAATTAGATTGACAGATTTAAAATTAGAATGGCACTATAGGGAAGGAAGCCTTTTTAAAAATCTGATGCAAGTTTTGAAATGTTTTCTCAGAATTTCTGACGATTTTATACATTTTTGGTAATAACTGTCCAAAGATTGTTAGAAATGATTCTTACTTATGGAATTCCCGGTCATACGCAATTTGCTCACGTTGCTGTTAAGAATGTTTGTAAATGTTTCCTTCCATGGTGTCAACAATTGTCTAATATAAAATGGCGGCAGGTTACCTTGGAAACGGATTTTTCGAATGCTAAAAGCTGAAAATATATACACACAAGAATCCTAATAATCCCAAAACTATTCAAATACTCAACATGTATTTTATTTAATTAAATAGTTTTTATTTTATCTCTAATTATAATTGTGGGGAAAATCGTAAGACATAATCCAATTAATCAATGAAAGGTTATTTACCCGAGCAGCCTACAATAGTTATCAGTCTAGTGGAGCAACTTTGTGCTCACATTTCCCAGAACTCCTTTCGCAGATAGTCATTGCTCTGCGAAGTAAGGAATTGTTCACGAGTTTGGATTTACAAAAGTGTTCAAGGACTATTCAAACGAAATATCACCCACCCTTATGTTTTGGTGTTGTGTTCCTATTTTTCATGCTTTAGAAGCATAGTGCTCCAAGTGTGTAACATTTTGTAAAGTCGACGGCTGGCAGCTGTAGTGGTGTAGGTAGGCTAAATATGAAATCACTACTGGCAAGAGAAAGGTAGAGTATAAAGTGCACAGAAAGACAGAGAGCTTGCACCCTCAGGTTTATTATTATATAGGTTCATGAATGCAAGATGGCTGTCACACCTGATCCGCTCCTCCAATCAGCAGTAGGCATTCTCCAATCAACCAATGAACATTCAACATGCTTGTATACAAACCTTGGTTGTTTATGGCTACAGTGCCCTGTTATGTCTGGGTGTGCAGTGATCCGTAACTAACAGTTGGGGGGAGGGGGGTATGTGAGCAGAGCTGCTAAGGCTCTGTCACACTACAAGTAGTGCCCCTCTCACACTATCTATAACTACATAATATCTATATAAAACTCAGTAAAGGATCACCAGCACCACAGAATACCTTAATGCCTCTGGCCCTATATATCATTTACCTTTTCATATAACAATTGTAATTACCATAGACTAGTTCACACATCCGTCAATGTCTAATTATCGGGAAATTTTACAATTGGGATAGAATTAAAGATGGAAGTAAGGCCCTGAAGGTGAACTCCCGTTGATTTAAAGTTGTATAATCTGTAGATAAAAGATTCACACTTATCCAGAGGATGGGTGAATAACAACCCTGCTTAAAACCAACAAAAGCTGTTACAGTGGGAATTAATTTTCTAGGTGGTGGTTCCAATGTGCAGTGTTTATCTATGTTGGCTTAAAGTTGCATGGTCCGATGGCGTTTGAATTTTTATTTTTTAGATAAATATATCAAATTGATCGTTATAACCTACTAATCATTAGTTCGGAGTAATTTTGATGTAAAATGGCTAGTTTTGAAGCAATTTGAGCTGAAAGAACCCAAAATACTTTTGACAAGCTTTCCAAAAGTCCTTGAGCCATGACGCGTATTGACATCTCATGATGACCATGTTACGTATGGTACTTGGAATGAGGGTCTGGCTAATTAGGCCATGAGATTGACCTAATTGCTTAATGAGTGTTCCTGTCTCAAATTTGGTGTCCAAAAGAATGAGGTAATAAATTCACTGATTATTCTTTATAGGCTGTCCCTAATCCTTAACTAATGCACTAGTATGTAAGTTGGATATATAGAACCAAATTTAGATAAGTGTTTTGGTTTTGAAAAAATACATTTCATCAGACCATGCAACTTTAAGTTGAGAAATTGAGAGAATGCAGAAATAAAAACTACAAAATGGCAGCCACAGAAAGCGCTTGATTTGACTTTAGCATATTAATCTACATGATTTCATTAATTCTTCACTCAAAAATAGGCTATGATAAACAAGCATTGAGGGCCATACATTTAGCGTTGATTGCAAATTTATGGTGTTATATTCATAGCCCAGCCTTCAGACACTTTTTCTATAGGGTTGTCTGGCACTTAGTAGCAACCCTGTCATAGAAACAATGATGTGGGAGTAGGCTCACTACATAATCTGATGAAAGTCTAATATTTTCAAAAACTAAAACATGTATCTATATTTGAAGCTACATATCTAACTTAGACACTGATGAACTCATGAATCATTCCTTGAGAGTTTGACGCATGTGCGGAGATGAACATTACTCTAACGAATCAAAATATTTGAATGACAAAGTCCTTTATTAGCAATATCGCTACAGATACAGACTGGTCTACCTGATGTAAATCAGGTATGTATAATATCTATATATTATTATATTTTATTTCATTTCATAGTTTGTGCTGTTAGCCTACAAGATTTTTTCTGGGGAGATTTTGGTGTTTTTTTTTATATATATTAAAATCGCCCAGTACAGTCCACTGACACTGCAAACAAACTCTGAATGTAATGAATGAATTACATCATGGGTGAGTTTTCTCACACGACCAAATATGGTTCCCCAAAGACCGGGGAGCCCCTTTAGGTTGCACTTGCACACTAACTATTGTGACACTCTCCCTCCACATATTCAATTACACACAAACTGAAAAGGTGTGCTTGGAGAGCATTTGTCAGAGTGCAGTTCCAGTCTCAGCAGACTATACCCAACCCCTTTAACATAAAAGAAAATCCATTGTATAAAAGCAGTCAGTAATGCGTGATCGTGCCTACGCTGTTAGTCGTTTAAAAAGAACATGATTTATGGCATTCTAATCACAACTTTGCTGTCTTTGATCATAGCAATCAATCAATCGATCAAGCAATCAGTGCAATATCTATGTGTAATCTCCAGATTAGCGTTGTCATAATTGATATCCTGGTATAGTATCCTGTCGTGCTTTGCTGAGAGCAGGACGTAGCTCAGGCGGGGGAGGGGTGTCCACTTGAGAAGGTGTCAGTCATCCTTTCAATCCTGCTCAGTGGATCCATTTGCAGTTTGGGCTATTTTCCGTTCCAACCAGTGGTCCACAACTGGTTCATCAAAGCTTGTGGTATGTGTTGTACTGTCTGTGGGAAAGTGCATATAAAAGACCCCCTTGTTGCTTATCGGAAAGAGTAGCCTACGTGGCGACAGCGGGTTTCCTCCAAAGAAATATGTCAGAATGACCGTATGTTAGATGTCCAATAGCTGATGATACGAAAATCAATGTGCTTTAGAGGCGTCGTTAAATAAAACAAGCTTCTTTTTTATGTGTGTGCTGTGCTAGTCATCACCTGTCATCACCACATGTTAACTGCAACATCAAGCATAGCCTGCTGTACATGGCATACACCCCCTCATGTGCTGACAATAAACTTGCTTGGAACATCAAACCGAATTTCCTAGAAACTAGCCGTCTTCGTTAAATACTTACATTGTCACCGGTCCTGGCACTGTGCCCAAAATCTGGGCGTGGTAAAATGCATTAAACAACCATGACCGCGTTTAAAATTGATAGCATCCGCGTTGGCGAACAGATGATATTTGTGTTTTGCATGTGTAAAGCTTACACACCGTTACGGATGCGTGAACCCATTGCTTTTGCTGGCAGCCGGCACCAAATGGTATACATTGTGCACACTAGGGCGCCGACTTTTTATTTTTGTATCGCAGTATTGTGGATCCTTTGTGGATGTGTTACGATTATCATCGCTCCAATGCCAATCTGTATGACTGGTTGAGCGTACTGCAGAGATTAGTGTTGGTTTGTTTGTTTTACGTCCTAGCAACATCTAAGGTCATATCAGGACGGGTACCGACTTGTGACAGTGCGCACTCATGGCGACTTTATAGTGCTGCCCCACTGGAAGACCAGACCGCCAGCACCATGACCTGATATCCCACTCAGTCACATTATCCTGACACTGAGCCAACCAGCCCTTGTAATAATGCTGAACGCCAGGCTAGGAAGTGACAAGTATCAATTTTTAAGTCATTGGTTTGACTCGACCAGGGTTCCAACCCACGACCCCAAGATCTACCAACACGGGAGATGGGCGCTCTAACTCATTCGGCCATCCCGTCTGGTCGAGGAGCAGGGGAAATAGGAAGATCAAATTGTCTGTAACTGAACATTCCCCAGCTTAAAGCTGCATAGTCCGATGAAATATCAAATTTTCAAAACCAAACCAATTATGTAGATTTGATTTTACATATCTAACTTAGATACTGATGCACTTATTAAGCATTTGCTTCTGCATACTAAGTCAATTTAACAGAATATGTTATTGCAAAAGTCTATGGTGTCAGAGTTTTGGCATGCTTGCCAAAACAAATTTTCCATGTTTGCACTCAAAATATCTCAACAGTTTACCATTTAAAATAAAAGTAACTTTGAACTAGTGTAAAGTAGATACTAGTGATCAATCCAATATATTTATCTCAGAAAGAATATAAAAATTCAAAACCATCGGACTATGCAACTTTAATCAAGTGAACATACACACACACAAAAACTGGATACCTTCAGATTTTCAGTCTAACACTGTCCCATCTGAGTTGGAAATATGAGGTCAAGCTTCAAATCCCATGACCTGCAACGACTTACATCAGTAGGTCAGCCCACATCACCTCACATGCCAACAAACAGATGATGGTGCAATGGCGACATCAGTGGAAAATGCTAGGTGACCAGGCTGTTTTTTATTTAGGTCATCCCACATCACGTGGTCATCGCGAGATGTCAATACGTGTCATAGCGAGATGACTTTTGGAAAGCTTGTCGAAAGTATTTTGGGTTCTTTCAGCTCAAATTGCTTCAAAACTAGCCATTTTTCATCAGAATGACTCCAGACTAATGATTAGTAGGTCATAATGATCAATTTGATATATTTATCTAAGAAATAAGACAACAATTCAAATGCGATCGAACTATGCAACTTTAAAGTTGCATAATTCCGATAGTTTTGAGTTTCTGTCATTTTCCAAGATAAACATATTAGGTTGACCATTAAAATCTACCTCACTTTAGTTTGAAGTAACTTTTATTTTAAATGGCAAACTGGAGATATTTGAAGTGCAACCATGCAAAATTAATTTTGGCAAGCATGCCAAAACTCTAACACCATAAGCTTCAGCTGTAACAGATTCTGTTACATTGACTCTGCATTCCCATCTATGTGCCAACAAATGCTTAATAAGTGCACCAGTATCTAAGTTAGATGTGGAATTAAATTTTGATAATTTCTATAGTTTTGAAAATTTGATCTTGTCATCGGACTATGCAGCTTTAAGTTGCTGTAATCAGAATATGTTGGTGGTGGCGGATTGGTGGGCGCGTGGGAACACGCCAGCACCCCCTAGCGGCGTTCCGCAGCTTAGTAGCATTCGGGCCGTTGGCCAGGCCGCTCGCGGGGAGCGAACATGGGTAATGCATTGTCCACAGGAGTACAAGTAGGAGCGGAACTATATATGTAATGTATGTACGCTCAGGCATCTCACCAGAATAGTATAGGCATAACAAGTTACATACCACAATTAATAATTACCAGGGTCTTTGTGCCATTGCAAGGTTACAGGGTACACCTCTCATGGATTTATATAAAGAGACGCAAACTGCAGTGGTATGTATGGTCATATCTCACGTTCATCATGGCAACATTCAGGGTGCGCCTCAGAGAAATTCTGGATGTCGCACTAGTCTGAACGGCAAAAACAGTTAGTTGCCTTGAAAATGGCCACCTCCACAGAGGGCAGCCATTTGCAATCGAAAAGATCAGCACTGATTGGCTGAAAGACTGAATTCGGCGGCCATTTTCGAGGCACTTTTTGTCTCCTACCTGAAAAGCGAGACGTCTCTGAAGCGTACCCTGAACGCAAATAGGCACAAAAGATGTCGTGGAGTCGGCTCGGAGGCGTACCTTGAAAGTAGCCCAGGTTTGTTCAAAACTGTCTTGCCACGCACGGTGAAAGGGGGAAGAAAACAAGGTGGACAAAGGAAGAGGTGGGAAGGCAACATCGTCTGTGGTTCCCCAATACCTGTTGTACCTACTTTGTTGGAGCTTTACATCCTAAAAATATGTATTGTCATAATAGGATGGGTACTGACTTGTTACAGGCCGTGTGCACTTATGACTTCATAGTGCTTCCCCCACAGGAAGACCGGGCCGTCAGCACCATGACCAAATATCCCACTCAGTCACATTATCCTGATATTGAGCAAACCAGTCCTAGTAATACCACATTCCAGGCTAGGTAGCGGAAAATATGTTCTTTTTTGTTTGTAAGTCATTGTTTTGACTCGGTCAGGTTTGGCCCCACGCTATGCATGCTTACTTGGGGTGGTTGATATGTTGTCCTATCATGCCACATTATGTCGTATTATATCTTTAGCAGACAGTGATCCAACTGGGAGGTTCATATTTATCTAATTAATCTACACGCATTGCCGTAGTTCAGAATTGTTGTTTGGGTGGCAGATACATTCTTGGAAAGGATGAATTCCAAAGGCATCAGGCAATGGGAGTGTGGGGGATGACTCCCCACCCCAGGAAATTTTGAAATCTTGAGGCTCTGAAGTGCAGTTGTGACGTTGGAGGGGGAGGGTAACTGTCCTCTTCATCCCCCCCCCCCCCCGCTAGTTACAGCCATCGTTGTTTGGTTGTTGGAGTTTTGCGTACTGGCAACATCTAAGGTCATATCAGGACAGATACCAATTTGTCACAGTACCCACTCATAATGACTTTATAGTGCTGTCCCACTGGGAAATCAGGCTGCTGGCACCATGACATGATATCCCCCTCAGTCACAAAGCCGTGTTCACACGGGGAATGTAAATCGATTCGTAGAAAGCGACTTGCCTAGTTCGCATCACATTTCTCGTGTGAACGGGTGTCTGATGCGAATTAGGGCTGATTCGATTCACGTGATGCGCATACTGTAAACCACCTAAGCGAGGTAGTCTACGTGAATCGATTCCTGTGATGCGGATAATTTTGCTCGTGTGGACGCACTGATGCGGATTAAGCACCTCACACTCATGCGCAGTCGAGACCTTAGTTTGTTGACTTTCCGGTCGATCAAAAGCACATATTATATAATTTAATTAATGAAACCGCTATCTATGCACAGATATTTTTGTCATCATTTATTTTTAGGGTTTCACTGCCCAGCAGTAGTTTTGACCGTTCCAAACCAATACGATTCATTAAATACATATCTAGGTCGAACCCACACTCTCTGGTGCCAGAATCGTCGAACCCAAAATGGCGCTGGTTAGACTGGACTTGCTCATGCGCAGCATTCGATTTCCGGCCGAAGTACTGCCCGTGTGAACGGGCCGCTAATTCGCCTCACCTGATTCGATTTGCCTGATTCGCATCACATTTTGCCCGTGTGAACACGGCTTTTGGTCATATCAGGACAGATACCAATTTGTCACTGTACCCACTCATAATGACTTTATAGTGCTGTCCCACTGGGAAATCAGGCTGCTGGCACCATGACATGATATCCCCCTCAGTCACATTATCCTGACACTGAGGCAACCAGTCCTTGCCTTATCCTATTAATGCCGCACGCCAGGCTAGGAAACAACAAGTATCAATTTTGAAATCATTGGTTTGACTCGACCAGGAACCGAATTCCCGACCTTCCGCAAGCGAGGCCCGCGCTCTACCGATTAGGCCACCGATTAGGCCCGATTACGGCCCTCGTCACGTAGCTAATAGTAATAATGTAATAGAAGCAGCTGGTAACAAGGCGAAAACTTGCAGCTGGTGCAAGTAATTCAAAATCAACTAAAGCCTTAACCCCCAATTATCGCATTCGAACCTCAAACAATTGACTACATCACGGTTCCGACTGCGCATGCGCTGAAAACGGTATTGGGGGCAAAGCAAAGGCGTACGCCCATTGAGTTTGCCGATATGCGTAGGGCAAAACTGGCATTTTATTCAAAATAACTAGAAATACATAACAATTTGGCATAAACATGGACGGAAGGATGCAATATAATAATATAATGCATATGTTTAAGACACAACTCTCCATAAACCATAGAATATAAATAAAAACATGAATAAAATAAATAAAACTGACTCTAGCTATGGCTCTAACACTAGTCTGAGTGCCTAGATTTGTCTAAATCTAAATGCACATGGCATAAGATGTGCTGGTTATATTGATGTAAATGCAATGCTGGATAAAAGATTAATATCTTAATTTATTATATATATTTTTTTAGTTGCTATTCTATGTTTCAAACAAGAGCTGAGATGAGCTGAAACTAGCACATTTCATAGCTGCACCCAGTGTATTAGCATGTGCCATGTGCTTCTCGTGGCTTTGTTTTGCTCTGATGCATCCCACAATGACCCGTGCCGCTGGAATCGTGATGTAGTCTATACACTGAGTCATAAGCAGCGGAAGTAGGCCTACACGTGGTAGCTGCTTGTTACGCGCATGCGCTGCGCAGACATGCGGGAACTGACACGCCACGCATACCATCTGACACCTGTTGATGTAACTTCATGTCGACGATCAATGTGAGCGTGGTTGTGTGTCACAGCATTTATTGACCAATCAGACATTCACAAATACAGCTACTGAGCTAGTCTCCATTAACCATAGACTACTACTACCTATATTACACTAGACAACAAGAATAATACAATGTTGAGACAGTTTCTTCCCATTGCATGTCTATTTAGAGTTGTTTTGATATGGAATTCGGTGTGACCTGGTGCTGACCATTGATATAAGCTTTTGGGGCACCAGATGTGTCATCCCCACACCCCCACACCCCCCACCCTTCCTGACTGCCCAAGGGCGCGTTTTGCTATT
The DNA here is from genome assembly GCA_030323885.1 of Branchipolynoe longqiensis. Taxonomy (NCBI): domain Eukaryota; kingdom Metazoa; phylum Annelida; class Polychaeta; order Phyllodocida; family Polynoidae; genus Branchipolynoe; species Branchipolynoe longqiensis. Next base: position 139,682,098 of record CM059186.1, read on the forward strand.
AGTTTATTGACAATGAATGAATCCCAAAATTAGTGCGCGTCAGCAATTGTCTTTTTTCTTTTTTTGAACACACAGGGAACCTTCATCATTACTGAAGTTTTAAGCACGATGCACTGTTAAATTTATGCATTTCATATGTATTACAATAAAACATAGAAAAGCATGGTATTTAAAAAAATAATAATGTGTATAGGGCATCCACAATTCCTGATTAGTGGTCGGCTTCCTTAGTAATCCGCGTCGTGACATGCGCAGTGAGACACAACCCCCACCGTACCTACCCTCATCCCCACAGAGGACAATCGCAGCGCCCTACGTGGACAGTGGTGATGAAATGAGCCCCGTATGTACCACGTGACGGCCAGCGTGGACGGGCCCGACGACACTGACGTAAAGCGATGGCAACATGACATCAACCAGCTGCGTTTTAGGTTGTTGGTTGTTGGTTGTTGTTTTACTTCCTAGCAACATCTAAGGTTATATCAGGACTCGTTTTAGGGATGACGGGAGAGGAGATTTCACAACGGATGACATTAAGGACGTGTTAGGCTTGTCCATGGCCTTGTGTACACTTTGGATGAGAGGGAGCTGACAGTATAGACCTACTACTACTAGGCTACTTCCTATTGGTGGGCGATATTACAGGAAACATGCCACCTGCACAGAGCGACACCTTGCGGCGAGTGTTGGTAACACTCGTGTTATTAGTTGGCCTACTTCTTCACAGCAGGTACAGAAAATGAGATAATTCTCATAACTAGAGTTGCGTAGTCCGATGGTTTTGAGTTTCTGCCATAAGATCAATCAATCAATAGTTCCGTCCTCTAGTCGAGGGTTGGATGCAATGGTTCTCCACTTGTCTCGATGTTGTGCTGTTCTGATAGACTGTGAATAATTCAAGCCTGTCCACTGTGAAATATTTGTAAACCATGATGTTCTTGGTCTCCCTCTCCCTCTGCTGCCATTCACCTTCCCTTCCAACAATGTACGGTATATTGAACTCTGACGAATGATGTGGCCAAAATAAATAAGTTTCTTTGTCTGTATAGTGGCAAACAAGCTTTTCTTATTTTTAATTTTTCTGAGAACTTCTTTGTTGGTGATCTTCTTTGTCCATGATATTTTCATCATCCTTCGATAAGTCCACATCTCAAATGCTGCTAAACGTTTGTAGGTAGGTAGGCTATATTAGATTAATTGTTAGAATCTAGTTTACTTTAGTTTGCAGTACCCACCCCCACCCACCGCAACCCCCAATATCCGATGTTCACTTTTTGTGCTTGGGGTCGCTAAACAAATATTAGTTTGAAGTAGCTTTTATTTTAAATGGATAACTTTGGAGATATCCAAACATGCCAAATTAATTTAGACAAGCACGTCAATGTTCGAAGGGAGACCTGCAGCAGATCAAGTCAGTCGGACACTCTAGGCTTCAGCAGTAACAGGTTCTATTAATTTGACTTAGTATCCCCTTTTATGCAGAAACAAGTGCTTGATAAGTGCACCAGTATCTAAGTTTGATATAGTGATATAGCGAATGGTAGACAGGAAGTGGGAACACTTATTTGTCTCTCATTTTTGTCATCATTATTTCTTTGGTACATTAGTTGTCCCAAGCAGGGGAAATCCCAGTCACAGACGACTGGTCTTCCCCACTCCACTGCTGGTCGATATAAAGCCCGAGCCTACACTTTTACTGACCCAAGGGAATTTTAACCTCCCAGACAACATAGACATGGTATGAGAGCAACCGGCCTTTGATGACGCTGTAAGTTATACACAGCAGTGAAAATCCAAATTGGCAGAGCTGGGAGCATGGGGAATCGAACCGCCAACCCTCAGATTAGGAGTCTGACCTAGAAAATAATTCAGACACTCTAACCACTCCGCCACAGAGAACACCACTTGATATGTAGGACCGAATCTAAGTAAGCATTTGGTGTTGATGCTTTCATCGCACTATGCAGCTTACAGGTAGAAGAACCAGTTGTGTATGCCGATAAATGCGCTTCAGGATTGTGGGTATCATTTATATTATAGATTAGATTAGATTAAAGTGCTTGATTTGTATGCTCAGGTCCGAGACTATCGGAGACTCCACCATCAGGGCTCACTACATGTGGTGAGAATGCTCTGTTTTGTCATATGCAGTAATGAGTTCAAATCTGCTGGTGTTAGCTAGGTGCATCCCGGAATCTGTGGTTCATCTGGTATTGTTGTTAACACAGATATAAGATATGTTGTACATGGCATATGCCAAATGCGTATATATATATATATACTATATTCAGTCAGGCATTGAATTCCTTCTGGAATTTCAATATTTCTGAGAGATGTGATAGTTATTTTCTTATTGAACATAAGGGTAGCAGTGAGATATTTATCCATCTTAACCATTAATAGGCTATGTTACATGCAAGTAAATATCAAACATGCAATTGAAGGGTAATAATGTCGCACACGGTAACTCTCTCAAAACATGCTTCATTATATGGACGGAGGTCATGCAAAGATCGACCATTTGTTAGTGGACATAACGGGCCATCCTAATTCATATCCAACTCCATTAGAGTTGCATGGTCCGATGAAACATATTTATTTTCAAACCCAAAACACTTACTTACATTTGATTCGATATATCCAACTTTAGTACTGGTGTGTTAACTAATGCTTTGGGACAGCATATACAGAATTGTCAGTGAATTCATAACCCCTTGGGGGCCTACTTTGAGACAGCCATTAGGTAGAGAGGCCATTAACCAATGAGGTCAATCTCGTGACTTCATTAGTTTGACCCTCATTCCAGTATCATATATGGTTTTACTCAGGTTCCAGGACTTATACTGGAAGTTTTATTATACTCCACCCAACCACCCACAGCTGGGTCAGTTGCTTACTCGCTTCCCCATACTCCCAACCCATCCCCCACCCCACACACGGACACTGACACCAGCTTCTAGCCTCCCTCCCCTCCACACACCCATGCCTCATGCTTAGACTACCCCTCACTCCCACCCCCATCACCCACAGTGGCTGGTTCTGGGAATGTGCTAATCACACCCCATAGTCATCCGCCCCCCCCCCCCACACACACACACATACACTTACACTTACAATCATTGAACTGGGCACAGTGTGTGGTGGGAGGAGCGGGGGGGGGGGGTCAAATGACTCTTACCAGCTGGATGAACCTGACTTGGCCAGTAGAAAATGGTGGGGACCAGACTACCTTAAACATTAGTAGGTCAGCTAACATTACGTGGCAAAAATTCGAAAGCCATCGGACTATTCAACTTTAAATTGAGGGTGGTAACACATGGGCTGCACGCAAACTATTGATTGGTATTGACTTTAAATGGCGTGACATCTGGACTGAACTTGCTAATTGTCCCGTGGTTTCTGTGGTGTGCTTCGTCTTGTATGCGCTTAAGTATTTATTTTGATGAGTTGCCACGTTTGTTTGCCCAGTGACAGTCTGTTTGAGTGAATAATAATGTGTTAGATGTGCGTTATATAGATGAAGCATACGACTGTTCTACGATTGCATAATAGTTATAAACTGGTTATGTTTATATATATATATAATATATATATATGCACTTAGTTATTCTTTTAGCAATACCTACTTCGCGAATGCTGAAATATTGATGGATAATTTACTAAGAAAGTCATGCAGGGCTCAACCATCGTCAAATGTAGCATTCATATACTACTTACAATGTATTACGTGTATGCACTAGTCCTAATATGTAAGTACTACTTATAAGTTATATGTATACAGGATGACTACATCGAATGAGGATTTATACATAATACTGAATTATATATGTTAGATCATTATATGTTTAAGACAAACCGCAATACTTATATATATATATATATATATATATATATATATATATATATATATATACTTATAAGTTATATATATATTTATATATATATATATTTATATATATATGTATATATATATATATATATATATATGTATATATATATAGGGTGTCCGAATGAGTTAGAGCGTCCGTCTCCCGTGTTGGTAGATCGTGGGACCGTGGGTTCGAACCCTGGTCGAGTCAAACCAATGACTTAAAAATTGATACTTGTCGCTTCCTAGCCAGGCACTTGGCATTATTAGGATAGGGCAAGGACTGGTCTGCTCAGTGTCAGGATAATGTGACTGAGTGGGATATCAGGTCATGGTGCTGGCAGCCTGGTCTTCCAGTGGTGCAGCAGTATAAAGTCACCATGAGTGCGCACTGTCACAAGTCGGTACCCGTCCTGATTTGACCTTAGATGTTGCAAGGTCGTAAAACAACAACAAACAAACAAAAAAACAATATATATGTATATATATATATATATATATATATATTATATATATATATATATATATATATATACAAGATGACTACAGAGACTAATGGCAAAACACAATACCTAATCGTGTGTATATATATTTCATTCGCCTAAAGTAATCATATGAACAATGATCCGTCACGTTAAGCAAATGTAAGTATGCAGATGACCTAACGAACTATGATTATTTCCCAGCCACACGGAATCCACTACGGAAGACCTCTGTGACCTTGCAACGTGGTACACAGAGGCCGAGTCAGACGGCGCCTTTGTGGACCCGGAACCGGAAGTGAAGGCAATAGAAGCGAAAGTGAAGGTACTACTGCAGCAGACTGGGGGCGAGGGAGCGAACATCGAGTGTGCTGTGCTTGCGGAATGGGAAGGACTTATCTACAGCAGTGATGATGACGAGTGGGAGGCTGCTGGTGAGGCGGTGCGTGATGAGGGTGATGAGCTACTGGAGGAGGAGGAGGGAGAGGAGGCGCCGGCACCGGGGGAGTCCCTGAGTAGATCAGGCTCCACTTCCGATGAAAGAGATGCTCCGACCGGTGAGAAGGATGGGGTTAAGGGAGGGAATGCGGAAGAACGAGGTGTCCAGGAAGAACGAGGTTCCCAGAAAGGACGAGGTGCAATGGGAGAACGAGGTGCCCAGGAAGAACGAGGTGCCCAGGAAGAACGAGGTGCAATGGGAGAACGAGGTACCATGGGAGAACGAGGTACCCAGGGAGAACGAGGTTCCCAGGGAGAATCCGCAGCAACAACCACCACCAGCAAAGTTGGAGATGGGGAAGTGGAGGGCGCTGCATCCAGGGTGGAGGCGACTGCAGCAGGCGGGGACGAAGGGGAAGGAAGTGGGGACGATGGGGGAATGGGGAGTGGAGACGGTGGGGACGGCAGTAAAGACGGGGAGGCTGGTTCGGAGCCTGCTGGTTCGGACGGGGGAGGGAGGCGGGGCCACGGTGATGAGGACACGGAGCCTTTGGTCGACTGCCCGAGTAAGGTCGACACGCATCACTGGGCAGAGGTCGCCTCGGGACACTCTCACCACGATGGTACAGATAGTGAAAAGACCTCACATAAAGCTAATAAGCAACCGGTTTGTATAAGTTACTGCAACTGTATTGTTTAGTAGACAGGTTAAAGGTGCATAATCTGATTAAAACATTAACGCTGCATAGTCCGATGAAAGCTTCCCATTTTTAAAACCAAACCATGACCTAGATTTGATTTTACATATCTAACTTAGATACTGGTGCACTTATTAAGCATTTGTTGCAACATAAAAGTGAATAGCAAGTCAATTTACTCGAACATGTTAATGCACAAGCCTATGGTGTCAGAGTTTTCATGAGCTTGCCAATTAATTTGGCATTGGCATGCCAACATTAATTTGGCAATTTTCAGAAACTCAAAATCATCGGACTATGCAACTTTAACCTTTAAAAAAATAAACAATCTGCCTTCAGAGTAAAGTAAAGTATTGCATTATTATTAACCTAATATATATATATGGCAGAAACTCCGTACTGATTCCAATGACCTGAACCAGTTGTGTGATTTTTAATTCATTCATTGTCTGATGTGGTTGCGGTCCACTTCAGCTGAAGAACATAGCCAACATGTAAACACGCCAGATTCAACCCTCAACTGCAACCAGCTTCTGTATTCCGTAGATCTACTCACATCACCTGAACCAAAGCAACATGTGCTAGATTTACCCATTTAGGACATGACCTGTGTTGATTGACGCATCCCTGCGAAAGGAAGCTGTTTATTTTCATGTATTCTTCACAACAGCAATTTGCATTATTTCGGCCCCATGACAACAGGAAACCAACTCTACTTATTCAGACAGGATGTCAACCTTTAATATATTAGTTGTTGTTTTTCTAATTAAAGGTACATAGTCCGATGAAAGCATCAAATCTTCCAAAGCAAAACACTTATCTACAGTCGATCTTACATATACAACTTAGATACTAGAACACTTATTTTAATCATTTATTGATGCACAGAAAAGAATATTAAGCCAATTTACTAGAATCTGTTACTGCTGAAGCCTATGAGGTCAGAGTTTTAACAAGAATGCCAACATTAATTTTGCATGTTTACACTTCAAATATCTCATAAGTTAGTCATTTCAAAGACAAGTTACTTCAAACTAAAATACAGTAGATTATAACGATCAACCTAATATATTTATCTCAGAAAATGACAGAAATTCAAAACCATCGGACTATTCAAGTTTAATTAATACAGTTTTGACGTTTTTTAGACTTCAAAATGGCTTTGTCGTTTACGCAAATATGTCAGATTAATATTACATTAATAAAACATGGGAACAATATATTACATCACTGATGCCATCAGATGCATCCCTGAGAAGAGTGTGGCGAAGAATGGGGAGGGATGAGTGGTAGCTCTAATGCCGCGAAAGGTGGTGATGTGAACTGGTCCAATAATGGATCCAAGATTACTTGGTTTGTTGGTTTATTTGTTTAACAACAAACCCCCACCCCCACCCCCTCTACCCAGCAGAAAAAGTAAACATCGGCTATTGGGGTCATAAGACTACTTGGGAACAACCAGGCATTATATATTATATATAATATATTAAATATTATTAGTTCAGTGTCAGGGTAATGAATCCCAGTGGGACAGCACTATAACATAAAATCGCCATGAGTGCGCACTGTCACAAGTCGGTACCGGTCCTGATATGACCTTAGATGTTGCCAGGATGTAAAACCCCAAACAAACAATATACAGTAAAAACCTCTCTAACCGGCCACCTCGACAGATCGACCACTCCCCTATATCGATTGCCTTATTTGGGCCCCAAATGATCGCCCATACAATACCATTGTAATGATAAATAAAAACTCCCTAAACCGACCACCTCCCTAAATGGACCATTTAAAGTCGCTCCCATCGGCGGTCGATTTAGAGAGGTTTTACTGTATATACCTGTGTCCTGATATGACCTTACATGTTGCTAGGAAGTAAAACCGCAAACAAACACTGTGTATACCTTGTAGAAAACACCGGGGATCACGTCACAAACACCAGATGGCGGCACTGACGACGCGGGTGCTGCCTCAGACGCCCGAGGGCGACACGTGTCTGAGCGGGAGCTACTCTCGGAGCGCCTCCTGGCGGAACAGTTGCGCGCTGACTATAGCGCCAAGGTGAGGCAGTTGGAGGTGCAGCTGCTGAGGATGGAGAACAAGCTGCTTGGCGAGAAAGCCGAGAAGCATAACACGTCAAGCTCGCAGATCAGACTCGAGGTGAGCAACTCAATAACCGCAGGGCCGGATGCGGGGGGGGGGGGGATTTGCACCAATTGATTTACAAATTACATTATAACAACCACATATAGATTCACGAGATAGTGCAAGAGGAGTGGCGCAGATATATCTATTTATAAATATAAATATATGGATAGTGATAAACCCTTTATCGCGTGTAATAAGCTTTGTAGTGGTCCTCTCACACCCCCCCCCCCTCGCACCCAGATGGGGTGGAGGGGCGGGTACCAGCGTGCTCTCCCCCCCCCCCCCCCCCCCCCGCGCAGGATGGCTCTCGCCACTCGCGCGGAAAATTTTTTTTGCTATATATAATGCAACTGAGAATCGGCGCAGATATTTCCTCAAAACTGGATATCATATAAGTTATGGGTGGAAGATTAAGAACACTATATTTATTGTGACATCAACTTAATGGAATAGGTTTCCAGTGGAGGTAAGATTAAGAAATATATGGTCTGGACCCTTTTTATCTGTTCCTAAGACTTACCTGTTACTAGTGTTAGTGTTACAGGGGCCTAGCTTCCATAAACGCAGGTACGGAGCTGCTTAGGCCTACCACCTGAGATTGCAAATAATTGTTGTTATTAAAGCATATGATGTTTTATATGGTTTTATTCCACCGCATTTAATTCCAATAGCGTTTTATTCCATCTGTGTATCACCTTAAAATCCCAAGCTACGCCCCTGTGTTAAATGTTGCATTTTCTGATCAATTATAATTCTAATTCCTTTCAAAAATTGTAACCAGGTTGTAAACATATCATATTGTGATTGCACTGTACGAGACATTATAATGATGGTTCCCACCAGTACGGACGTCCAATTAAATCTACATTATTAATTTCGTTATTATTATTATTATTATTATCATCACTATCCTGTAGAACCAGATGTTGAGGATTGAAAATGAGCTCCTTAGGATCAACGCCAGTTTCACTATTCTGCGCATCGAGAACGCTCAGCTGCGCGCGCAGCTTGACACCGACAGCAGCCGCCGGTACCCAGCACTGACAGACAGTAACGCCACCGCCGTCGCAACCCTCGTCGACAAGCACCAAGACCGCCTCTCCCAGCTCGGTGACGTCATCACGAAGCAGGCCAACGTCATCACGGCATTGGACAAGAAATCCGAGCAGCTGGAGCAGCACAACGGCGAACTGCAGCAAACTCAGGTGACACAAGCCGACCTGATTAAGGACCTCATTCAGCGTGTTGATGATCTGCACCAGCAGCACCAGCGGGAGCAGACGACACGCCCGCGTGACGTCATCGAGGCGGAAAGCGATGAACACAAGCAAACGAACACGCCCGGTTCGCGCAATCTGCGCGCGCCGCACACGCTGGGTGCCCGGATGAGGGAATCCCCTCGGGGGCTTCCCCCTGGTCCGGCAGACGACCGGGAGGCGGGGAAGGTGGGTGAGGAGATGGTTGAACAACCTGGACTGCCCCGTGCACAGCTTGATGGGGATACTCTCGTCCCGTCCACAATCAGCAGAGAGAATCACGTCCAAGGTGGGCCTTCGGTGCCAGCCAGAACTGTAGCAGAGAATGTGGCGGAGGTGGCGGCGCCGGTGGTGCAACTAGAGGCGGCAAGGGACAATGTTCTTCCCGCCGCCGTCGCCGCCCCTGAGGCCGGGGGAAACACCCCGACGGCAACCCCTGGAGTGGGGCTCAGCAACTCGATCACAACCCCTGGAGCAAAACACGAGACCCCACTCACAGCTCCAGGAGCCGGGCGTGGCACTCCGAACACTAATCCTGCAGCCCCTACAAAGACTAAAACCAAAAAGGCAAGTTCCAAAAGAAAGAAGAAAGCGCTGAAGAAAAAGGGTGCAGAGAAAGAAGCAGCTAAAAAGAAGCGTAAAGTTTTGAAAAGAGCAGCAGCAGTTGTGCCTGCACCCAAGTATGTGGACGACTCCTATACCGGATTCAAAGGTGAGTGAGTCCCCCAACTTGCCTAGTCCCAACTGTCCTCCCATCTGCATCCTGCATCTAAGCTAATTGTTTGTTTTGTGTGTTGGGGTTTTATGTCCAACCACCATCTAAGGTAATATTGGGATGGGTACAAACTTGTAACAGTGCACATCCATGGCAACTTTATAGCGCTGCCCCATTAGGAGACCAGGACCTTGGTATTATGTCCTGATATCCCACGCAGTCACATTATCCTGATACTCCACGGACCAGTCATTGTCTTACCCTATCAATACCGAGCGCCAGACTAGGTAGCTACAAGTATCAATTTTATAAGTCACTATATGACTCAGCTATATGACTCAGCTTGTACTTGAACTCCCAGCCTTTTGCATAGGAAGCCTGCACTCCTACCAATTCCGCCATTGCGTTCAGTGTGAATACGCCGTCTACTTTTGTTTTTATTAGCAAATATTGATGGGCCCATTTAGATAGATAGGTTAATTCAAAACAGAAACTACATTTTACCCAAATATCCTTTGATTATAGCTGAAATTCGCCAGACGCCGCCCCCCCCCCCAAAAAAAAAGTAATATAAAAAAGAAGAAAAGGGACAAACTAGAAATTTGATTTCGGTCAATTGCCCACGATTCTCCTATTGGGGTCGTTTACTTTTTCAACCAAACCCAAATTGTTTAAATATTTTAGAATATATAAATCACCGAAAACGTGGAGATTTTACATCCCTGTATATTGGATTGGATTTTTCCTTTACTGCAATGACAAATGTCAAGCCATCTCGATCTGCCATCTGCTAATGGCGACATCTGGTGATCGCAGATTGCTACGACCACTTCCTGGCGGGCCGGAAGCGAGACACCCCGCAGAGGATCAAGCCGGTCGGACAGTCACGTGACTCGACTGTATTCTGTGACATGCGCAATGGAGGTTGGACAGTGATTCTAAGACGCCACGACGGGTTGACTGACTTCTACCGGAAGTGGACAGAGTACGAGCAAGGCTTCGGTGGTGAGTACAATGAAACACAATAAACAAGTGTTAAAAGCTTATGAGAGAATTTCCCCATTTTCGCAGAAATTCACCCTTGACCCAGTTTAAGGGAATCCCAACATTGACTGGCTGCCAATCCAACACTGGGATCACCCCAACATCAGCCAACCACCGATCCAACACCGGCCAGAACCAGACTAAGACAGAGTTAAATGCTTCAAGCGGTTCTGGCATTTTGTGTTGATATTAGGTAGTAGATGAAGAAAATACATTTAATTAGATTGTTTCTTTATTGGGATTTATGTTCTATTATTTTAGAAATCACAATTTACCACGTACAAAAACCGGGAAGAAATCTGTGAATTTGGGATTTTCATCCCTGATATTTTACTATATTAATTATTATCATCTTAGTCCATATTCAGTCCCTTTAACTCCATGGTATTAATTGACAGTTATACCACACCTGACCAAGAGCTACGGTTTCAAACGGTCATGTGACATAGAATGTGCAATGTACAATAGTCGTGCCCATACAGAAGGCGCACTCATGGTGACTTTATAGTGCTGCCCCACTGTGAAATCAGGCTACCAGCACCATGACCCGATATCCCACTCAGTCACATTATCCTGACACTGAGCTAACCAGTCCTTGCCCTATCTTATTAATGCCGAGTGTCAGGCTAGAAAGCGACAAATATAAATTTTTATAAGCCATTGGTTTGACTCGACTGGGAACCGAACTCCCGATCTCTCGCACGTAAGGCCCGCGCTCTACCGATTCGGCCATCGCGCCCAGTCTCGACTGGGAATCACACTCTCGACCTTCCGTGGGCGCTTCCCGTACGGGAAGCCCGCGCTCTACCGATTCGGCCACTGCGTCCAGTTTCATCAGACCACACGGTTCTTTAAAGTTGCATAGTTCGATGGTTTTGCGTTTTGGTAATTTTTCTGAGATAAATATATTAAATTGATCGTTATAATCTACCTTATTTCAGGTTAAATTAACTTTGATTTTAAATGGATAAGTTTTGAGATATTTGAAATTCAAACATGCAAACTTAGTTTTGGCAAGCACGCCAAAACTCAGACACCATAGGCTTCAGCAGTAACAGGTTCTATCAATTTGTCTCAGTGTTCCCTTCTATGTGGCAATACATGCTTAGTATGTGCATCAATATCTAAGTTAGATATGTAGAGTCAAATCTATATAATTATTTTGGTTTTGAAAATTTGATGCTTCATCGGACTATGCAGCTTTAACTTGTGAATGTCCCTTACCTACAGACACATACAGCGACCACTGGGCTGGGCTGGAGCTGCTTCACCGTCTCACAAACCAGGGCCACTATCAGCTTCGCGTCGACCTGACCGACTGGTCGCGCCGCACCGCCTCGGCCGTGTACGACCTGGTGCGGGTGGAGGGTGCCGACCGGGGTTACCGGCTACACATCGCCGGCTACAGCGGCACGGCGGGAGACGGTCTCGCCGGCCACTCGGGGATGCAGTTCTCGACATGGGACAGGGACAACGACCTGGCCGTTAGTGACTTCGGGGGCAGCTGCGCCTCGCGCTTCCACGGTGCGTGGTGGTACGCCAAGTGCTACAAGAGTAACCTGACAGGAAGGTACTACCGGGGTGGCACGACGAGCCCGGGCCAGCACGACGGGGTCGCCTGGAAGCCGTGGACGGGCAGCGAGGTGTCCCTCAAAAAGGTGGAGATGAAGATCAGACCTAAGGTCTGATGCACAAAGTGTAATGGTTAAGTAGTGCAATACATTTTAACGCACCTCCATTAAGGCCCAGTCACACCTCACTGGATTGGGGGGAACCGGACAGAAACCGAACAAAGTCCGGTTTGTGTCCGTACAAGTTTTGAACATGCACAAAACTAAGAACGGATGCCTCCGGACTGAGGTCTATGGTTCTTGTCTGGTTTGAGTTTGTTTCGTCCGTTGGCTATCCATTCATGTCCGTTTCATGTACATTCGTCCGGCGCCCTTCGCAATACTTTGACACATTTTAATACATTTTGATACTTATCACCACCAGACTAGACAATTCTGTCCATTGCTCAATCCGGCGAGGTGTGACAACCGCTTTAGCTATCTATGAAAGAACAAGCTTAACATGAGCTGCGTAAAGGAAAAGCTTAACATAAGCTACGTATCTTTGCATAGTCCGATAAAAGTATACAATTTTGGAAAGCAATACTGCCATATATGGACAACGAGGTGTCCCTCAAAAAGATGGAGATGATTTTGTTGTTTTACGTCCTAGCAACATATAAGGTCATATCATGACGGGGTGGACATGAAGATCAGACCAAAGGTCTGATGCGCAAAGTGTAATTGTCAAGTAGTGCAGTAAAGTTTAATGCGCCTCAATTAGCTATCTATGAAAGCAAAAGTATATATTTATTTAATAGATGATTGAAAAACACTGAAAATTGTTGACTTTAGAAGCACAATGTAATGACTGCTCGTTTCTTGTCTGGTAAATCACTCTCTTACTAGACTGTTGGTTTTTATGGTGCAATCCTTTTGTAATAAATACTGTTGAAATACGCGCTAGTAACTAATTGTATATAACTAAAAAAATATATATATATATTTTAAAAAGCAGTTCGCAGACAGGGCTTCGTGGAGCCCCAGAAAACCTTAAATCCGCATGACGTCATCGAGTTATGTAAAGCCTAATCAATGCTGGAGTTTAAGCTATGCCTATTAGGGTTATAATAAGTAACAGTCCCCCTAAATTGCCATGATTTTAGCCGAGTGATTTAGATCACAGACAGAAAGGTTAGGTTCTTCTATGACATACTGAAATATCTGTAGGCTCATTACATATTTATAGAATTATAGAAGAGATTATAAATAAAGAATCATTCCACTGTAATAGATAACCACTGCGATGTCCCCGAGGAAAGAATCACCAATCCTTCCGTTGAATATTTGTGAATTTAAAGCCTGTTCCTTCTTGAATGACATCACCAAATAGTGATACCTGAATTCCAACCCAGTATGTATAAATGACCCAGTCTCCATAGAACATTACAACTACAGGGTCCGGATGCGGCCTGGAAAGTCTTGAACTTCATTTGCCCCATTTCAAGGCCTTGAAAAGCCTTGAATTTAACTTATTTTGGGTTATTAGTCTTGAAATGCCTTTAATTCAATTAAACTGTCCCTACTGGTCTAAATTAGTCCGGAATTGCATTCGCTATTGTTTTTTTGCTGAAATCCAAATGAAAATAGTCTTGAATTCCTATCAAAAACAGCCTTGAAATAGCCTTGAATTCCATATCTTCACATGTGTATGGACCCTGGAACTAGTTCATAATGGATATTCTTAGCCCTTCTAAAGCTCAATATAGTTCAGCATATGACTAAGATCTATGGTAAAAGGTATAGGATATTAATAAGTAGTTACAATGTAATGGATATTTGTGGAAGGAATACCTATCGAAAGCCACATAGCTATGTCTTTAACAAACCATACAATATTCTGGTTCAACATATATCATTTATTTTAACAATAACATAAAACAATCACACAGTACTGCGCATTGTAGTAAATGCACCTCAGGAATCGGAATGTGTAACATTACATGTAACATATAAATTACTTGCTTCATGATCTCAGTTAACTCAGGCATCGTTCACTGGTCGGACGGAGCGGATAATAACATTGTCATAGCCAGGTCAATTGGCATTGCTTGCTCTCTTGTGCACATATTTACACAAGTAGTCAGTCTGCATTTGCCCTGCTACTGGACGGAGTTGATGTTCAGTGTGGCTTGAATTCCAGCTTCATTTTCAGCTTGAGTGCGGCTTGTGTGATGCGTTAGACCACCACAATTGTTTCGCTGACAGGCATGCTGATGTTGGCAGTGATAATGGGAACGGTGCGCCCCTTCTTAGACACGAACACCTGAAGTGGAAGGTGAGAGTTAGAGCCAGCTTCCTAACATGCTGCACCAAACTGGATCGCCTAATGATACCTTCTGAAACACGAACACCTAAAGCCGGAAGGTGAGAGTTAGAGCCAGCTTCCTAACATGCTGTACCAAACTGGATCGCCTAATGATACCATCTGAAACACGAACACCTAAAGCCGGAAGGTGACAGTTAGAGCCAGCTTCCTAACATGCTGCACCAAACTGGAATATGGAAATGTTGTGTGGTCACCACTCTACAGAAAGGATGCTGAGTCAATTGAGAAGATCCAAAGAAGGACAACGAAGCTTGTACATGGATTCGATGAAATACCCTATGAACAACGTATGCGTCATTTGAAGATGCCAAGCATGTACTACAGACGGGCCCGGGGGGATATGATTGAAGTATTCAAATATCTCCATGGTATCTACAAGACAGGCAGCCCCCTTATCAGAGACTCCAACACCAGGACCAGGGGACACTCCCTGAAGCTGAGGAAGTGGTACTCCAGACTGGACCTGCGACACAACTTTTTCGGCTTTAGGGTGGGTGACCTGTGGAATGACCTGCCGGAGAGTGTCGTAGCAGCGGAATTGGTGAACTGTTTCAAATCCCGACTGGATGCATACTGGTCAAGCATTACATATATCTTGAAGACAGTGACAGTTGCTATGATCCACCACATCTGAAGAACTGTCTCTTAGAACTTTCTACTAATTGAGAGCGGCTAACAGGTCCAAGGCCTATTATAGCTGTATGCTATTGATTGATTGATTGATTAGATCGTCTAATGATACCTTCTTAAACATGAACACCTAAAGCCGGAAGATGAGAGTTAGAGCCAGCTTCCTAACATGCTGCATCAAACTGGATCGCCTAATGATACCTTTTTAAACACGCACACATTAGGACTAATGATACATACAGGGGAACATTCTGTGTCAATACGAGTATTCCAAGTTCCGTCGGTCTTTCAGGACTGAAGCGAGGACCCAGCACTCTAGGTCGCAGTTACAGCTTACATGTTTGGAGTTGGGGTTGGGGTCGGTGTCCCTCCCAACGCAACACTCTAAACTCACTTTGCACCAAATTTGATATGGTTATTGAAATGCATTTGATTATAATAACAATTTCTATTATATGGTCTCCGAAAATATTTTACATGAGATAAAATACCACTTCTTGTATCATAGTATGTGTGTATTCACCACCTCCGCTAACTTTTACCATGTAAGCTGTAGATGTGATGCGGCATGCCGGGTCGCAGCTTCAGTCCTTCCTGAGGGACCAGCAGAACTCACAATACCTGTCAATTCTAGTTTTGAAACTGCAATTTTTCTTACCATGATGTTGTCAGAGATTCCCTTGTCACTGAGGCACTGGATAAGCGTTTCAAAGGCATAGTTCAATCCCGGAACCAGCATCGGTACCTACAACAGGATAATGGTTGATTGATTGATTGGTGGTTGTTTTACGCTGATTCGGCAGCAAATGCCATCTTCATGGCGCAGGATAAAGATGCTTATCATCACCATCATCATCAATCATTTAACCGCGAGGGTCAGTGGGGCACCACAGATGACTGACTTTACAACCAGTTTTCTGTTCTCCACAGGACTTGCCATCAAGGTGGTTATCAGCTTAATGTGTTGTGTGTACGGTGCAGTAGGCGAGTACTTTTTTTGTCTGCACTCAATTAAGTACATGCGAGTACATATGGACACAGACAGTATCTATCTTGTATGTGCATGTCTGCTTTTGTCGATATGAATGTACCTCTTGTTGTAGGTATGTGAGTTGTTGTGTGTCTTTACATGTAGCTTGATTGGTGTATGTGTACATATGCTTTAATTAGTATTATATTGATTAGTATAGATGCTTGTATGGGTACACGTGCCTTAAAGTGTGTCTATGTGGGTTTTGTGCATGTGTAGGTGTAGCTTGATTGACACTTTCATGTGTCTTGATTAGTGTATCTGAATGTGTGCTTGCATCAGCACACAGGTGTCTGCAGATGTGTGTGTGTGAGTTATGTGTCAATAGGTCGAGCTTGATTGACATGTATAGGTACCTTGATTGGTGTCTGCCTGTGTGTTTTCCTTAAGATGTGTGTATGTGAGTTATGTGTTGATAGGTGTACCATGACTGAGATATCATTTGTCTTGACTGCTGTATATCTGTGTGTACTTGTACAGGTATGCACACACCTTCATATGTGTGGATGTGAGTTATGTGTCGATAGGTGTACCATGACTGAGATATCATTTGTCTTGAATGCTGTATATCTGTGTGTACTTGTACAGGTACACACACACCTTCAGATGTGTCTATGTGAGTCATGTGTCGATAGGTGTACCTTGACTGAGATATGTGCATTTGTTTTGATTGGTGTATATCTGTGTGTACTCGTATGGGTAGCTATGTGCATTTAGATATGTGTGCGCGTGTGTGTTTGTGGTAATATGTGTCGATAGGTGTACCTTGACTGAGATATGTGCATTTGTCTTGATTGTTGTATATCTGTGTGTACTTGTACAGGTACGCACACACCTTCAGATGTGTGTGTATGAGTTATGTGTCGATAGGTGTACCATGAGTGAGATATCATTTGTCTTGATTGCTGTATATCTGTGTTTACTTGTACAGGGACACACACACCTTCAGATGTGTGTATGTGAGTTATGTGTCGATAGGTGTACCTTGACTGAGATATGTGCATTTGTTTTGATTGGTGTATATCTGTGTGTACTTGTATGGGTAGCTATGTGCATTTAGATGTGTGTGTGTGTGTAGGTGTGTGTGTTAATATGTGTCGATAGGTGTACCTTGACTGAGATATGTGCATTTGTTTTGATTGGTGTATATCTGTGTGTACTTGTATGGGTAGCTATGTGCATTTATGTGCATTTGTGTGTGTGTGTGTATGTGTATGTGTGTGTGTGTGTGTGTATGTGTATGTGTGTGTGTGTGTGTGTTAATATGTGTCGATAGGTGTACCTTGACTGAGATATGTGCATTTGTCTTGATTGCTGTATGTCTGTGCCTTTAGATATGTCTACCATGCCTATTGCGAATGCATGTATGTGTGTATGTGTTTATTAAAAGCGCAGTAGTTGGACTCACGTGCATGACCGAGTACTGAACGGAGTAGAGCTTGTTGTTGAAGTTGAAGGTGATGATGAGGTTGGTAGACGGGGTACTGAGTGATGTGTTCTGCAGATTCACCGTCAGCTTGAACGACGGCCCGATACCACGAACCTGCAGCACACAGGGCTCGGTCTGAATCATTTGGCACACAGCAAACTGCTGAAACAGGCACAGCTTAGCCACTCTCAATCGACCCTCACAGTGAACGTGGATGGGTGTGTTGGAAAGGTTGCAGACAGCGTGATGTGTAGGGAGGGGAGAGGTGTGTGTTTGTGTTTATTGAGCATTTTGTATACGGTTGAAAGAAGAAGATGATGAAGAAGAAGAGGATGAGGAAGGAAAAGTAAGAAAAAGTAGAAGATGAAGGAAACAAAGAAAAAGTAGAAGATGAAGAAGAAAAAGTAGAGAAGATGAAGAAAAAGAAGAGAAGATTGTTTGTTTGTTGGTATTTCATGACCAGGCAAAATCTAGTCATATCAGGATGGGTACCGACTTGTGACAGTGCGCACTCACCAAAACTACTTCATAGTGCTGCCCACTGGGAGCCCAGGCTGCCAGCAACATGACCCCATATCCCACTTACTCACATTATCCTGATACTGAGCTAACCAGTCCTTGCTCTATCCTGATTATGCCGAGCGCCGGGATAGTATAAATTGTATGAGTCATTGGTTTGACTCGGCCAGGTTTCGAACTCCCTACCTTCCGCACGGGAAGCCTGAGCTCTGATCGGTTCGGCCACCGTGCCTGATGATGGAGATGGAGGAGGAGGAGGAGCAGGAAGAAGAGAAAGAGTAGGAGGAGGCAGAGGAGGAAGAAAAAGATGAAGGAGATGAAGGACGAAGAGGAGGATAAGGAGAAGAAGAAAAAGTAGAAAAGGACAAACAGGAAAAAGCAGTATTCAGCTAAACAAAACTATAACAAAATATATTAACAAAATTCTCTTACGGCAGCGGCCATCTTGAGCGGGTCTTCGGGGCTGGTGGAGATGGGGTTCATGATGGTACGCAGCGACTTGACGTAGTTGCGCGCCGCCTCGAGCCGCAGCCGGTAGAGGTCATGCTGGAACTGGCGGTGCATGGACACCGAGTTCTCCCGCTCGCGCATAGTCTGGTCGACGAAGAGCTTCGTCTTCTTCGGCACGTTCAGCTTCTGGCTCTGCGAGATTGGGGGTCCCATCACTGTGTCATGCTCCTCAAACGTAGCCGTCCGCTTCATGATCTTCACCACCAAGCCACCACCTGGAGAAGGCGTGGACATGGTAACAAGGAGAGTGATTCAGAGGTAATAATGCATTTAGGTAGCATCTGTCTTCAGTAGCCCTGGTCTTCGCAAAACCTCTGCAATGCGTGAACACTTTGTGTGAACTGTTTTTGTCTGATTTGATAGTTCCTCCAATGATGTCAGGACAACATTGGTCAGAATGCATAGTTAAATTGATTTAGCGTTTCCTTCCAAGTTCTATGCAGCAGCAAATGCTTAATAAGTGCACCAGTATTTACATTGGACATGTAGGATCAATTCTAGGTAGGTATTTATGGTAAACCATGCTTTTATTGAACTGGGTAGCTTTAATCAATAAATGCAAATCAATAAATAAACAGATTGTTTGTTGTTTTATGTGATAGCAACATCTAAGGTCATATCAGGACAGGTACCAACTTGTCACAGTGCGCACTCATGGAGACTTTATAGAGCTGCCCCACATGGAAATCAGGCCACTGGCATCATGAACCGATTTCCCACTCATTCACATTATCCTGACACTGAGCCAACCAGTCCCTACCCTATCCTATTAATGGTGAGTGCCAAGCTAGGAAGCAATAAGTAATCAATTTTGTAATTGAACTCCCAATCTCCCGTACGCGAGGCCAGCGCTCCACCGATCTGGCCACCGTGCCCGGTAGAAGAAGAGGAAGAAGAAATGAAGAAGGAAATAATAGAGAAGAAAAGAAAGGAAATAAAATAAGAAAAAGAAGGAGACCATCTCTCCCGCCCCCCCTCGCCCTCTCCACGACCCTCTCCCTCACTGGTGAGTCGAGCACCACACTGACCCTTTGTGGTCATGATGAGAGAGGCGTCCTCTCGGCCGAACCGCCCGTACCGCAGCCCGGTCACCACGTCCTCCGTGATGATTGTGCTGATGTGGTACTTGTCCTTGAAGATGCGCACCTACCAGACACCAACAATCGGTTAGCATAGTGCGACGGTTTTCAGTTTCTGGTTCTTATATATCAGGGTCCGTATACATGTGAAGATATGGAATTCAAGGCTATTTCAAGTCTTTTCAAGGCTGTTTTTGATAGGAATTCAAGACTATTTTCATTTAGATTTCAGGAAAAAAATCAATGCCAAATGGCAATTTCAGACTAATTTAGAACAGTTTAATGGAATTCAAGGCTTTTCAAAGCCTTTAAACTTTGCAGGCCCCGAACAGACCCTGATATATATAAAAGAAAAATCATCCGGTATGACTGACTGTACGACGCATCCGTTAGCGATGAGGAAGGTCGATGGTGGCGCCACCACTGGTCACATGCGTGAGGTCGAGGAGGTATAATATAGAATACTCGATGTACATGAAAGGCAATTCCTTTCCAACCCTTTATACTCACATAATACGTGATACATTACATATATCATGTTGGTAATTATAATCTGCTTTACTTTAGTTCGAATGGCCGGATGAGTTAAGTGTCCGCCTCCCATTTTGGTAGGTCGTGGGATTCACAACCCTGATTTTGAACCCTGGCCGAGTCAAACCAATGACATATAAAATGTATACTTGTCGCTATCTAGCCTGGTGTTTTACATTAATAGGATAGGGCAATGTAATGAGGAAGACCAACGGCCCACAGTTGAAATTTCTCCTTCTAAATCAACAAATGTACCAAAAAAAGACTTTTTCTCTTAGATAAATATATTAGTTTGGTTGTGGTAATCTACCCTACTTTACTTAGAAGTAACTTTTATTTTAACGGGTTAACTTTGATCTTTGAAGTGAAAATATTTATACATGTCGAAATTCTTGGACCCTAGGCTTCAGCAGTAACATTAACAGGTTCTATTAAACTGACTTAGTACACCCTTCTATAGCAGCAAGAAATGTTTATAATCTGTGAGATAGCTAGATAAAGCCGCACAGTACATAATACCCCTTAAGGCAATGAGTAGACATGCATGATGTAGGCAGTCAGATGGCCGGGTGGTGCAGAGAGTAGTACAAACCTCGCAGTTACTGAGCGCCACAATGACGGCCTTGAAGCTGCGCTGCTTGAGGTCCATCAGTTCCATGGTGGTGATGCTCGCCGGCAGCTTGAGTTTCCACAGATTCTTCCCCTGCAAGCAGCCACAAGTAATCAGCCACTTCAGGGCAGTAACTTAGTTATCAGAGAGACCTGCCACACGGGAATTGGGCGCTCAACTCATTCGGACATTGAGGTATGGTTGTAGAAATGTGCATGTGTGTGTGGAGAGCATAGGGGTTTACTACTTAGATCTGAGATGACAGTCAAGGTATGGTTGTAGTAGACACAGGTGGAGAGGTTACTATTTACCTACAAGATGACGTATTGACCCGACCCACCTTGAGGTATCGTTTTAGTAGATCCGTGGGGGGGGGGGGGGGGGGGAAGAACTACTTAGCTATAAGATAACGTATTAACTACCCCTACCCAGATTGAGGTATCGTTGTAGTAGATCCGTGGCGGGGTGGGGTACTAATTAGCTATAAGATAACGTATTAACTACCCCTACCCACATTGAGGTATTGTTGTGGTAGACCCAGTAGTGGTACTAGTTAGCTATAAGATAATGTATTAACTAACCCTAACAACATTGAGATGTCGTTGTGGTAGATCCCAGGGGGTGAGGTGGGGTACTACTTAGCTAAAAGATAACGCATTAACTACCCCCACCCACATTGAAAGCCTGATACCACATATAATTGTAGTAAACCCGGTGGGGGTACTAGTTAGCTAAAAGATAATGTATTAACTAACCCTACCCACATTGAGGTATTGTTGTAGTAGACCCAGGGGGTACTACTTATCTATAAGATAACATATTAACTAACCCTACCCACATTGGGGTATTGTTGAGATAAACCCAGTGAGGCTACTAGTTAGCAATAAGATATTAACTAACCCTACCCACACTGAGGTATTGTTGTAGTAGACTCAGTGGGAGTACTAGTTAGCTATAAGATAACGTATTAACTAACCCTACCCACATTGAGGTAGACCCAGTGGGAGTACTAGTTAGCTATAAGATAACGTATTAACTAACCCTACCCACATTGAGGTAGACCCAGTGGGAGTACTAGTTAAAATAAGATACCATATTAACTACCCCTACCCACATTGAGGTATCATTGTAGTAGACAATGTAGTAGACCCAGTGGGGGTACTAGGTAGCTATAAGATAACGTATTAACTAACGATACCCACATTGAGGTAGACCCAGTGGGAGTACTAGTTAGCTATAAGATAACGTATTAACTAACCCTACCCACATTGAGGTAGACCCAGTGGGAGTACTAGTTAAAATAAGATACCATATTAACTACCCCTACCCACATTGAGGTATCATTGTAGTAGACCCAGTGGAGGTACTAGTTAGCTATGAGATAACGTATTAACTAACCATACCCACATTGAGGTAGACTCAGTGGAGGTACTAGTTAGCTATAAGATAATGTATTAACTAACCCTACCCACATTGAGGTATCATTGTAGTAGGCCCAGTGGAGGTACTAGTTAGCTATGAGATAACGTATTAACTAACCATACCCACATTGAGGTAGACTCAGTGGGAGTACTAGTTAGCTATAAGATAACGTATTAACTAACCCTACCCACATTGAGGTATCATTGTAGTAGACCCAGTGGGGGTACTAGGTAGCTATAAGATAACGTATTAACTAACCATACCCACATTGAGGTAGACCCAGTGGGAGTACTAGTTAGCTATAAGATAACGTATTAACTAACCCTACCCACATTGAGGTAGACCCAGTGGGAGTACTAGTTAAAATAAGATACCATATTAACTACTCCTATCCACATTGAGGTATCATTGTAGTAGACCCAGTGGAGGTACTAGTTAGCTAAAAGATAACGTATTAACTAACCATACCCACATTGAGGTATTGTTGTGGTAGACAGAGGGGGTACTACTTAGCTATAAGATAACGTATTAACCAAACCTACCCACACTGAGGTATCATAGTAGACCCAAGTGCGGGGTCGGGTGGGGGGTACTTCTTAGCTATAAGATAACGTATTAACCCACACAAACTGAGGTACGATGTAGTAGATCTGCGTGGGGGTGGAGAGGGTGGGAGTACTACCTAGTTACAATATTTGATATCCCCGCACACCTAGAGCTATCATTGTAACAATGTGTGTGTGCGGGTCAGGTTAATTATATTATTTAAACCCAAAAAGAATAAACAGTGAACGGCAACTTTTCTTCAACATCCAAGAGAAACAAGTATATATTGAAAACACGTAATTATAAACTGATACGAGCGGAAAATCGTATCGGGGTGGAATGAATAAAGAAATCCGACAAAAATCACACTTTTTTTTCCTTTCTTTCTGAAGTGGTGAAATAGTTACCACTGCATGGGACAACTTGGATAGACAACAGCAGATAGCACTCAGGCTTCACAAACAATATGGGGATCTTATGTTGTACATGTAGACTGGAGGATAGTCATTTGACTTTACAAATGTTATACACCCAGACTCCAGCAGTGGCTATATTCATTCCACTACATAATGTACCGAATGTACCCGCCATGATAACCTACCTTGATGGTGTTGCCCTGCATAGTAATAATAATAATTCATTATTACCAGTACTTGGTTAATTTGGAGTTTTATCTCCACACACCCAGTCATCATGTTCTAATCTTAATTTTACAATTGCCCTTAGGCTATGATGTTGTAATCTCAGTTGTGGAATAATATAGTCTTGCATCACCAAATTATTTTTTTTTAAATCCATTATGGCCTATCTTAATTGTGTAGTATTATGCCCGGTACACACCTAGCGTATACGATCGTTTTCCCGCACCCACCTAGCGTATACGATCTAAAACTGCCCAAAAATCGTGAGGTGTGCACTCCCCTAGCACACCTACCGATTGCGATTCACGCCTAAAAACTAATTTTTAGGGCTAAAACGGTAGGTGTGCGCTAGCACTACGATTGCGATTCCCGATTCGAAAAATGAATCGGCCCGACTTCAGTTTTAAGCTGATCGGGAGTTTTAGTGCGCGAATCCTATACGCTATGTGTGTACCTGGCATAAGTCTTTCGATAAACCTCACTATGCTATTTTAACGACGTTATAATGCAGCCTTAAGCCTTATACATAAAAGCACGCATTGTTCTCCTATTTGCCTACCTTAATGATGTGACCTTCAGTCAAGGTCACACAAGGTATTACAATGTTCCAGCCTTAGTGGTGTAGCGTTACACTCATCTGAAAGCCACACCACACTGTTCTAATTATAATCTACCTTAGTGATTATTGTCACCTTACATATTGGTGTCTATGAACCACATCATGGTTTAATTATAGACGATCTCGATACTTTAGCCTTATACATTACACATGGCCACAAACCACATCATGATGTGCTAATTATACACTATCTCAGTAATTTAGCCTTATACATACATATCCTGAGACAGATTTAATTAGAACATGATGCGGTTTAAAAACAAAGGTAAAAGGTTTCACTCGTGAAAAAGATTGTAATTAGGACATCACAATATGATTTATAGGCACGAGTATAGCGCTACATAACTGACATAAACTTAATCAGAATGTTGTGATATGGATTACCTATATGACTACATTACTGAGATAAACCTAATTAGAATGTCATGATATGGATTACCTATACGGCTACATTACCGAGATAAACTTAATTAGAATGTTGTGATATATGGATTACGCATACGGCTACATTACTGAGATAAACTTAATTAGAACACTGTGATGTTAGTCATAGGCACATGTATAAGGATACATCACTGAGATAGACTAATTACAACATCATTATTGACATATGCATATAGCTACATTAATTAAATAGACTGTTTGTTGGGGGATTTACATCCTTAGATAATGTAGCCTTATTACATGTGTCCATAAACCTTGCTTACACTGTTCATATTACAATCTATCTCAGTAACATAGCCTTATACATGTGCCTATAATCCATATCGTGTTATAATTGCAGTCGACCAGACACCCTGGCAGTGCTGGCTGTTTCCATGCAGGAGGTCCTGATTTCTATCTCAGTAATGTAGCCTTATGCATAACCCATATCACAACATTCTAATTAAGTTTATCTCAGTAATGTAGCCCTATACCACACCAGTGTCCAACAACACAGCCTATCTTTATGTGAGTAGCAGGGATGATAGTGGTTTCAGGCCAAAAAAGCGGAAATCAAGCCGAGATTATTATCCCGACTGCAAATTTCCGTCATAGAGGCTAGCTACCGTACTCTCCTCAAATTTACATCTATATAAAAAATGCCCTCAGGCTGTGAAAAAAGCTGGAAATCCGCTTACAAACGGAAAAAATATCATCCCTGAGTATACAAACCTCACCTCACACATGCTCCCCTAAATGGCCCACCTTTGTGCTGAAGCCCTGCAGAGTCGAGTCCATGCATCCCACGACGATGTTCTTGCCGACCCGTACAAGCCCGACAGGCTGAGAGTTCAGATCTATGCTCAGTTTTCCCATCTTAACACCTCTACAACAAAGATAAACAACAAGGTTTCCATTTTGACATATCAAATTTCAAGACTTACCAGGACCTTTCAGTGCAAAATTGTGTGCGCACATTCGTCCGGTCACTTCTCACAAAATTGTGCCAAATGGGGTTGTGGAGGGCTAAACATAAATATAATATCACTTTTGTTTTCACTACAAAAAAATATATATAGATTTGATCAATTTGGAAATATGACAGCTTGCCTACAATAAAACAGGTCATGATACATAAAGGATTTGTCTAGAATATTGGGTTTTTGTTAATAGTTTTTGTTGCATATAACTATGATAAATAATTTACAAGATTATGATTATTTTGATTGGTTACCTTAAACAATGTTCTAAGGTAGCTAGCTATTACACAGTTGTTTTTCATTTTTGTAGCAGTGGAAGCATTGCCCAAAAGTCAGGAAACCACCGACCGAGGGGAAATTCTCATCCTTATTTATAGGACTAAAAAGGCAGGACATTGCCCAAAAGTCGGCAAATCGCCGATCGATGGGAAATGCTCATCCAAAAGGAGGGTCATTGCCTAAAAGTCGGGAAAGCGGCAATTGGTGGGGAATTCTCATTCCTAGTATACTGTGCTCACCTCTTCAGCGTGTAGATCTTAGCATCCCTACAGGCAACGATTATGCGATACTCCACATCGAACAGCCCCGATACATCGAGGAACACGGGCACGGCCGGCATATCCAGCTGAAAGTGACATTATTTAACTATTAATTATTGCTGACAACAAAACACCTCGAACATTGCCTCATGTTGAAGTCAACATGGATAATTCGTGGCGCAAAAGCATATACCAACACGTTGCCGACGCTTTCCGGGTTGAGACCAAACCCCGAACACCCACGCCATCTAGCGAAATATCCAGCCACCACCACATGGAGCCGGCCTGAGCTGCCCACTTCTCCGTAGCATCCGAAACCATGTGGTGTGTGGAGCTGTCTCGCCTTTTCTCACTCCGTAAGCATATACAAACATCATGCCTGCTACTTGCACTAGGAAGGCGTGCATGAGCTCTGTAATTGACGCAGCTCCCGTGCCGCCGACTAGAGCGAGAAGACGCCCCCAGATCGGTAGTAGTGCCAACCATTAGTCCAGACCGGAGTTGGACCCACACTGCTCGTTCAAGCCGAACCGTGAAACAGTACGACAGCATGGGAGGCACGAGGCACCGGAGCCGTACCCATACCCACCCCGGAGCCAAAAATTGTGATATGCTTACGGCTATGGCTGCAATGCAAGCGCAGATGATGAAACTAACCGACGGCCAGAACGATCGCATCGACTCGATCGAGAAGACCGCCAAACGGAGAGGACTAACTCACCGACGCCAGCCACCGAGCGGTCTGCACCACGTGCGCTGGCAACCGCCCCAGCATGTGCTGCACCGCGCAGGCAGCCACAACAGCACTGCATCCATTTGGCCTACCCCACTACTAAACAGTGAGTTTGTTCCTTTAAAAAAAAAAAAAAAATCTGGTACCGACCCACGAGGCGGCGGAGCAAGCAACCACCAGGACCCCGTCCTATGAATTAGTTAATCCAGCTGAGGCGAAAGACACCTAGAGAACCGAGTACCGTTCAGGTGCCGCACCTCGACCCTGGCATATGCCAGGACCACAGTGGCGGTTGTGTACCTCATGAGACGAGGTCACGACATCCTGTGCTACCTCGACGACTATTAGATATATAGGATCAAGGCCTCCTGCTGGGTTTTATG
Organism: Branchipolynoe longqiensis; assembly: GCA_030323885.1. Lineage (NCBI taxonomy): Eukaryota > Metazoa > Annelida > Polychaeta > Phyllodocida > Polynoidae > Branchipolynoe > Branchipolynoe longqiensis. The sequence goes on from CM059186.1 coordinate 139,709,310, forward strand.
GTCATGTAGCTTGAGCACCATGAGGACACATTGCCCTGCGGGAAGGTAGGCCTAGTTGGAAGGCCCTGAGAGGTTTATAACTTATAAGCGGGCCCCAACATAGGGGAGTCACATGCAGCCATCGGATCTTTTAATAAAAAACCTATACAGTCTCTAACCAACCACCTCCACAGATCGACCACTCCCATATATTGCTTATTGATCACTTTATTTGGGTCCAAACGATCGCCCATACAATACTATGATACTGAAATGAAAAACTCCCTAAACCGACCACCTCCCTAAATGGACCATTTAAAGTCGGTCCCATGGTCGGTCGATTTAGAAAGGTTTAACTAGGCATACGATTAGATAGGTTTATATAGGCATACGTGAATAATTGAGATTCAGCATGAAAATGAAAATGACTGCGCGGAAATCTAGAAACAGTTGGCAGGTGGTGCGATAACTTGATGCCATAATAACATTCAAAACCCACTAACACTATTGAACAGCCACATTACCCAACCAGCACTGCACACGCTATAAATCACCATATATGCATAGCATTTCATTAGTAAAAGAGTAACCGAAACAATACAGCACATTCCACTTCCCCATCACAATGTACAAACCAAATGTGATCACTTCAACCGCCAGAAGACCAGTGCCACGGTGCTGACAAAATATGTGTTCAGATGAAAAAAATATTTCCAACAACAAAATTTAAATTTTAAAAGAACCAAAACTGCCGATTACCATAGCAAGGACGGTGAAGGCCTCGGGGTCGAGGATGAAGATGTTCTTGCTCTCGGTGCCCAGCACCAGACACGACACAGCGTCGTCCTCCGTCATGTTTTTCTTGAGGGTGGTGAGGCAGGTGATGACAGTCTGCCGCTTCAGGAGTGACGACTTGTGTATGGAGGCGAACTCTTCAAGTGCACCCGCATTTAGCTGGACATAGTGCAGGGAGCGGACCGTCAAGGTGGCGCCCTCCATCCTACAGAGGGGCGGGGGACAACACAATCTGTTAAGATCAACTCAAACAATGCAATTCAGCTTTTTGTTATGCTCACATTCGCAACATATAAGGTCATATCCGCTAAATCTACGGCCATATCAAGACGGGAGAAGATAAAAGAAGAAGAAGAAGAAGAAGCGAGAAATGAAGAAAATAATACAGGGTACGTACACATGTGAAGATATGGAATTCAAGGATATTTCAAGGCTTTTGGAGGATGGTTTGGTTTGATAGGAACTCAAGACTATTTTCATTTGGATTTCCAGGAAAAAATAACAATGACAAATGGTGATTTCAGACTAATTTAGATCAGTGGTGACAGTTGAATGGAATTCAAGGCTTTTTAAGACTAATTACCCAAATAGGTTAAATTCAAGGCTTTTAAAGACTTTAAAATGAAGCAAATGAAGTTTAAGACTTTTCAGGACTTTCCAGGCCCCAAACGGACCCTGAAACTCTCTCAAATTGACCGACGGGATGGCCGAAAGAGTTGAGTGCCCGCCACATGCTTTGCTAGGTCGTGGGATTCAAATCCCCGCTTTCGAATCCTAACTGAGTCAAACCAATGACTTAAAGCTGCATAGTCCAATGAAAACATCAAATTTTCAAAACCAAAGCAATTATCTAAATGTTATTCTAGATATCTACCTGAGATAAATATTTGTCACCATATAGAAGGGAATTCTGAGGCAATTTAATAGAATCTGTTACTGCAGAAGCCTATGGGGTTGCACAAATTATTGTTGCATGTTAGCACTAAAAATATCTAAACGGTTAGCCATTTAAAATCAAAGTTATTTCAAACTGAAGTAAGATAAATTATAACGATCAACCTAATATATTTATCTCAAAATGACAGAAACTCAAAATCATTGGACTATGTAACTTTAAGAATTGATACTTATTTCTAGCAAGCCAGGCGCTCAGCATTACATAGATAGGACAAGGAGCAGTGGAATGAGGAATACCAATTGTCTGCGTTTTAAAGTTTCCCTGCTTAATCAACTAATGTACTCCCCCACCCCCCCGCCATACTTTTTTTTTGTTCTTTTTTTTTTTGTGACAAGTTTTTTTATTCTGCCCATAACGTATAAGCTCCTGTGAGGGTGCTTGTTTTCAACGCTGGACAGCTGTGATACTGGATTGGTCTGGTCCCGCACTCAGGAGTCTTTACCTGATCTTTCTCGGGCCAGCTACTCTAGCTCCATTTCACATACATGCATACCTCTCTTCAACGGACAACTCTGCATCCAGTCCAATGTTGTTCTGACATAGCAGGTGTCCTGTCATCGGAGAGGGGCAGTCAAACGAAATAAAGACAGTTTGTACATTGAAAATGTGTCCGCTCACAGCAGTGGTTCGCCGATCAGAGGGGCCGTTGAAGAGAGGTCCTATTGTATATCAGTGTTCAGTCATACTACTGCTAAGGCTAGAATACCAGCGCTTCCGTTGTTATTCACATAAATGTCATAGGTCATAGCACTTAAAAACACTGAGTATAGATGGGGCTGTGCTTAAGGGGTTATGTCAGTGTTAAAGTTGCATAGTCCGATGGTTTTGAGTTTGTCTTAAGCAGGGGAAATTTCAATCGCGGATGATGGGTCTTCCTCATTCCACTGCTCCTTTCCATACCCTAATAATACTGAGTGCCTGGCTAGCAAGCGACAAGTATCAATATTTAAGTCATTGGTTTGACTCGACTGGGATTTTTTTGATTTTTTATAAAGTATTTATTCATCTGAATATGACATTTGTCAGTGCCGAAGCACTGGTCTTCCAGCCATCTTACTATTGGAATTGACATTCTAAGCAATCTAAGTTTGGTCAGTGCTGTATTAGTCACAGCACCAATAATGTAGAATTAAGGGAGTGGCTCCTGCTGTATAATGTACAGCACCAGTCACTGCGGTTCATTCAAAAATTGGGAGCAGCCATGGGTTTGAATCCCACGACCTACGAAAACGGGAGACGGACGCTCATTTCATTCGACCATCCCATTACGGTAGTTTGAAGTAACTGCTCTAAAATGACTAGAGTATGAAAGATTTGAAGTGTAATCATGCCAAATTAATGTTGGTGTGCTCGTCAAAACTCTCACACATAGAGGCTTCATCGGTAACAGGTCCTATTAACTTGGTGTAGTATGCCCACCTATGTAGCACCAAATGTTTAATAAATGCAAAAGTATTTAAATTGGATACATAAGATAAACTCCAGATAGGTTTTTTGCTTTGTGAAAATTTGATGCTTTTATCGGACTATGCAACTTTAATGCTTTAATTGCCAGCTAGTCAACTGCCCTGTACCGCAACCCCCACCCACCCTAACCCCACTCCTGGCCGAGTTGCTAGATTGGTTTGGTTGGTTGGTTTACGTTCTAGCAACATCTAAGGTCATATCAGGATGGGTTCCGACTTGTGACAGTGTGCACTCATGGTGACTTCATAGTGCTGCCCCACTGGGAGAACAGGCCATCAGCATCATGACCTGATATCCCACTCAATCACATTATCCTGACACTGAGCCAACCAATCCTTGCCCTATCCTAATAATGTCGAGCACCTGGGAAGGAAGCAACAAGTATCAATTTTTAAGTCATTGGTTTGACTCGACCAGGGTTCAAATCCCGCGATCTACCAAAACGGGAGACGGACGCTAAACTCATTCAGCAATCATATCGGGTCAGCCTGTGGCTGATAAAGTTCAGGTGTTTTCCGCCAGGTGGCAATCACGACAGGCTTGGAAGGGGCGATGATAACCACGTAAGTGTAAAGAATAGTTTATTATCAACATGGAGTACTTACTTGATTCCTTCCAACATTTCCCGGAGTACAACTGGATCAATAATGTTCTAAAAAGTAAAATTGAAACACCAAGAATTAAACTATTCAAGCAAGACGTAGTTAACCATAATGGAAGCAATTTTTATAGTACCAAAGTGAATAGATTCCCTGGAATTATATATTCATAATATATAAATATATATATCAAGCTCGTGTATGTATGTATGTATGTATGTATGTATGTATGTATGTATGTATGTATGTATGTATGTATGTATGTATGTATGTATGTATGTATACACTCAGGACTATTGATTGATTGTTTGCATAACCACCCCCAGCTCTAAAGGTAAACATCGGCCATTGGGGGGGGGGGGGTCACACAGTAGTTAAATATAAATAGATGTATATTTCAACTACATACAACAAACCATAGAAATGCATAATAAACAATACAACACATACACCTATGGTAAAAAAACAAACAAAAAGTTATATCAGAATTGAAACAATAATAAAAACTAATTTAGCAAATTAAGTATGGAAAATAAATTTATGACAAAAATGAGTTTTTTCTTTAACAAATATTAATAAAAAGATGATCTCTAACTAGTTATAGGTGAGCAGTCCATAATTACTGGACTTCACAATGTCTTGCACACCGTTTGAAATACCAATCTTCCCCCAAATAGAGTCTACCATTCTCTTACGTGTTTTGCTTGGTTCCACAGATCTTGTTCCACCTGGTTGATCTCCAAGGAGGGCAGCGTGAACTTGAAGTAAGGTCGCAGGTTTTTGTATATGTAAATGTGAGGTCCTGAGGCTACGGCAATGGCTACAAATCAAACAGATGCAAAAGGATTTAGGAACTTGTACAAAATCTTGTTTTATTTAATGACACCTCTAGAGTACATTGATTTTCATCATCGGCTATTGGACGTCGAACATGTGGCCATTCTAATATATTTCTTTGGATGAAATCCTTTGCCGCCACATAGGCTACTTTTTCGCAGCAAGGGGTAGGAACTTGTACAATGAAGGTACTCTACTTGACTGGACAGTTGGTCATAGTTTGAACAAGATCAAGTCTAGTATAGCCGGGGCAGTTAACACACAGCATTATTAGCCTCCTAAATTTAAGATTACCTGGTGTACGCGGCTCGTTCGTATCCATATAGAAGGCCACAATTCCAGTCGGTAAATCTATGATTGTATGTTCTGTCACCAACGCAGTGCCTGCAGAGGAGAGCGTTGAACAGTTAGTGAAACAAACGCCATGTAACCAACACGCCACGCCGTCTTCAATCTGCATAGCATACCAGTCAAGTACAACGATTTGGCCATAAACACTGCAATGTTTGAGGGAGGAGGGGGGGGGGGGTAAATATATTTATTCCACATAAGTCTATTTTCAACACTAATGCATTTGTCTCCCAGCCACTGTTGGCACAGTTATTTGTTGTTGTTTTTAAAGAGATAAAAACAAAAGGTTTATTAACTTTTTTCTTTAACAATTTTTTGTTAACATAATGGTTTCTCATACATATAATGAATTAGCCTTAGTATAACCACTTAGGGTTAATCATAAGCCAGTATCACAAATAGGTATGCTTATATAATATTACCGATTTTTAGTCTGGTGTGGCTGCATTGTCCCCCAGGTCACTCACTACATGCAGAGCTGTTACCTTTATACACTTTGAGCTTCATGTTGTAGCCGCCAGATCCCAGATCGGCGATGATGAGCTTGTATTCTCCATCTGCGTTGATGTCCGAGAGGGTGATGCATTGTGTGAACGTGTAAAGTGAGGCGACAGGGTCATAGTGAGCATCCAGCCACTTCGAATCCCTGGTTCAGTGACGAGGAGAAAACTGTCAACTTCACTTTGACTGTGCAGAATTAAAGTTGCATAAACCGTTGGTTTTAAGTCCCTCCCCCTTTTCTTTCTTTTCATAGATACAAGTATTATACTTATCGATGCAAGTATTATTTTGCTTTGAAGCAACTTTTATAACAAATGGCTAACTTTGAAAATCGCACAAAATGAATGTTGGCATGCACGTCAAAATTATTTTGATGCGCACCTCAAAATTGTGACACCATCGACATCAGTAGCATAAGGTCCTATTCAATTCATATAGCAAACCTTTTCTATGCAGCAACAAATGCTCAATAAGTGCATCAACACCTACCTTTGGAATATAGAATCAAATCTAGATCATTGCATTGGTTTCGAAAATATTATGCTTTCATTGGACTAGAGTTTTAATGGTATAGTCAATAGTAAGTAGCAATCCGGCATTACCAATAGCATGGGGATCTTCTGTTGTACATGTAGACTGGCGGATAGTCACTTAACTTATCATTATATCAGTAGGCATGCCCTATATGATCTATATCATTGGTTTAGCTAATCATACCCGTAACTTGTAATGAGACATTAACACATGCGTTTGACATTAGTAATAAATTTAGAGGATTATGTAGATAATGGTTGAAAGATTCTAGTAAATTGTCTTGGTCAACTATAGTATAGCTTTGTGGTTAGTATATGCTTTGTTATTTCAGTCTAGGTGTTACAGTCCAGGGTATAGATTATATTTTAGTAGTTCATTTACTTTACTCCTTTTTCGGAGGGGGGGGGGGGCGAAATGGAGGAAAGGGAGAATTAGTGTATTTTTTAATTAAAAATATTTGTTTAATCATTATCATCTCGGATGATTTTTTTAAATCTGGAGACTAGGATAGGTACATCAAATCCCGCTTGGGGAGCTGCGGTATAGCTGTCTCCACTACAGCAGCTGAACTCTGTGACCTGGTTTCTATATGCCTATATTCAGAGGTGCTCTGTAAAACCCATTCACAAATACTATGCAAATGACTTGCCATACAGGATGTCATCAGAATTGACCAATCACAACCTTGTTTACATCTGGGAAAATTTCTAGCGCATTAGGGGATACCTCTCATGGTTTTACAGGCTGTTGAAGTCAACCACTGTTGAAAAAGTCATCGAACAGATAAGTAACGTTTGAAAATCATTCTAGTAGTCTGACAATCCTCAATATTTAGTTATTTATCTTTCATATGATACTTATATTGTGTATATCTGTCCATTCGGAAAGACACTACAGCACTTTTAAATTTGTGTGTGCATCGGCGGCATTGCCGCAGAATCGGCCGCGGTGGTAGCTGCTCATGCTAAATTCATTTTGAAAGGCATTAAATTGACCAGGTGACCAGGTGTCAGTTTTTATTTCATCAAAATCCATACAGAATTCACAAAACTACAGTGCTTTGAAATTTGTGTGTGCATCGGTGGAATCGGCGCAGCAGTAGCTGCTCATGCCGATTTCCCGCCATTTTCATCGCACATGAAAACGTAGCTCAATATGCAGGTCAATAGAGTACTTGGAAAGTACTACGATCATATTCTCTCAGACATATTTCCTCATCCCATTCGATTTTCAAACGTTACTTATCTGTTCAATGACTTTTTCAACAGTGGTTGACTTGAACAGCTTGTAAAACCATGAGAGGTATTAATATTAGACCGATTTTCACAAATGAAGTGTCATTTTATGCGGCATAGATATATGCTAACCTCCAAACATGTGTGGGGGTTTTCCTCCAAATTTGTGAAGGAACAGTATTGTTTTCTATGGCATGCCGCACCGATCGGTCCATGGACTGATTCAGTTGCCGCATTCGCATTCGGACGTATGGAAGCACCACTATTCAGTTACATGCTTTTAGATTTGTTTGCCGCATTCGTATGCCACATACCGCATATAAGGAATCTTAGCTTAATGCACTAGAAATTTTCCCAGATGTAAACAAATGGTCACAACTTATTAGCTAGGACAAAATGTTGATTTGCAGTACTGTGCAACAATTTTACAATTTTCCTGTGATGTACCTAACTAGGTAGCAGTGGTTTGGACTATTTTGGGGGCACCACAAGGCAAGCACGCCTAATTCGGTGTGTGGCTTATGATTATCTTTAATGTTAATGCACCAGGAAACACAGAGAAGAATACTGGAAGGGAAGATAGAAGGGAAAAGACCAAGAGGGAGAAGGAGAACAACATGGATGGACAACATCACTGAGTGGACAGCAATGAGCTATGCGGAATGCGTAAGAGGAACGAATGACAGGAAGAGATGGAGGTCCATTGCAGCCAACCTTCTTCGAGAAGACGGCACCCATTGATTGATTGAATGCAGTAGTGTCCTTTATGCAGATGTGTAAGCATTGTATCATCATGTATATAAACACTAAAGTCTAAACAGTCGAAATGCAAAGCCGTACCAACTTACAAAGTCAAAGACTGAAACAGTGAAAGAGAAAGATAAGTCACAAGGCCAAGGCTACGGCCTACGTCAGACAGAGATACCGCAATGACAATGTCCAGGTTAGTGCAGTTTGCCTCTCACTATCCAGCTAAAAGCAATTCACAAGAAAAATAATTATTAATGAATTAAAATTACATATACTTACACTTCTGATTCTTCAGAGTCATCTTCTTTCTTCATAATTGTAGTCTATCCTTACCCGTCAAATACTAGTTTACTTGCGTTGCTGGAATTTAACAACACACTGCAGCTTATTCCCGCTGGTACATACGTAAATAAATCAAGACTTACCAAGTACCAGTTACGCATAACAGGCTCGCGCCAAATGTGTGTGGCAAGATCTTTGTTGCATTACGATAATATATCAAACACAATATGTTTAAATGTACTCTTATAATTAGCAGTAATTCGTGGAAAATATTCTGATAAATAGCGAACACTAAACCCGCTAGTTCATCAACTATTCACGATGTCGGACATCCGGGCACTTTTGGGGTTCACGGCTCGCGAAGGGTAAAACAAATGCCACTCTCATAGAAACAACATTGAAACTACCCTATCTATCACAGTGAATTTTGCTTTTCGGTGCTTTGAAAGCAAATTTCTGTTGTTTCTATTAAATAGTTCAGATCTTTCTCTATAATTTCATATTCAGCTTTTTTTTTATCAGCCAATTGGAAGTTCTTGAATTTATTTGGCGAAAATAGTTTTTGAGGCCATGATCTGGTAAGGCTAACACTGGCACTGACACTCAGAATATCCCAACTTTCACTATTATCTCTGTTTTTAATACTTTCAGAGAAAATTGCTCTTAGGTTAAATTAAATACCTCAGATCTTCCTCTTCAATTGCGCATCAAGATGTTTTTAATCGATTCGATGAAAGTTTTTTAATTTATTTTACAAAAATAAATCCTCCCCATAGACATAGCATTGCCGCAGCACACATCACGGCGTATTTTACCCTTCGCGGGCTAGTTTCCGGCCTTGTGACGTCATGCCGACATCGAGAATACACCAGAGGGCGAGGAATGCGCGCGGTGGTTGATGGGAAGTCATCGGGATAAACAAACCCACAGTGATGACTACGCGCAGTGCAAAACGTTAGTTTTATTCCAAATTAATCGAAATCCAGAACCCTAACCATATCAATTTAATATAATCTTCTTGGTAAACATGTTTTCTATATGTGTACCAAGCGATTTGTCTCTAGGTGGTGTGGTTTTAGAGATATTTAACTTTTTCTGGAAGAAGATTGCTCACGGCCATTGAGTTTGCCCGAGACACCTGTCCGCGCAGTGCGAAACGTTCGTTTTATTCAAAATTAATATAAATCCAGAACCCTAACCTTATCAATTTAATATAATCTTCTTGGTAAACATGTTTTTTATGTGTACCAAGCGATTTGTTTCTAGGTCGTATGGTTTTAAAGATTTTTGACTTTTTCTGTAAGAAGATTGCTCAAGACCATTGAGTTTGCTGGTACAGGCAGTGCGAAATGTTAGTTTTATTCAAAATTTATAGAAATCCAAAACCCTAACCGCATCAATTTAATATAATCTTCTTGGTAAACATGTTTTCTATATGTGTACCAAGCGATTTGTATCTAGGTGGTGTGGTTTTAGAGATATTTCACTTTTTCTGTAAGAAGATTGCTCACAGCCATAGGCGCAATGCAAAACGTGGCTTTGTTTATCCCGACAGAGACGCCCGGTGTGGTGGTTTCAGCGTGTTCCCGTGCTCAGACGTGTCCCTCGCTTCTGCGCATGCGTCAGAATCTAGTAAACATGGCCGTAATCGATTAACACGAACCGGGCGACTCGGGTCATCCGAATTTCAAATAGAACACGCGAGTGGAGTCGACAAATACACGTCCCGTGTGCAAAAAAAGAATAACTTAGATTAATGAAATGGAAATTTAGGTAAACTGGGCCATGATACAATACTTTAAATCCTATTTTGCTGTACTTTTATCGGTTATTAAAAAAAAAAGAACAAACTGTCCACCCGAGCGTATTCGATTATTCAACCCGAGTTTGTAGGATGTGCGCATGCGCCAATAAGTGGCTGGGGTGACCCGAGTTGATGCGAAATCCGCGCATGCGCAGAAGCAACGGGACACGTCTGAGCACGGGAACACGCTGAAACCACCACACCAGAAGTCGGCCTCGCACATGCGCGCGGACAATGCTGAACTCGCTTAGGGCGTAATCGATTAATCAACTCGGGTCACCCGAGCCACTTTTTGGCGCATGCGCACATCCTACAGACTAGGGTTGAATAAATGAATACGCTTCTCCGTGCTCGGGGTGGAAAAAATGGTGGCTTAATCTAAAACCTAATTATTTATTTTAATAACCAATATAAGTACAGCAAAATAGGATTTAAAGTATTTTAGGATCGTATAAGCTGACAATCTGGGTTATTTTAAAAAAAGCATTAAAACAACTTGTAGTGGTAGCTGTTATCCTACAGGTACCAGCTCAGGCGTTCCTAGCAAACCCCAGCCAAGAGGTGGGTTACTGGCGTCGGGTCGTTTTGCACACGGCACGTGTTTTTGTCGACTCCACTCGCGGTGTTCGATTTGAAATTCTGACGACTCGGGTGACCCGAGTCGCCCGGGTCGTGTTAATCGATTACGGCCTTATAGACTACATCACGGTTCCAGCGGCGCGGTGCATTGTGGGATGCATCAGAGCAAAACATACCCCCCAAAAGCACATGGCACATGCTAATACACTGGATGCAGCTATGAAATGTGCTAGTTTCAGATCATCTCAGCTCTTGTTTGAAACATAGAATACCAGCTAAAAAAATATATATAATAAATTAAGATATTAATCTTTTATCCAGCATTGCATTTACATCAATATAATCAGCAGATCTTATGCCATGTGCATTTAGATTTAGAAAGATCTAGGCATTCAGACTAGTGTTAGAGCCATAGCCAGAGTACTCAATGCATTGTCAATGGCAGTGAGCAATGTCCATACAGAAAAAGTTTGTTTGTTTGTTGTTGTTTTATGTCCTAGCAACATCTAAGGTCATATCAGGACGGGTACCGACTTGTGACAGTGCGCACTCATGGCGACTTTATAGTGCTGTCCCACTGGGAACCAGGCGCGGACATGCTGGTATCCCACTCAGCAATTATCCTGACATGACACCAGTCTTGCCCTTCCTAATAAGCCGAGGCCGGCAGGAAGCGACAAGTTCATTTTAAAGTCATTGGTTTGACTCGACCGGGACTCGAACCCACGATCTACCAGCACGGGAGACGGACGCTCTAACTCATTCGGCCATCCCGTCTGGTACAGAAAAAGTAAAATATTGATAAAACCACACCACCTAGAGACAAACCGCTTGGAACACATAGAAAACATGTTTATCAAAAAGATTATATTAAATTGATATGGTTAGGGTTTTGGATTTCTATTAGTTTTGCATAAAACTGACGTTTTTCACTGCGCGTATAGGCAAACTCAATGGCCGTACACCTTTGCTTTGCTCCCAATGCCGTTTTCAGCGCATGCGCAGTCGGAACCGTGATCTAGTTTATATCCGGCGGTCTCTTCTTGCATGACAAACTAATGGGTAATGAGGCTGTCACACTACGACGTAACGCGCTAGCGAAAGCCGACGTCGGTGACATTTGGCCATTACGTCGAAATACGTCAGGAAACGTCGAGATACGTTACAGTTCGTTAAGCCTATGTGAAGGTACGTCGAGCTACATCAAGATACGGTGACACACGTCAAGGTTTTGGACATACCCAAAACTTTCGACGTACCGGCCGTTACATTGGGCTTACGTCCCACTCATGTTAGGCTTACATCGAGATGCATTATACTTCGTTAAGCCTACGTCAGTCTACATTCAGCTACATCGACTTACGGTAGACTGGCGGAGAGCCAGGAGGAATATGCAGCCTACGCGCTGCCAAAGTCGTCGGCTATACCTCACCCAGATACAAACGAATCCAGCATCAAAAGCTCTCCAAAAATAACTTTGCTTAGTTTGTTCAGTTCATGCCACTGAACATGTGGGAGGAGAGGTGAGGTCTGTGATGTATGAATGACATTTTAGGAGGGATTCCCTCATCACATGACCTAGAGAGGTTCCCCACAGTCAGGGGAAGCCATGGCAACCACCAAGATGGCAGCCACAGAAAGCTCTCAATTCAACTTTTAAAGTCTATTAATCTACATGCTTTAATCAATTATTCCACCAAAAAGTAGCTGGTTATGATAAATAAACATTTGAACTTTATATTTATCATTTTAGATTGCAATTTCTAACATTTTTTTCTCTATATGGTTGTCTAAAGCCGTGTTTACACGGGCAAGTTAAAACGCTTCATATAAAACCACTTGCCTAGATCGATTTACATTTGCTGTGTAAACGCGACACTGTGGCGTTTTAGGGCTGAATCGATTCATATAAATCAGTAGATGTAAACCACCTTGCGAGGTAGTATAGATGAAGTGATCTAGCTTAAGCGCGTCGACACGCATGCGCAGTCGAGACCTTAGTTTGTTGACTTTCCGGTCGATCAAAAGCGCATATTATAGAATTTAGTCTATGAAACCGCTAGCTGTGCACAGATATTTTTTTCATCATTTATTTTTAGGGTTTCACTGCCCAGCAGAAGTTTTGACCGTTCCAAACCAATACGATTCAGTCCATACAGATCTATAGGTCGAACCCACTCTCTACTGACGACATCGACTAACCGAAACTGCCGCTGGTTCGTATGGACTTGCTCATGCGCAAATATTGATTTCCGCCTTCAAACTCGGTCCGTGTAAACGCGCCACTACATCGCTTCATATAAATCGATTTGCCTAATTCACTTCACAATTGCCCGTGTAAACACGGCTTAAAAGTGTCAATGCTGCTGGACTAAATAAAACATAACAGAAGCAACCAATGTCAGCAGTCTCCCCCCACATATGTAGTTGCATAAACTGAAAACTGTCAAATGTATACTTGGAGAGCAGTTGTCGGAGTACAGGTAGTGTCTCAGCGACCTATATCTGGTCCCTTTACCGTATCTTGACATAGGTCTAATGTGTCTCTACCGTAAGTCCAACGTGTCTTGATGTAGTCGACGAACACCTGTCGCACGCGTAACATATGTAACATCCGCCAACGTTCTTCAAACGTACACAAACATGCTGTGAACGTAGTGTGAACATTTTGCCTTCGAGTATATAAAGGCACCCGATGACCTTTTGTCAGCAGAGTAGCTCAGCTCTTCGCAGAGGATGGATGTCCCTGTGAGTTTCCAGCAGGAATATCAACTAGCCATTCTCCAACTTCACCATGATACAAACCTCTTGCTACTTCACCATCTCCAGTTTATTAGAAGATGTTGCGCGAAGCGATTGTGGGTGAGACAGTGGATCGCCAGGCGGCAAGTTTGGATGGTACAACCAGCTTCTGGTGGAACTCCATAATGAGGACACAGCTTATTTCGTCAACTTCATGCGGATGCCTCCCCAGATGTTCGACGAGAATCTAGCCAGAGTGGGTCCGTGGATAACATAAAATACACTACCTACAGGGAGCCGTTCGAGCCTGGTCTGAATGGTTTTTTAGGGACAAAGTTACATGTCAGAATAATTTTTTTATTGTTTGTTTGTTGTTGTTTTACGTCCTAGCAACATCTAAGGTCATATCAGGACGGGAAGTATGCCAATTTGCCAAAGGCCTTAATTATTTCATTATAATTTGGGGGGGACTTATTATTACATATTATAATAAAGATATAATAATGTTTAATACAGAAAGACTGAGAGACCAAAAATCCAGTTTAAAATGCACATAGTTTTATTTACAGACAAGAACAATTTACAAACTTACAAAAGGCGCAATAAAAAATTACAGTTACACAATAAAAACAAGGCATAAAAATAAATACAGGAACAATAATAACAAATATATACATATCTACAGGCACACAAACTAAATACTGTCACTCGTGTCAGTTCACTTCTCCCGGGCCTTTGGGAGAGTGTCCAGGTGCCTTTTGGGGTGTGGGGGGGTGCATATTCCCAGGGACAAAGAGCTCCTGCGCCTCAATGTCCAGGTTGGAGACGTTTGATATCCCCGACAGCCCAGACAAATTGAGTAAACTCTCATCGGCTGTCGGAGTCATTCCCCTGGCGTACTGGCGCTCTGGTTGAGGACGGCATGGGTGGAGACCCATGCCGCCGAGATGGAGCTCCCAGTCTCCTGTGCTGCAGGCGGCTGTCTTGGTGTCACTGGTGTAGGCAGACACATTGTCTGTGGGGCAAACTGAGGATGCATCCTCACTGCCTGCGGTTTCGGCGGCAGCTGCAGTGGTGCAGCGGCTGCATCATGTACTACTGCATGTACTCCTGTCTCTGATTGCCATGGCATTCCAGGTGGTGGTTGGTGTCTTCACTGGTGGGGCTGCGCTGGTACCCCTCACTCGGCGACGGGCAAGAGGAAACCTGGGACATCGACGAGTAGCAGGACGTCACAGAGGGGGGCCACACAGGCTGAGTCATGGAGGAGGGCCAGACAGTGGCTGCATGGCCCCTTCATCTCCAACCTCCGACTCCATCACCCGCGCCAGGACGCTGTGAATTCCAGTCCATGCCCAGTCGAACTGGGCCGGCATCATAGCGACCACAAAGTCCCACACATAGTTGGAGAAGGCGGTCCGCTGGGTCATGCGCGGCGCTGAAAGGCCAACCAGCAGATTCCCTGACAGATCGACCCGGTGCTTGAGAGCAGCCAACAGATTGTCCTCCGCGCTTGTTGACTGCTTCCCCTTGCCTCGGTCCTCGGCTTGGGGTGTTGTTACGGGCTGCTCCTCCAACCCAATCTGTAGCTCAGTGCAGTCTGTCTCTGCAGATCGTCATGCGCTGCGTCTATGGTGGCCAACAACTGCAATGCAGGGCAACCATAAATAATTCCACATCATTGCAAATTATAATGCCATTAAAATACATTGATTTATCCACAATGAGGTCACTGATAAATAATATCCACATGGTTGCAAATTAAAATATATAGTACTTACACTTCTGCAGGGCTCAGGCCGGTGTCACACCACTGAGCTGAGGAAGCCGTACTTGTCCAATATCCACTGCTCCCTCTCGGTTCATTCGGGAGCCCCGTCACCCTTCTTTTTTAAAATGCAGCCTCGTGTTGATGTCCCGCATGGCTTTGAACCAGCCCTGGAGATGTGTGGCAGTTCTCCCCATCCTCTTTGCCTGGTCCTCCCACAGCTTGCTCTTTTTGTCTGTCCGCCGGTAGTCGTCAACTTGACATTCCAGAGGATGGGGGGGGGGGGGGGGGGGGGGGGGGGGGGAGTCATGCAGGAAGTCAAGCAAAACCTCCTCCTCTGCTGCGGGCAGAGTGCAGTCATACTTCCGCACCCTCTGCTTGTTTGTGGTGAGACGGTGTGAGCTGGAGGAGGTGGAGGCTGCAGACGAGGCACGGGACAAAGGAGATCGAGACATGGACTGAGTTTCCTTCGTCTCCTCAGTCGGGCGAGATGGAGAGATCATAGCTGATGGGAGATGGTGGTGGTGGTGGTTGTTGTTTTACGTCCTAGCAACATCTAAGGTCATATCAGGACAGGGCTGGTGGTGGTGGTGGTGGTGAAGATGGAGTATCCCCGGTCATCCTCTTCCTGCCCTTCCCTCTTCCCCCAACCTAACTGGCTAGCAGGAGTGGAGCTGGAGATGTTCTTAGCAGGCATGCTAGAGGAGTTGTGAGGAGAGAGCCAGACTGCACCCTTATAGATACCCGAGGTGCGGGAGGGGAGGGTGTTCCCGCGCATGTTGGCCTACGGCACGCTCACATCGAGCGCTTGCTGCCCTTATGCTGACCACGCTGGACTGTCGTTAGACTGACGCTACTCACTCGCTGGCCTGATGTCGACTCACGTTAGCGAAGGGAAAGTTGGGTATATCCCGCGACGCGCACATACCTACTATTATTAGGATGGGGCAAGGGCTAGTTTTCTCATCCATCAATGGGGTGGTGGGGGTTAGGGGAGGGAGTGGTGATTCCTACTGATGTGAGAAAGGAGGGATTTCATCCGACCCTTATGCACTTTACTGTTCCTTAGGTAACCATAGGGTAATGCCCAAAACACCATAACCCTCTAGGTGTTTTTTTGTGTTTGGGGGTATTTTTAAAGGGGAAGTGTCTAGCAGGCTGGTGCACAGTTGGTCTCCTTCCTCCAAGCGCACCTTACTGACATTATGGTGCCCGAGACACCATAACCCTTTCCCTGGTATTGGAGATAGTTGGTTGGTTGTTGTGGAGTTTTACGTCCTGGCAACATCTAAGATCATACCAGGACAGGTACTGACTTGTAACAGTACTGCCCCACTGGGAAATAAGGCTATGGGCACCATGACCCAATATCCCACTCAGTCACATTATCCTGAGCTAACCAGTCCTTACCCTATCCTATTAATGCCAAGCACCAGGCTAGGAAGTGAGAAGTATCAATTTTGAAGTCACTGGTTGACTCGACCGGGAACTGAACTCCCGACCTTCCGCACACGAGGCTCGCGTTCTACCGATTAGGCCACCGCGCCCAGTGTATTGGAGCGGGGTTGGTTACACATCGAATTGGTTATACAAATCCTTATACCATTCACAACGCCATTATATCACATTACTTTTCTCTTTTTGTTTGTTAAATTTGAACAAATTAATCTTTTGAGATGGGCACTAAGTTTAAGAATATTGTAAATAGCAATTTCGAAAAAGGGGCATTGCATGGTGGTGCATATATACGAATTGTGGGCTCAATTTAATTAATGCAAAATCTAATTAGGATAGTAACATGCAATTATTCAGTCGCAGATCATCTGATTCTTTATTGGCTTCTCTTTTATATATTTGAATATATTTACATGTCAAATATTATTAGGCCACCTCTGATTTAATCTGGTGAAACGTAACATCGGTTCTGCAGTTGCCAGCCTATATTTTTGCACGATGTTGAAAAGCTTTGTTTGAATGCCTCAAACAGCCGATTAATGCCACTAACCGAAACATGATTAGTGTCACCCAAGTTTGTAAATAAGAGGTTCAAGGCAGGGATCCCAAAAACTCGAAATATACATGTATACACACACGCACATACAAAGTAGTCCACAATACCTACCTAGGTAGGCCGACAGCTCCTATTGAAGACTGCCACCGCTCACCTTACTAGGCAGGCACCCCAATCTCACTAAGCGGGGAAAGCAGCAACTAGCACAGCCGCTCCCAGTGCCAATTTTCCATTTCGAATCGGTCCCTAAGCCCCTCCGTGCATTCAATGATTCAGGAGCCGAGAAAAGCAGCACAGACAGGTGAGGAAAGGCCCTCAGTAATCCTAAATTCAAATAAATTCTTCACTATATTGTTATGGCCAATATCTTTGTAAATGGGATGGTGAAAGCATACATCGCCCCCCCCCCCCGCTTCCTCTGTTGATTCTATTAAAATAAAATAAAATCAGACAAGATAATTAATTGTATCCCATATTATATACCTTAACTTAGTTTAATAAGAGGAAATTAATTCTGAATAACTGCGACGAATTCAACCAATCTAGTGCTTTTGCTGTAACTAAAGAGAATACAGGTGCTCGTGTTGAATTACAGCATATAACCCCTTAAATTAAAAAAAGAAAGAAATTATTATAGGCTTTCCAAACTGCTTACGGATCACCAGTTCATTACAAGTTGCCCGTGACTGATCTCACTTGCGAGTCGCCACCATTGTAGCTTCGCTTTCGAATGCAATCAAGGTCAGTGCCGAGAGATTTACAATTATACTAAGTGAACCATTGGACATGTACACACTGACCAGTGCATCTGTAATTACCGGAAACCCTTTCCCACACAGTGCTGAGAGAATTGTGATTGCTCTAAGTGGCCACTAAGCCATCTGTGCAGAAATCATGCCTAATTTAAACCATCCATGTGAGGAATCTTTCTTTATCCATATCCTCGTTGGGAATCGTAGATTATTGGAATAACACTTACTATCTTACACACATTTGCATCCAGGAACACAACAATAAACCATGGCACCTCTAGGGCTCTGCTAGGATCAGTTACGCAACTAACCTCATTTTCGAATCAAGATGGTGAGAGTGGGATCAGTCAATTACAAACAAGGAAAGGTTGTAAGGAGAGGAATCAATGCTAAAAGAACAAACAATAAAACAAAAAACAGGCATGAAAACCAAGACACTCGATTCCCATCAGCTTTTCGTAGTGGTAGTGTTCATATCGAATGTATCCTACCCACATAAACCCACAACCAAACAAACCTACCATTTCCTTGAGAATCGTCTAAATACCCACACTTAATATGCAGAGAACCATCAGACATTGCCAGCATCATTTGGATGTGGCTTTGAAATTACACAAACATTTGGGGTTTAAATTCACCTCCATCAATTAGAAAATTAATTACTTCAAAGATACACATACATGTCAAACAGAAATAAGGCAATAATTATACAACGCAGCATTATTTGATCATGGGTGACAATACCATACCTCGTATGACAGCAGCATACCACAAGCATACCCCGGATAACATAAGCATACCACACATGACACAAACATACCATGTATGAATAAGCATACCGTGTACAACACAAGCATACCACGTATGACATAACCATACCACAATCATACTCCATATAACAAGCATAGCATGTATGATATAAGCATAGCATGTATGACATAAGCATACGACAACCATATCACATATGACAAGCATATGACATGACATAAGCATACGACAAGCATATGCCATGACATAAGCATACTATGCATGACATAAGCATACAATACATGACACAATCATACCCAAAACAACATGTATACTATTACATGACACAACCACAGGTGGCTACTGACGCTTTGTGACATATGTTACAAAAGAAATAGGCCGGTCTGGTCAGAATGTCATTTAGTCACTCACTTTAAATCACTTGTTAAATGTACACAGGGTAAAAACTGTACAGAGCAGAGAAGTGAAACATAAAAAAAAACACTCATCCATATCTTGCCCTTTGTTGAAGCGACAGTAATGTACAATCTCATGATTACGGCATTCCATTCGCAGTTCACGCTACTACATTGACTAAAAATCGGGATATCAAAGTAGTCCTTTACATCTGCTCCGAAATCCAATATGTGGAACTATTTTTTGTACGAATTCAATGACCCATAGATCTCAGGTGTATACGGTTCAAGACAACATATACATTCTCAGCAACACCCTGATTAGACATGTACTCCTGGAACAACACACAAACCATTAGCAAAAAATAGGGTTCATGATCAGGTGTTGCTGTTTGAAAAACAGTCAAAGCTACCATCAGGATTTACATTTTGTCCCTAGTTTTTCAAATGCTAAGTTACAGATTTAAACACGCAAACTCGTTTTAATTTCCTCATTATCCAGTATTAGTGTTAACAATAAATCAATGTCTGACAGTTGTTTGAAATATCCAACATGACTGCACAGATAATATCTCCATCTGAAAGGGCGATGTGGACAGAGTGCTACTTGTTCGACATCAAACTTCCTTTGGTGGCAACCTTTTCTTGAAAGGCCATGGCAGATTCTCTTACGACGAAACGAGAACGTAGATCATGCTGAAGGGAAACGAGAAGAGCATCATTAGTTACGTAATGCGGTTGGTTGGTTGTTGGGAGCTTTATGTCCTGGTAACATCAAGGTCATATCAGGACGGGTACCGACTTGTGACAGTGCACAATCATGGTGACTTTAAAGTGCTGCCCCACTGAGAAAGCAGGTCGCTGGCACCATGACCTGATATCCCACTCAGTAACATTATCCTGACACTGAGCTAACCAGTCCTTTCCCTATCCTAATAATACCAAGTGCCTGGCCGGGAAGCGACCAGTATCAATTTTAGAAGTCATTGGTTTGACTTGACCGGGAACCGAACTCTCTACGGTTTTTTTTGTTTTTTAAAAATATTTATTTATTTATTGAGGCTGTATTTATACTGTCCATAGGATATAAGCCTGGGTATTCAGGCTTGTTTTCAATGCTGGCCAGCTGTAGTGTTAGTGTTATCTTATCACACAGTAGCTGCTGATAAGGTATTTGATTGCCTGCATTTCAGTAGCAGATAGATAGTTGGTTGGTCTAGTTAGTAGTCTATGTTAATTTTTTTTTGATTTTCTTGGCATATATGTGTTTTATTTTTTCTACTCTTACTACTAGACTAGCCTACTCCTATTTACATATCATAGGCTTGTACGTAGCTGTGTGGTGTGCTATCAGGCTACTTTTGGCATGGTTACCATCTATTGGGAATCCCGCTGGTGGGCTACGTAATGCTAGTATGTATACTGGCTGCTGACGTTCTATGAAACTGGGGCACCTACGCCAAAAACCCAATCCGACATATACCCAGACAATCAGAACACAGGCAAATCGATCAATCACACAAATGATTATAACCTGTCCTGACATACACAACTGCAGCCCACCATGAAAATTATCATAACCTGATCTAAATTATCAGAACACAGGCAAATAAACCTACTCGACAAATTATCATAACCTGTTCTAACATACACATACCCATAGCATATACCAAAACAATCAGAACACAGGCACATAAACCCACTACACAAATTATCTTAACCTGTCCTGATATATATACACAAGCATGACACATACCCCAACAATCAGAACACAGGCAAATGAATCCATCTTACAAATTATCACAACCCGTCCCCAAAAGCACCACATGTACCCTGACAATCAGTAGAGAGGCAAACAAACATATTACCACACAAATTATAACTTGTCCCCACATAAACACAATCATGAAACAGACCCTGCCAACCAGAATAAACCAATCAAACCCATCACACAAACAATATACATATTCACAACAGATACCCCCACAACCAATTTGTTTGCTTGTTTTACATCCTAGCAACATTTAAGGTCATATCAGGACTGGTACCGACTTGTGGCAGTGCGCATTCATGGTGACTTTTTAGTGCTGCCCCAATGGGAGACCAGGCCACAGGCACCATGACACGATTTCCCACTGTCACATTATCCTGATACTGATCAAACCAGTCCTTTCCCTATCCTAGTAATGCAGAGTGCTAGGGTAGGTAGCGACAAGTATCAATTCTGTATGTCATTGGTTTCACTCAGCCTGGTGGAAGGTGGGGACTTTCACCCCTCGCTTCACCACCTCCAACAACCCCCCTTAGTTCCATTATCAGATTTTAAAATCAGATTTAAACGCAAATTCGTGAAGCGTTCCATATTTTTACACTTGCAAATATTATTAACAAACCATTCAGGACAATAAACCACAAACTAATGATTAAAGCTGTTCAGCATTGAAAACAAGTTATATCATGAACTTATATGTTATGGACAGGGTAAATAAAGCATCATTAAAAGGAAATATATATATATACAGGCTAAGATCATGTGATTGGTTGTGTAACAATGTAGTGCATATCCTACCTGTAGAGGTAGTAGAAGAAGGATAGGAGGTAAAAGGCCAGCTTCACCCAGCCCTCCTTTTGCGCACGACTCAGCTGATCAGCGTTCATGATGGTTGTGGGGTCATAGAGCCCCGCGCCACTCATCACTGGTCTGTGCATGTACCTGCAATATAGCAATGCAGACAGTCAGCAAATGTACCTGAAGACTCCCACCACAAGTCCCTGCTTATCTGCAGAAAGTAGCCCGTTGCGAACTCGAAGAAAATGGCACAGTTGGTGCGTGTTTTATATCAGTTTTATCACACGCTGCTGCATAGATTTTGTAATTGAAGGTGTCTTATCAAAAACCTCAAACACAGAGGAGTCTTATAATAGAGGTTGTATGGTATGTTTATCCAATTCAATTAATACATGCAACAAGAGCAACACTACTGTAGTATAAAAATCACCTAGATTGCATATTATAACAGCATAGCATTTATCAGTCGGTCTTTTGATTAATGCCTAATATCGCTTCAATTAACTATTATTACTTGGTACAAAATAAGCATGCTAAAATACCGGTATGGTGTAGCAGCACTTTCCAGAAATTTGAAGCCTAACATAATTGCAGTGGTTCATCTTCGAGCTGCATAATGAGGCTAAAGCAGTTCAACTAATATGGCTATCACAATTATGCACTACTGGCAAATAGATTCTTGAATAGGCTTGTCCTATAACCTGCCCGCATCTAAGACTTCTGAATATTCATGTAAGCATCTAATATCAATCGCAACAAGCTTGTCACAATGAAGTCATAATGCTAAATATAGATTTTGACAGACTGCGTATTAGAATATTCATGCCAATGTATGATGTCATTCACAACAAATCCTATAACATATCCACTAATATGAGTATTTTGCAGATTATTTTCGGAGAACACCCCAAACAAGATTACATTGACCTAGTTTGTGGGCTAAGTGCGCTTACCTGTGGATGTGGTAGGCAATGAGCGGCATATTAAGGAGCAGAGTGAACCATTGGCCAGCAAAAACGAAGAGTATATTGTAGAAAATATGCAGACCATACTCAGGCAGGACAAGCTGGAAAAGAACAGAATATCAAGAAATAAAATAAAGTTATAAACACATTTATGTATTTGCAGCGCAGTGCCTACCTTCAGAGACAGTAAGAACAAAGAGAGGAATGCTTCCCCATTGGGATACCAGAACACCAGCACAATGACATAATATCCCACTGTCACACTATCCTGACATTGATTAAACCAATTCTTTCTACATCCATTTTAGCTATTCAATATGCTAGGGTAGTTTTGGTCGCCATTTGCCTCTGGGGTGATCTTCCTGCTTGAACACCCAAATGAAACTCCAGAAACTGATAATAGCAAACTAACAAATGTATCTAAACAATTTAACAGATAACATCAATTAGCAAGTATTTACGACAAAACACTTGAAATATGAATCATTTAACGCATAATGTGAAGCATTGTGCTTGATTTGTAGTGAGGAGGAATCACCATCGCTCTTCCCTCAGCCCCCACTGGACTCTCGCCTTAGACATCGCTCGATCGAGGCACACACCCTCCAGCCTTCCACCACAACCTGCCGCACCACTGCTGCCAACTTCAGCACTCCTCTTCCAACAGCCAAGATCGCAGGATTAACTCTTTCACATAGATTAACTTTAATATGCAAACACAAAGAATGTGCATTTTATCTATACAGACTTTTATATAACAATTAACTTACCGGATTCAAGCTGTTACATTGGTCTATAGGATTTTTATAGTCAGTTTTCAACTCATCAAAGGCAATGATCTGAAAAGAAAATACAAATACAATTAAAAAAATGAATGGCATATTGGGCATATAAATTATAAGGTTATCATTCTCACTCCAAAGAATGCCATTAGTTCAGGTTACGGAAGTTTTTTTTGACGAGCTACACACAGTAACACAGCTATTTGCAAGCAACAAAAGTAATATCTGGGTGGTGAAGAATATCATTTTAACAATATGTTCAAGGTATATAGAAAGATTTGTCCACCAAATTCAAGAACATTTTAAAGGAGACACAACCTTTTGATACCAAAAATGGCATACAATCTGCTCAAAAGTATGTGATGTTGGAAAACAAATCAACAAAAGTAACTTACAAATTCATCTAAAAAAACATGTGACATGTTTTAATCAAATTATTTTCAAGGCCATAAACTGGTTTACCAGACATTGTTTTATATAAAATGGTTAACATTTGTCAGCTGACTTCACAGGTGAATTTCCAGCAGACTTCCAAAAAAGTATCCACAAAGCCAAAGGACAGACTGTGACGCCTCTGCCTCGCGCGTCGCAGGCTTTCACGCCTCGTGACTCACCATCTCTTTGTAATGTTTTAGAATGTGTGAGAGGGGAGAGCGACTCTGACGCCTCTGCCCCGCGACTCACCACCTCACCGATATATATATGACCAGGATTACTTCATGACACATTCAGCGGTCATTGTGGATGTAATTCGTGGGGATATGCAGATCATTTGGTCCAATTAGGCTGTAGAAACAATACCTTCATGAACACCTTACTATTTATCTGGAATAATTTGTGTGTGGACCTTTAAAATTATGAAAGGTTTTAATAAAAATAGATATGAACCAATTTTTCACCTTGAATAAAAGAGAAGGCAGTCGGGGCCATACTCTCAAAGTAGTAAAACCCAGAGCCATTTCAGAGTTAAGGCAATACAGTTTCTCAAACAGGATCATAAATATATGGAAGAGTCTCCCACAAAATGTTATTGATGCCGAGTCAATAAATTCATTCAAGAACAGATTAGAAAAAGCATGGGCTGATGATCCAGGGAAATTTGACCCCTTATTCACCACATACTACTAATTATTCCTTGTGTTGCTTATTTATTTGCACTCAAGCAAAAATTAGAGACAAATAAGTGTTCACACTTCCTGTCTACCATTAGCTATTTCGCTTGATTTTACAACTATTGGCTCCAGAAGATTGATGATAAACTTGCACAACATGTAATGGCAGTAATTTTTTTCTTCTCCAAATGTGGACGTGGTAATTTTTAGCCCATTAATTCTTGTTTTTTTGCCATTTAATTTGAAGATGCAAATGATTACTAGTTTTGTCTATGAGAAAAAAAATATATATATATATATAATTTTTTTTCACAAGAAATTAAAAAAATCCCCAAATGACAAATGTGTTGAGTAAATATAGGAACTGTGATAATTTTTAAACCGTTTGTATTTCATGAGTTTTGTAGCACCACGCGCTTAAAAAAAACCTTCGGTGATGGAGCTCGTCTACACGGCCCTAGTCTGGGGCATGAAGCGTGGGAAGCGAGTCGGGTTTGAATATGAAGATCTCGAGCGAGGCATGTGGCGTACATGTGCATGCATGCCTCGACAGCCACCTATACAGATCAGGCCTATCGCGGTTATGACAAGGCAATCAGGGACAAGGTAAAGCATGTTGGGCTAAAGGCATTCACCATGGGAGATCATGAACTATATTTTAATTTAGAAAATATGCGGAGCAGCAAAGAGGCACGCCGACCGGCTAGGCCTACACATACGAGTAAGAACTATGACAATTCCCGGAAGATTTGCTATGCCTACAACTACAACAAAGACGGGTGCAGTGTACGCCGATGCGAATATGAACATAAGTGCCTGAGCAGCAAATCAGGCTCTCATCCGATAAATGATTGCAAAAATAAGAGGAATTGACTTGTGTGCCCGCCTGTGCAAAGTGGTGCGTCGGGGACCGTTGACCTAGTTGTCTTTGAATTTCGCGCCGAAACGAGCGGCTTCCAAGATGGCGTGCATGAGACGCCTTGCTCCTTAGATGTACCGGAGATTGTTGATGGTGACTGTCAAAAGAATTTAGGTACCGCGTTGCTTGATGATACTGTAAAATTTTGTGTTGCAAAACCTGTTACCTGTGCGACAAATAATATGTATGTTGTTAACTGTGCAGATCATGATGTTGGTTATGGTGCATCAATGCCGGAAAAGGACGACTTATGTAGCGGTCCATCGAAACAGGTTGAGGTAGTAAACACATATAGTGGCAATAATTATGTGAGTATGGACAGTGTGGACAGTGCGGACACAGACAGTGAATACCCGGGCATGGGCAATGTTAATACCGACATGGTGATATTTCAGTTAATAAATGTATCAATGTTTTTGCGAGTTGTTTACAAGGCGTGTGTGACTGTAGGCATGATATTGGCGGTGCCTGCACGCAGTTAAAGCTGTGTCGTATCTATGCCGAGGCGATGTGCCGAGGCGACATGGACCTGACTGGGAGTATATCCTCAGGGGTTCATGTTTTGGGGACCGGGTAATCGACCCGGATTGTGTTAGTTGTTACTTTCAGGGTAACTACTCATCTATAACTAAGAGTACCACTGGTAAGTTGATGAGCGACAGGCTGCAGATGGAGATCGCTGCGGGTCTGGCGTGCATAGTAGACGAGCCATGTCTATGTGTCCACCCGATGGGGGCCGTGCCAAAGGGGCACAATGACTTCAGAGCGATAGTTGATTGCTCCAGCCCAACTGGGTTTTGCGTTAACAAACACACCAGGTCCTGCAGGACGAATTTCAGCTATAATTCTGTCGAGACCGTCACACAGTTACTGCAGCCTATAGGGCTGTAAATATCCACCCAGCCAGCAGGGAGCATCAGGGCTTGAGCTGGGATTTTGGCCAGGGCCGGGTCCATCTAAGGGATAATCGCCTGTGCATGGGGCTCAGCAGTAGCCCTTACGTCTTCTCCAAGATCAGTGATTTTGTTGTCCGCTGCATGGTCCGGGAAGGTTTTGAAGAATGTGTAAATTACCTAGACGACTTTTGTGTCGTGAGCCGCATGATTGAGGGCTGTACTGAAGCACAGCGGGCACTGGTAGCGATCTTGAGACGGCTGGGGTTTTATGTGAGTTTCCACAAATTAACCCCCCCCCCCTGCCCAAATAACCAGATTCCTGGGTATAGATATAGACTCGTTAGCCATGGAGCTTCGACTCCCAGATGACAAGTTAGCTAAGCTGGGAGCCCAACTCAACATGTTCTTGCAGAAAAGGAAGGCGACGAGGCTAGAGCTGGAAGGCCTGGGGGGGTCCTCGCCCACTGCTGTAAAGTTGTGCATGGTGGTGAGAGTCTACGACTTGATAGCCTCCACCAAGAAAGCCACCCATAAGGTGAGACTAAATGATGACTTCAGGCTGGACCTGAAGTGGTGGTTAGAATTTGCTCGAAGTTCAACAGAAAAGCGGGTATCATCCCCTCGGCAGACCCAGTAATGTCGGTGTACAGCGACTCCTCCAAATTTGGGTTTGGTGCTTTACATGGGGAGGACTGGGTGGCAGGCGCCTTTGATTTCAAGGCATCCAAAGAGCTACAAAAATGGTTGGGGCATCACTTCGCCTATGCGAATGATGAGGGGTGTAGGTCCGATAACATAAATGTGCTGGAAATGTGGCCCCTGTTGGTGGGTGTTAGGCGTTGGGGGGAGGCCTGGAAGAATCGCACGGTAGTATTTATCACCGACAATACGCAGGTGATGGCCGCCTTGAACTCAGGCCGAAGTAAGAACAAAATAACGATGACCTGGTTGCGCCTGATATTTTGGGCTTCGATAACATTTAATTTTGACGTACAATCGGTATATGTGAACACCAAATCAAATGTGATATGTGACAGCCTATGTCGGCTGGATAAGTTCCAGAGCATTGCAGCATCAGGGATGCTGATCAAATTGATGCTATGTGTTGTCACCACCTATTCAGCTGTTAATCTCGCTTCAGGTTGGGAGAAACTCCTGGAAAAGCGCCGTAACTATAACTATGTCAGGAACCACTACGCAAGCTCGACTATAGCGTTTCGGACTGTACAGGTTAAATCTTATATCTCCTTCTGTGAAGTATTCGAGGGCCAGGTATGCCCATACCCATGTGATTCAGACCAGGTGTGTCTATATATGTCATATCTAGCGCGACGGTTGTGCTACTCGTCCATAAAAAACTATCTCAGCGGCCTGAACAACCATCTGAAGGACTTAGGTTGTCCTCCTATAAACTACAGTGACCACCTTATAAAAAAGTGTTTGGCGGGCATCCGCAGGTTGAAAGGTGATGCGGTAAAGCAAGCAGCTCCAATCTTGCCCTATGAGTTAATTAAGTTGTTTGCAGTGTTGTTCCCCTCGAGGGGCCACACGCCATGCTGCTCTCATTCAGAGCACTCCTACGCAAAGCGCATGTCACAAATTCAGACGCAGCCCTACTCCGCGAGGACCTGGAGGTCTATCCATGGGGGATGCTGGTCTGTGTGAGAAAGTCTAAGACCAATCAGTTCAGAGAACGGATTCATAGAATCCCTGTGGCAAAAGTTGCGAATAAAGATTTATGCTCGGTCAAGAGGCATATGGAGCAGTGCCCCACCCCTCGGGATGCGCGGGTCTTTAGGATACCTAGAGCGGGACACTCGGTCCCACTGACATATGCATACTATGCAGCTGTACTGAAGGTGGCATGTACCACAGCCGGACTACCATCGGCTGACTTCTCGTCTCACAGCCTCAGGCAAGGTGGGGCGACTTTCCTCAGGCTATCGGGGGTGTCGGAGGAGATCAAGGAGAGAGGCGATTGGCGATCGGACTGTGTCCGCCAATACTTGAAAGCGTCACTCATGGAGCGTCTGACGCTCGACATGCGTGTGGCCGTGATGCTGGGGATGCTAAACTGAACTCTACCTGTCTGGTTGGGGTGGTTTGGGTCTTTTGTGGCCAGCCAGAGTACCTACTCAATCCAGTTATGTATCCTGTTATGTGTATGACTAATAATGTGTGGTATAAAGCATTTATACAAATATTATTCAGGATGGAACCCTCCCTGTATTGAATATCGGGTGGGGGGATTCGAACCAACTACCCCCACGCATTGGTGGGCCGGCATGGCAGTTCGGCGAGGGGAAGGAGGCAAGTCTAGCCACCATGTGTCATGCGCATGGGCCCCGCCTCCAGTGCTCGCTAGGAGGACTGAGGCAAGTCTAGTCGGGAAATATCCCAGGCGCATGCGCATACCCGCCAGCTCCAACGGCTTTCCTGTATACTCGGCCCATTTGAATCTGAGTTCTAGCTTTAGGTTTACTCTTTCTATTTGGTTGATGATGTTTGAGCTTGATTGATTTTGATTTTAGTTTCTGTTTTTTTGTGATTTTGATGACGATGTTTATTGAGCTTGAGGATTTTGATTTTAATTCATTCTGAGTTTGTTTGTCTGATGTTGATGATTTTGATGAGCTTGAGTTTGATTATTTGATGATATTGATCTTTATGTTGATGATGAATATGTTGATGATGAATAAACGGTAGGTCTTTTGTGGCCAGCCAGAGTACCTACTCAATCCAGTTATGTATCATGTTATGTGTATGACTAATATCATTTTTTTTCACAAGAAATTAAAAAAATCCCCAAATGACAAATGTGTTGAGTAAATATAGGAACTGTGATAATTTTTAAACCGTTTGTATTTCATGAGTTTTGATTGCAGCATGTGAAAGAGCATCCCAAAACACCCTTATATTTGTGTTTGTTTGTTGTTGTTTTACATTCTAGCAACATCTAAGGTCATATCAGGGCGGGTATTGTCATTCTCGATGTCGGCATGACGTCACAACCCCGGAAAGTAGCCTGCGAAGGATAAAATACCGCCGTGATGTGTGCTGCGGCAATGCTATGTCTATGGGGAGCATTTATTTTTGTAAAATCAATTAAAAAACTTTCATCGAATCGATTAAAAATATCTTAATGCGCGATTGAAGAGGAAGATCTGAGGTATTTAATTTAACCTAAGAGCAATTTTCTCTGAAACTATTAAAAACAGAGATAATAGTGAAAGTTGGGATATTCTGAGTGTCAGTGCCAGTGTTAGCCTTACCAGATCATGGCCTCAAAAACTATTTTCGCCAAATAAATTCAAGAACTTCCAATTGGCTGATAAAAAAAAAGCTGAATATGAAATTATAGAGAAAGATCTGAACTATTTAATAGAAACAAGAGAAATTTGCTTTCAAAGCACCAACAAGCAGAAATCACTGTGATAGATAGGGTAGTTCTAATGTTGTTTCTATGTTTTTACCCTTTGCGCGCCGTGAACCCGAAAAGTACCCGGATGTCCGACATCGAGAATAAGACATAAGTGCAAGCATTAAGAATATATCAATGTTTTCTATTCAATTCTACTCACAAAAGTTGGCATAAATCCTTCACCATTTCCATACTAAGCCTATTTAAAATTGATGCCCGATTTGGCAAACTTAGAATCATAACTTTGGTTCTATTGAAGATATTGAAATAATTTTAATTGTTCTGAGTTCTGGTTTAGTCTAGCTACCTAACTATCATGTGGGTAAGGCATTGTGATATATTTCAATTTGTTATATACCGTAGGCCTACCTACCAAGTGGGATGAGCTGTAACATATTTTCAGCTTTCACCTCTGATTCCACCCCACCCGACTTTTGGGTCAGGACTTCTCGCGGGGCCAATGAATGTATGTGACTCATGATTATGATACACATCTGAAGAGTCGACATTAAATCATCTTGGACAAACAGCATGGGAATATATATTGCAAATAGGTAAAGATAGTTACATTACACGAATTTACTTACGTGATAAATAATAAAGAAGATAAGGAAGGCCGATAGAATCAATGCTAAGATGTAGCAGAAAGCTGCGAATGTGAACGCCATGATTGCCGGATCTAGGTTTCATTACTTAGAATAAATGGGATTTAAATTATATTTCCGTAAATCTTATATTTAAAGCTGTGTCGTTGTAGTCGTATGCACAGTGTTATTAGCTACCGTAGATATTACTAGTGATCTATTTGAAAATATACATCAATGCCCGAAACACCTATACAAGACGCTTAAATGTAATATTTTGTAACATTTTGCATTGTGTGCCCTGATTCCACTGGTTCCCGTGTCATTCACCATTGGCATCTGGGCTAATGTCGTCGTTCTATAATGTGACACCAGGGGGGGGAGTGGTTATTATGTAATTTATTCCTGTTGCTTTCACTTCCCTACCTCCCGTAGTTTGACGCTTTTGGATTTTTAAGATTTACCATGATATAATGTTCACATCATCCACATGCTTAGATTTACCAGACGGTAGCTGCATGAATTGAGCGCCCGCTTCCAATGTGGCAAATTGTGGGATTTGAACTCCCGGGTTCGAACACTGACAATGTCAAACTAATGATGTAAAAATATATAGTTGGTAAAGGGGCTGTCACATTAGGGTTTTTTGCGGGAGCGTATGGCGGCGTAGGCGTGTTACGTCATATACGTCGGCATACACTGTAGGCCTATACGCTATGCATACGCTACTCATACGCTACTCATACGCCGCCAGATGCCGGCTTATGAGGCATACGCCGCCATACGCTTTCATAAATCCGTCCGTCCACATTTTTTTGTGCATGCTAAAAAAATCTCGACCTAAGAGCTGTATGGCCCATACACTGCTCATACGCCGGCATACGCTCCTCATATGCCGGCATACGCTCCTCGTATGCTAGGGGTACGCCGGCATAGGTTTTTCATACACTCAACTTGTGTCACCGGCGTATCTCTAGCGTATGTAGCGTACGGATAACCTACGAGTTACGTATGGGAGCGTACTCCTAGCATATGCACAGCGTATGCACGCTACTCATACGCTACGCATACGCTACACGTACGCTACTTGTACGCTCCACATGCCAATCAAAACCGTCAAAAAATGTCACAGCACGCTCCCATACACTCCTCGTACGCTCCTCATTGGTTCCACATATGCTCAAAACCACCCGAAAGGTCACCAGATGTCATCATAGGCCAGCACGCGCAGGACCTACGTAGGTTTTCAATATGCTCCCGCCATACGCTGTAATGTGACAGGGCCTTAAGTTGTCGCTACATGGCCTGACTTCGACTTGACTAGTAGGCTATATGGCAAGAACACCCGACAAACATTGTTATGCCAAGGAGTAATGAAACTTACAAACACTAGGTGGCAAGGTAGTTTAATTCTCACGTAGACGGGTGTGTTATGTGGTGACGGGGCTATTGTCAGGATAATGTGACTGAGTGGGATATCAGGTCATGGTGCCGGTGGTCTGGTCTCCCAGTAGGGCAGCAACTATAAAGTCACCATAGAGTGTGCACGGTCACTAGTCGGTACCTGTCTTGATATGACCGTAGAAATTTCCTAGCCGTAAAACTCCAACCAACCAACTTAAGTGCATTGACACCCCAAGTAACTACATTTAAAAAAAAGGGTAAACACTAATTAATTGATGCACAGTGACGACTCTACAATAATAGATGATATTGACCACCGTAGCACAAACTAAACATGTCTGAACTGCTTTATAGTTGACATTTGGTAATTGTCCAGAGGAGTGAATACAACTAATACCTTTTAATTTCAATGAATTTAATCACATACATTTATTTACTTGTTGTTTCTAATTTCACCTTTACATTGGGGAGAAAGCATGAGTGTCCCACTAATGGAAATAATCAGTTCTGACTATGACAACAGAAAAAACACTCAATCCATAACCTTTTTCTTTAAAAAGACAATTGAAGTTTATTTTCCATTGATACATGTACAATTATTCGTATTTTGTTTCAATTCCATAGTAAATATTGTGAATTCATGGGGTTTTATTTTCATGAGCTCTATTATGTAAATGCTTGGCAATATCTGCAAGTGAAGAGTTCAGGCGCAAAACCATGTAAACGCCAATCCAGAAATGGAGATAAACATTGGAATCAAACCTTCAACAAGTTATATTTTTTATATTCCTTCTTTTTTGTTCACTGCGCGATAAGCATATGAAAAATGGGATTACAATTATTTTCAGGTAAAAATCTTTTATTTAAACTACATCTTTGGATTGGCCGTTACATGGTTTTGCGCCTGAACTCTTCAAAGTGGTTTCCTTACTTTTATGTAACAAGTTCATTTAAACGATTTCGGATTTTAGCGATTCTCCTATATGCCACTATTTTTGTATATATATATATTTTTTACCTCGGTACTAAGCCTCAGGCTACTTATAGCCGAGGGAGAAGGAAGCAAATCCGGGTCCAGCAATTAGCATAATCAACTCACAACCGGAGGACGTTTGTTGAGTTGCTCCAGCAGTTTTTGATCTACGACGATATATTAACTGTAACTATTGGTTATAAATTATGTGCAATTTGGTTATGATACCTTATAGCATCTTTTGGCACAGTTTTTATTACTGTGACATGTTATTTGTTACTTTTATGGGTGTTTTACTTTTGTGAAACATCGCTAGAACAAAGCAACCATTTTTTCCTTTGTTCTACAAGCCGCCCGTTGCCGAACGGAGAGCGATGTTGGCTGGAGCCACATCTCGTTTGGATTTTCCCTCGGTTTCTTTTATGGATTCGCATTGGGAATTAATCCTGGTTTCTTTTATGGATTCCCCACATTTTTTAGGCGTACCTCCGAGTTTCGTAGCATTTTCTCCAACTTGCTGGCGCAGTAGCCGCAAGGGGGAGAAGTGTACGGAACAGAGAGTGTGGGAGGCTACCGATACACTGGTCCCTACCCATCTTTTGGTTTTGGTTTTGATACCATTAACCTACAACATTACACATTAGCTTATTAATGCCTGTGTTGAGACAGTTTAAATATGTTCTCTAACATCACTAGATGCACAATTATTTGGTTCACATAACCTGTTGTGACATTTGGTCAATAATTTCGGTTTATAGTAACTTTCTTTCGATTGTTACAGACTTCCGATGGCTACGAAGCGCAGTAAGACGGTTGCACCAGCTGCTGCAGCAGACCGCCCGGCTGATGACTACGACTCGTCGCCGATGTTGACGGTACCTCCGTCCCCTCAGGCCAGGGCCCATATCATGTCCGATCCGGAAAGGGTATATATGCTAACACCTATTCTGATACAATATCTTTTTTATAGGTGTCTCCATGACAATATTATTATATATGGACCTTTTGAATGGGCTGTAATGGTGGTCTATTTCAATTGCAACAGTGGGATTTCAAATAAACCACGCCCCCCCCCCCCCACCCGTAGTCTTCAATAGAATCACTTCAATTTGGGTAATGAAAATAAGATTCAGATAAACGTATCCCCGTGACAACTGGTTATATTTCAAACAATTCCTGGTAAAGACCATGATACTATTGTCCAAAGTATATACACCAGAGCTGCCACATGATACAGGTTACCCATATGCAATACAGATTTGGGTGGGTTTGTTTTTTTAGTGATACGGCATTACTCCATTTTGATGCGGATTTTGTTTAAATCTATGGAAATAAAAATGTGTAACCACATTATCCCCATGTACGCATTCCACAACAGTACAGTATAATGGAACAATTGTTTATTGTATGTTCGGCCACAGTGTTGAATGTTGTATGTGAATGTAATGTAGTTTGTTGTATATAATGTTTGAGTAATACAATTATGTAATTGTATTCACATGTTTTTTATAGTATGCGGGGACATATGTATATGAATTATTATGTGATACAGATTCATACAGGATTTTTAGGTGAGAAATACAGATTGCCATCCAAAAAATGTGGCAGGTCTGGGACACAGATTTTCTTGCACCTGCAACTAACTGAAAAGGTCAATGCCATCTGTGGTCCAATGGTTAGGATACTTACAAAAAAACACTAGAAGAAGCATAATAGACTGAATTCAGTGCATTGACACCCTTCGTAAAGAATGACATGTATGGGTAACTTGACTGCATCAGGTAGTTCAATGATTAGGAGGCTCGCATCGGAATGAATGTTGGTGCCACTTTAGCGTGCGGTCTACCCTCACTTTAACGATCAACCATAAACTTTAATTTCAGGATACTGAAGTTGGTGTTCGTTGATGTAGACTGCACACTAGCGGAAGACCACACGCTAAAGTAGCAATGTTGGTTTCATTTCCTACTCAAAACGGTATACACTATGTCTAAGTATCCCACTCATGAGCCCACAAACAAATGTGGGGGTTATGTATGTTCTTTTGGGCGTAGTGTTACAGGGATGAGTTGTCACCAAGAACAAAAATACGAAATTCTGACTTCAGGCAAATTTAACAGTACTAGACACATGATGGGAAATGACCCATATAACAAATAAATCCACAGAAAATTGGAAATATCGCATCTCTGTAAAGAATCCCCTTTGTACATAGTTATAGGCCTACTATATTCATGCAGAGTTATATTTTCTCTGTAAGGGGGAGCCATGCGTTAATTATTTAAAATAATAATAGTGCACATTTCCACAGTAGTTTTAAGAGAATTTTGAGAGGGGAAATTGCCCTCACGAATCTCTCTTAATTTTGTCCAATCATTGGCACCATGCAATAAGTAAACAACATCAGAACAAATAGTTTTTGGAGCAATCTCATTCCAAATTGTGGAAATGCAACATGTCACTGAGCGGTTAACTCTTGATTGGTAAGCGAAAATGAGTAAATCATTAGCTCGCCAATTTAAAACAACTTAGTAGTCAATTCCCAACATGAAGTCAGGCATTGGTAATTTTAACTTACAGAAGAGATCACTCAGGATACAGTTCAACATAATATACTTCGTGACGATAATTGTTTGCTAATGAGTTCATATTCACTTCGACAAATATCAGATTGTATACATGCCTTCAACACAGATAAACGTAGCCTACTTAAAACTGCATAACATTTTCGAAACCAAAACATTAAATTTGATCTTTCATATCCAACTTAGATAGTGGTGCAGTCATTCAATATTTATTGCTACGCACAAGTCATACTGAGCCAATTTACGAGAACAACTCACGGCTGAAGCCTCGAAGTGACAATTCTTCACTTCAAATATACCCAAATTAACCCTTTAAAATAAGTTTATAGAACCCGTTACTGCTTAATCATATAGTGTCAGAATTCTCACATGCATATAACAAAATAATTGTTATGTATGTATTCACTTAAAATATTTCCAAAGTTAACCATTTATAATAATAGTTACGTCCAACTAAATCGTAGTCGATAATAACAACCAACCTAATATATTTATCTTAAATAAAAATGACAAACTCAAAACCACCGGACCATGCAACTTAACTATGCAAGTTAATAAAGGCTTTGTAGAGTTTAAGGCATCTGATATTGAACGGACGTTTATATAGCTGTTAAAATATTCGACAACATTGGTCTTCATGTATTGTATAACAGGTTATACCCATACTATTATATATGGAGTCTAGTATAAATTTGTCTGTCTATGGTACTAACTACTTCCACGGCTATTACTGGTGAGTGATATTCCCTAGTTGCATCCCACTCACTTCACTATATGAACAGGCAGGTTTGGTTATCTTCGTTACATCAGAGAGCCCAGGTGGTCCAATGGGTAGGATCCTCGCACCAGAATGTCAGAGATATGCGTTCAAGTCTCGCTGTAGGCATGTCTCTTTTGTATGCAACACCTCCCACATTTCCAACATCACCGAAACAAGCAATTAGCTGAAATAACTGCCTTAAACTGACATAAATCTGGCTGGTTGAATCCCTGTGTATACCATGAAGGAGGAGAGGCCTCGCCCCTCCCCCTTCACTCCCGCGGCCACCCCTGCTGGCTCACGTACGTGGACGGGTGGGGGTGGGGTGGGGTGGGGGTTAAGCCCTGGATCCGTGGATCGCAGGCGGGCAGCACCCGGTGGTAAGCCCAAGCTTCTACTGGTGCAGGTACCAGGGAGCGGCGATGTGTGGGTAAACACCCAACCCCCACGTGGCACCCCCCCCCCCCCCTTAAACGTCGATGTGTGGGTAAACCTCCACTCCAGTGATTTATCAATTTAAACGGCAACATATACAACGTTTTGTAACAATACCTGCACGCTTAAGCAATTTATTTAATTAAACATCACTTTCTCATATTTATGGAATGCAAGTATAAATACCTGTAGATATTTGTCTATCTGATACTTACCCTATGATTAACATTTGTTTTCACAATTCAACAATTATCATTGCATCACGTTGAACATACTCCATATGAAATTCCTATAATGGATCACCAATACATGTGTGCAGAATTATGTTGGTTCCTCAGGAGGAGCAGCTGCAGCTTACATGGCAGAAGGTAGGGGGTGACGACGAACACACATACACCATGATAAATAAAGGCAGTGGTATTTTATCTAAAATCAAAACATATTGGTGATGACAATTTCACTGCAATCGACATTAGAAACAAATGTATCGCAATAACCTTACCGAGTTTGGTCATCAGGAGGCATGTGGTTATCAGTGCAAAGTTCAAGGACGAGAGCTCCTAGTGCTTGCAGGCCAGAAGCGCCTGAAACTGCCCGCATAGTTCTTATCATATCTTGGGAGGCTAAATTTGTTATCATTGGAAAGAGAAATCAATTTACTTTCATATAAAATGGATTTGATTTTCAACGGTTTTTGAGATATCTCAGTTTAATTGGACTTACATCAGATATTCAGATTTTTCAACAATTTGGTCAGGACTCCAGGGATTTAACAATTGAAATCTCTTTAGGGCTGAAAGGGTTAAAGTATAAGTCCTATCGTAAAGGATAGGACTGGGTGGGGCACCAACTCTAACTTCTGCCATGTAAGCTGAAGCTGGGACCAGGGTTGACCCCGAAACCTCTTTTTGGCCTATTTGCGTTCAGGGTGCGCCTCAGAGAGAACTCCGAGAAGACTCGCTTTTCAGACAGGAGGCAAAAAGCGCCTCGAAAATGGCCGCCGAATTGAGTGGTTTCAGCCAATCAGAGCTTTTCTTTTCAATTTTAGAGGCATCCGTCAGCCAAAGTTGTTCAAAGAGCGAAATCCGGAATATCAGAGGCGAACCATGAACGCGGCCCCGGTAGATTTGGTCACAGCTATAGTCCCTCCCGAGGGACCAGCGGAACTAGGAAATCCCACAATGCTGCACAAAATTCTTCTAAACTATCAACACTAGACATCTACCACAATGTTAGACGATATATGGACACACGACAAATACCCCAACAAGCATGCAATACATTCGGTAGGTGAAAAAAGGAGCACATTTTGCCGCTACAACACCCGAGTCCAAAGTACAGGTGACCCTGGGGCAGTGAACATGTATGTTGTGGAATTTGACGACAAAAGGAATGTGCATATACAATCTCACTGCTACCAAAATACGGCGGC
Organism: Branchipolynoe longqiensis; assembly: GCA_030323885.1. NCBI lineage: Eukaryota > Metazoa > Annelida > Polychaeta > Phyllodocida > Polynoidae > Branchipolynoe > Branchipolynoe longqiensis. The sequence continues at coordinate 139,747,254 of CM059186.1, forward strand.
GAGCACTCAGTAAATTCATTGAATAGAGCAGATTGAGTATATATTTACACGATCCTTGTCTTCTTCCTACTTAACTTATATACACACACACACATGGAGTGAATTGCAAAATTCATATTATGGAGGGAGATCTCCCAATTGGAACGCGTACATCATCCCAGTAAATTTAGCTGAACATTTCTCGCTATTGCATGATTTCATATACATGTATTACAGTGGCTTAAAGTTAATTTGTTTAAAATTCTATTGTTATTTTTGCTAGTTACATTAGTTGATTAACCAAGGAAAATATCAATCGCGGACATTTGATTTTCTCACACATTCCACGTCTCCTTGCCATATTCTAGCAATGTCGAATGTCAGGCTAGGTAGCAAAAAGGATACATTTTAAAATCATTAGTTTGAATCGGCCAAGAGTTCGAATCCCACATAGTCGGAACAAGAAGTGGGAAACCAATTCGGTACATATTTCATTCAACACACCCCAGGAAACGTGAATGGTTTACATTTAATCGATACCAACAGCCTTTTCCTCATAAGTTACAACTAAACTCTTAGTTCTTATACAAAATAGTGATGTCCTACATTCTAGAATTACCTTTCTTCCCACAAATTAAATCACTACACGAAAAATGGGTCAAATGCACGATATTTTAAGTACAAAGTAGAAGGAAAGGTCCAGCAAAAATTACGTAGTACAATTCCGGGAGACCCCTCTGCCCTCCAAATATAGAAATCCAACATTTAAATTAATTTAAAACCACAGGCAAATTTATGATTATTTAGCAGACAAATTGAGCTACATCATGAAGGACATGTTCAAATACGCATGCAACATTCCGATACCACAATTTTGATACAATCTACTCAAAAGTACGTAATGTTGGGAAAACAGTTCCCCAAAAGTAACTGACAGGAATTTGTCAAGTTATTTCATCTCAAATATCATGTAACATGTTATAATCAGGGTTCGTACAAACTGTTGGCCACCAGATTCAAGAACATACATTTAAATTCAAGAACATTAGAGGGTCCTCAAACCAAAAATCTAAATTGAAGGTCACAAGGAGGACCTTTGTGCCAACATAAATCGCCTTCTCTAAAAAAATTGAAACCATAAGTAAAGAAATACAAACTACATTACATATTAGAGCCCATGTCCCTTTTTGGGGATAAACGGAAATGGGAAGAGGAAGAGGAAGAGGAAGAGGAAGAGGAAGACTCATTATTTACTGCCTCAGTTAATACACAACTTGTAACACCAATATAATCAGAAATTATATGTATATAGGTAGGTGGAGTTGTACCTGTATTTGATTCCCAAAAAGGGGCATTGGCGCTAATATGTATTGTAGTTTTGTGTCTGTTTTAATAAAAAAAACACGTTGTGGTTTCAATTTTGTTCTTAGTCGAGCAGGCGATTTATGTTGGCACAGTGGTCGTCCTTATGACCAGGCTTTGCATGCGTCGCCGAAAGTATATAGAATATATAGACAGACACACACTCCAGTAGCGATCACACTCCAGTAGCGGTCACACTCCTCATAGCAAGTGAAGGTCACTTAGTTGGAAGACCACGTGACCGGAAAGCCACGTGGCCGGCTTGTTGCTGTGCAGCCTATGCGGCCTTGAGTTCCGGCTTCTTCTCCATGCCGGCCATCTTCCACGTCACCTCCCACAGCCTGTTCATCGCCTCGTCGTCCTTCCACGAGTCCTCGGGCAGGTCCCTCATGACACAGTCCCTGAAAGGAGCAAGCATTTCCTTACCCACTGGAGTTTTCCGTCCTAGCAACTTCTAAACGTTGTTGGTTGGTTGCTGGAGTTTTATGTCCTGGCAACATCTAAGGTCATATCAGGGCGGGTACCAACTTGTGACAGTACGCACTCATTGAGACTTTATAGTGCTGCCCCACTGGGAGATCAGGCTGCCAATGCCATGACCTGATATCCCGCTCAGTCACATTATCCTGACACTGAGCTAACCAGTCCTTGCCCTATCCAAATAATGCAGAGCGCCTGGCTAGGAAGTGACAATTATGAATTTTTTACTCAACCAGGGTTAGAACCCGTGGGTCCGAATTCCATGATCTACCAAAACGGGAGACAGACGCTCAACTCATTTGGCCATCCCATCTGGTCACTTCTAATGGTCACAGAAAGGCAGATAGGACAGAGACCGATTTGCGAGAATGAGCGCTCGTGACAACGTTCTAGTGCTGCCCCATTGGGATACCACGCCATCATGACCTCGAGATTCCACTCATGTCATATTGTTCTGATACTGAGCCAACCAGCTCTTGCCCTATCCTAGTAATGCCGAGCACCAGCTAGGCATGATCAAGTATGGAAAGGTAGATTTGAAATTTGAAACAGGATGGATTCTAGACATTGGGGTGCGGGGTGTCCATATTCTTGTGTTTTATATATATTTATTGATGTTGCTGCTTGGTGTAATAATAGGCACCATCAGAAAACATCATTTTAAACGTATCAGGTTAATACAATTTAAAAGCCAACAAAACTCACTAACTAGTTAGTGAATTTCCTCAAAAACTAGTTAACTAGTTTTTGAAGAAATTGCGGGATTTCATCTCAGCAACATTTAATCGCAAGTGATTCGAGTAGAAGTACTTACGAGAAGTATTTGCCGGAGACTCCCTCCTCTTCCTTGGCGATGGCTACGTAGATGCTAGTCTGCGCACCATCCTTCGCCCCTTTCATGAAAAGCCAGGTGAATGGTGTGAAAGCGAAGTTGATGAACTTGCTTTGGCGGAAGGGCATGTGGCGGTGCGCGTTTGTGTTGACCACTCCAGGCTGCACCACGTTAACTGTTACATTTGTACCTGTTACAACAGAGCAAGAAACTAGGTCAACATTATGATCAAATAAGAAATTGAGTGAACTGTACTTTGGCTAAATAGGAAACTAGGTCAACTACCATATACAGCATTTCGACGTGCACACCAAAATAAAACTGTCCACCTTTCCATTTCAAATACCTCTAAGGTTACCCATTTAAAATGAAAGCTAGTTTAAATAATAATAATAATAACAATAATTAATAACCAGCAATCTTACATATTGATCTTTATAAAATAACATGGAAGGAACTCAAAATCATCGAATTATGCAACTTTGATCTAATCTAATGAAAAATCAAAACATGAAGTTCCGGTCACGCATCACCTTCTAGTTCCTTCGCCAGCTGCCTGGTGGCGAGCACCACGGCCAGCTTGCTCTGTGCGTAGGCGTCCCCGGCCACATAGGGTTTCTTCTCAAATAGCAAGTCGTCAAAGTCCATTGCCGCGAGCCGGGCTGCCAGCGCAGTCACATTCACCACACGTGCCTTGGCAGCAGCCCGCAACCTGGGCAGCAGCAGCACGGTCAGCAGGTAGGGCGCTGTGGAAAGACGCAGCAGACACAGGGATCAATCAGAGTTGCCTCCAACCAAAGAAGAGCGGAAGCCTAACAGTGCAAAAGGATATGAGGGGAAATGACCAATATGACCTATTATTACCGTATTCTCGCGGGTTAATGCCCCGGGTGTTTAAATTGGCAAATCACAAAAGTGGGAGGGTGGGCGTTTACTCACACATGGGCGTTCAAGGGGTGGGCGTTTACAAAATATTGGCTAAGTTGGGGTGGTAAGATATTCCATAGAATGAGTCGAGGCGAGATTGGAGTGAGCCGTACACTCTGGCCGGGGCGTAAAGACCCACCATTACAGTTTATCAGAGCAAAACTGGCAGTGAAATGGAACGCATGGAGGGCAAACTGTGGGTAACGAGGTTGCCTGCTTAGCTACATTCACCTGCACCCCAAGCTGCTTGAGCACTTCCAGGTGCATATATATCAACAACATATAATAGGGAAGGAAGAACAAACAAACATGGGCAAATAAAGAGATAACACAGCAGAGAAATAAGTAATTACGAAACAGTGAAATAATGGAGGATAAATACATAATTAATAATACTCTTATAATGAGTTTATACATTCCAATAGCAGTAAATGATGCTTATTTATTGGAAAAAGTCTTTTGTCCACCACCAGGCAGGGATGATAGTGGTTTCAGGCAAACAAACGGAAATCAAGCCGAGATTATTATCCAGACGGCAAATTTCCGTTTACACCAAGGCTATATCAAAAATGCCCACAGGCTGTGAAAACCCCCTTAAAAACGGAAAAATAGGAGTCCTACTTAGAAAAACGTCAGACACTCTAACCCGTCCGCCACAGAGAACACCAGTGCTATACACATTACACCCCCCCCCCCCACCCCCCATATCCTGGTTAGAAAGGATATAAAAGGATGGCAGACTCACCAAGATAGTTGACACCGAAGTGATATTCCAGCCCATCCACAGTCTTCGCCTCAGGATGACACATGACACCCCCGTTGTTAATAAGGATGTGCACCTTGTCCTCTGAAGGAAGCAGACAACATTCAGAGCTTTATACCAGGCAGTGTCGGGGTAATGTTTGCTTGCAGCTAGACGCTTTGTTTTTTTAAAGGAAATTTGATAACTTATTGACACATTTTGAGTGATGGCATCATTGTGGAAGTCAACTGCATGACGGGTTGCCTAGTTTTAGTACACATTGGCATTTAGTTTCATATGTTCTGGCATGTGGTTGGTTGGTTGTGGAGTTTCACGTCCTGGCAACATCTAGGGTCATATCATGACGGGTACCGACCTGCGACAGTGTGCACTCATGGTGACTTTACAGTGCTGGCCCACTTGGAAATCAGGCAGACAGCACCATGACACGATATCCTACTCAGTCACATTATCCTGACACTGAGCCAACCAGTCCTTGCCATATCCTAATAATGCCGAATGCATGGCTAGGAAGCGACAAGTATACATTTTTAAGTCATTGGTTTGACTCGACCATGGTTAGAACCAGTAGGTTCGAATCTCCAAAACGGGACAGTCTCTCAATTTATTCGGTTATCCCGACTGGTGCCCCACAATGTAGGAGCCGAGAGAAGCAGCGCCAAAAGCCGAGGAAAATGACACAGTGACCAACAGCATTTTTTCCATCCAAAGAATAGTTTCCAAACTTAGATGATCATGTCAGCCAAAAATAAACCTGAGCAAAAAACTTATTTTTTCTTAATTTTTAGTTGGCGAGCGCATCCTCCCTGACCCGATGTAGACAGTTTACCTTTGAGGTCCTCTACAAACTTGCGGACGGACTTCAGTGAGGCCAGATCGAGCAGCATGACCTTGACCTTGTCGACCTTGGTGGTCAGCTTAATCTCTTCTACAGCCTCCTTACCCTTGTCCACGTCTCGACATGCCAGGATGACACGAGCTCCTATGGTCGACAAGTTGGAACCATATATTTTAGTCAGTGAGTGATAAGGGGTTGTAAATCACGGCGATAACTGACTTGTAGACAGCGCGCACTCATGATGACTTTTAAATGGTCCATTTAGGGAGTTAACATTTGTGTTATCATCATTACAATGGTATTGTCTGGGCGATCGTTTGGGACCTAAATAAAGCGATCAATGTAGGGGCCGGTCTGTGGAGGTGGTCGGTTAGGGAGGTTTTACTGTAATTCGAACTGCCATACTAAGTGGTGAGTTACCAGCAACAAACATCAATTTGTTAAAAACCTGCTTTGACTCGATCCGTGATCAAACCCATGACCTCTCGTATAGGAAATGGGCGTAGTATCCACGCAGCCATTCCGGCCGTATATCCTCCTACATGCACTCAATATAAACCACTATCCTGCAGCCCTCCCAGGACACCCCGTTAGCCATCATCGGTGACTAAATTCCCTGAAATTAACCACCGACACAACTTTTACAATTCATGGGGATTTACATTAGAACCGTGCAAACGTGATGGTTAAATACCAATATGACAGACAGAATGAACTATAAACACTTCTCACCATGAACATGGCCTTTTCTGCTGACACGGCATAAAATCACCAATAAATCAAAACCTTCAGTGATAGTACTGACACTGATAGTCACACATTTACCTTGCAGTGCAGTACTCAGCACAGGTAGGTTAAGATGATGTACACAGAATCCAAACCATCATTCTTTTTGTTGGAAGGACGACAAAAGGATATTACTTCTGGTGTCTACCAAGGAAACATGCTTACCACGCTGAGCAAAGTCCCGGACAATCTCCTTGCCAATACCGGAGTTCCCACCGGTGACAATGGCCACCTTCCCGGTTAACCGCTCCAAACTAGGGCATCCCGGGCCCTTGAAGTAGGACCTGCGAAAGGAAATTCCAACCAGAAATCATTAATTAGACATCCGTCATTGAGCATGCACAGTAAGCTGGCATTCACTACATTAGATGTTGCCATAGCCACCACAGGGGATGGGTGATGATGGAAATCATCTATAACTATGAGACCCTTTCACCAGGGCCTGCTACATACTACTGGCAACATTAGTTCTTGTAACAATGTGGCATTAAGGGAATGCTGAAAATACATTATATTGTGAATTAATCAGGTGATGTCGCCACAGTGACCATCTAGAGAGATTCTATGTGTTCACCGAATTGGTAACTCCAAGCAAGACGGCAAACAATTACATTGTGGTGTTCTCTGTGGCGGGGTGGTTAGAGTGTCTGACTTTTTTTCTAGGTAGGACTCCTAATCTGAAGGTCAGTGGTTCGATTCCCTGTGCCCCCCCACCTCTGCCAATTTGTATTTCCACCGCTGTGTATAACTTACAGCGTCATCAAAGGCCAGTTGCTCTCATACCATGTGATGTGGGAGGTTAAAAATTCCTTGTGTTGGTAAAAGTGTATGCTTGGGCTTTCTATTGACAAACTGTCTAATGGTGAAAACAAGGCTATTCAGACGTACCCATGATAGGCAGTATAAATCTTCAAGGAAAAAAAACACACAAAAAAACACCATCACTAATAATAATATAAACTCCAAATGTGTAAAATGGTACTACACGCCCTTCGTTGATCTTGTCGCAGGGTTGAGGTATATTTAATGGAGAAAACAAAGAACTTTCCGATTGTTGTCAATGATCTATATATACAAGATTCATTCCAAAACAAGAATATGAGAAAGAGAAAAATAAGGGAGTTTGGCAGAACAATTGTAAATAAATAACTTATCACACAACTAAAACATCTTTTCGCGTTTTTAGGTTTTAGAAATAAAGTTTGTAGTAGTATATTTTGGATTGATCTCAGACTATTTATTACCCATTGTATACCTTGAATATGACTGAGGGATACTAGTCACAACAGTAGAATGCTATCCATGATAGTCTGCACTGAGAGACCAGAGAAATAGAGCTAGAATAGTGCAAGGTGAGTAGTGGAAGAAACCTGACTTCCCGTATTTCCCCGCGATTCCCTGACATGATAATACTAAGCTAATGAAAAACTGTTCATCTTTTCACCCAAAACTAGACACAGACTATTACCGCATTATTGTACAGCTGTGTGGATTGCGTTAAACCGGCATTATCGCCGCAGCCTCGGTACCGTGACGATTATGAATACCACCGAGGGGCGAGGCAGAGATACAAAAAGTACAGTAAAGCTTGTTTTATTTAACGACGCCTCTAAAGCATATTGATTTTCATATCATCGGCTATTGGATGTCAAACACATGGCCATTCTGACAAATTTCTTAGTAGGAAACCAGCTGCCGCCATGTAGGCTACTCCTTCCGATAAGCACCAAGGGGTCTTTTATATGCACTTTCCCAAAGACAGTACAGCACATACCACAGCCTTTTATGAACCAGTTGTAAACCACTGGTTGGAACGGAAAATTGCCCAAACTGCAAATAGGTCCACTGAGCTTGATTGATAGGATGACCGACACGTTGACAGGTGGACATCCTACCGCCTGAGCTACGTCCCGCTCCCCGCGTGTCAGAGAGTGCACAAAATACCAGAACTTGTGAGGTATTTTCTGTGTATAGATAGGTAAGTGCGCTCAGTTTGATAATGTAGTCGGCATCTTCCTCTACAGTATGCCATTTAAATTAGCTAGAAAAATTATATGACTGCCATGCTTAAGGTCCATTCAAACTCTTTCCATTGGAATATGTTCCACTGAGATAGCACAAACAAAAAACACAAAAGAAGTACATATAGCTCAACATTGGACTGTCAGTGAGTGCCTCGGTTTAGAGTTAAATATTTATTATAAGTCTTTCTGGAATTTTATATTTATAATATTATATTTATAATATTAGGTAGTAGTAGTTCAACTAGTAATATATGTTGACGTTTTTAGATATAGTAGGAACTTGGAAATCTGCCGTGCTTGCCGGTCTCGCTAAACTCGCGCTGTGATGTCAGCGCTGCGTTTTCCGTCGTCCGTGAAAATGCTGATTTCAGATATTAGCTTTGGTCAAAATAGGGTACGAATGGTACCATTTTGAAGCACACTAATTTTGACAGCTTCTAGTTTTTGTGTGATCAAAATCCAACAGGAATTGACAAATATCCAGCTTTTTGAAGTTGGAGGTAAGTTTCCCTATATTATGACACTCTTGCTATTTGATCAGACCTTTTTTCATCTGGGAAGACCAGTTATTTAATGTCTTAACTTTTAATATGTGAAGTTTCATAGCGATCTGAATTTCCACACTAGTGTTTTCACATTCTGTAAGTTTGTATCCCCCTGCTCACTCCCCTCTCATTTGTTCAAATTGGTCGCTTCCTCCTGTCTAACTTAGTCTTGGTAGATAAAAGATTCACCCCGTACTTGCAGTACAGGGGTAAATACTGTAGTACTAGTAGTCTGCACTGACCTCTCAGGCAAGGAGCAACATAGACAGGTAGGCGTGGGTAGTATGGTGATATCAGGGAGCATAGATGGTGTAATGGTTAGCACACTGGCCCGGAGTGCAAAGAGATGTGGGTTCAAGTCCCGCTCTAGACACAATATTTCCCCATTTTTATCACCCCCATGACAATACCAACCCTATATAAAACCTTGCGAGAAAGTGGGGAAATGAAATGAGAGGCTAAATTGACAATCTAAGAAGCAAAATATATTGTTCACTCAACTAGATGTATTTACCCTCACTTTTGAGCTTTATAAGCTGATTAAATGCATAGATGAATGAAGTTTAAAGTCTGGATCCACATATCCACCATTTTGGAAGAGTCCAAGTTAGGTCATTTTCATTGGCTGAGGTGGTAGACCTTGTATACCTACTCATTTGTTTAAAATTGACCAAATGACATGCCACTAGCAGGAAACATACCTGCTACCAATACATGATCACATGCAAAATTACAAGACTCTAGATGCATTCGAAAATGAGATATGACAGGTTGAAAAAACGTATATTTCGGCTGTTTGCACAAATAATTCCAACTGCCATTTTTCAAAACTCATAAAATTAAAAATATTGATAATACAGAGCTCATATTTGGCATACACCATATCTATAGGACAAGTATCAAATGTGATTTTTTTTTCTAGTCATACAACAGAGGAAGAAAGAAGATATGATGCATCAAAAATGACATTTTGTGTGATTTGCACAATTGAAATACAATTTCTTTTTCAAATTTGGACTTTAGTTGAAATTTGTGTATAATCAATTCTGCCATCAGTTAACAATGTACAGGCAAAACATGTGATATGTGAGCCTGTCTCAAAAGGTGATAAGTAATATGGGACAAAACTTTGTCCATTGTAACGATCAACATACTATCTGCTTATGGATAAACTGATTTATGGTTTTTCATAATCCCAATAGAATACATATTGATTTGAAGCAAATGTCCTTGTGTTGTCAGTGTAACTGTTTCTGTGTAACTGTTTCTGTGCTATTTTGTGTCAATCATTACACTGAACAAAAAAAAGTTATCACCTTTTGAGACAGGCTCATTATATATAATAAATATAATGGATATAATTAGAACATAAAGACACATACATGTGCTATGGCAGGGTAAATAAATTCATTTGAAGAAGAAAAAAACCAGACTTTCCGAGAGCGATATTTCTGGTTCATGTTATATATCATTTTAAAGAGTTCTTCTCTTTTTAATGGTATAGAGGTTTTTTTAGAACTGATCACAGCCTATAATTCTTTGGGCAGGGTAAATGAATTAATTTTTTAAAAACACCAACAAATTAAACAAAAGAAACCTGGACTTTCCAAGGGTGATATTTTTGGGTCATGTTATAGCCCTATATCATTTTAAAGCAGTTTTCTTCTCTTTTTAATGGTATACAGGTCTTTCAAAAGTGATCACAGCCTAAAATGTTATGGCTATGGTAAATAAATTCATAAATATATATATTTTTTAAACAAACAAATATGGACTTTCAGAGAGAGGTATTTCTGAGTCATGTCATATATCATTTTAAAGAGCCATTTCTCCTCCTTTTAATGGTATAGAGTTCTTTGAGAACTAATCACAGCCTAAAATTGTATGGCCATGGTAAATAAATTCATTAAAAAAAATAACAATTATTTAAACTAAACAAATAAAAACGGACTTTCCGAGGACAGTATTTCTGGGTCATGTTATATATCATTTTAAAGAGTTATTTATCTTTTTAATGGAATAGAGTTCTTTGAGAACTGATTACAGCCTAACATTTTATTAAGTGTCAAAGCGGATACAGCAACTTTAACTTGTTTAAAAAAAAAGTAAAACCTAAATGCATCATTACAGAAATCACACTACATCGTAGGTCAAGATCATAGCTTTCCATTGATATAAGTCTCATTCTGATCGGTCAATGATAAGATCAGTAAAAAAGATTCTGGAGAGTCCAAAATGCACTACCAGTCTGGTCACTTTCCAAAAGTGGCTCTGCATACTTTGAAACATGATACATACTAAGGGATTCAAGCTATTAAAGTGAAGCAATCAAACTCTCAGATATAATAACGCCTCAGATGGAAAGTAGAAAGATTGCTTTAGTCATTAAATCATATTTGTAGCATGCAAATGCATTATTTGTCGAGATACAACAGGGCAAACTTGAGCAAAACTAGGTGTGCTTTGGCCTTGTCCTATACGGTTATAGAGGGAGTGGGCATACCTCAGGGAGTTCGATGCCCCTGCCCTGCAGAGTTGTAAACCACTGCCTTGTAGTTGATATATGGAACTCCCAACATCTCCCGACCAGCCACTGCAGGGACAAATAGTATTGCGCCTGTCTGGACATGTTCTTGCCGGTGTGAAACCTCTATTTGCTCCCCAAGAGAGTGCCGCTGGTAACTTGCAAAAGCCAGCAGCACTTCAACACTTTTGCAGGCAGCTTTCATGAAATGTACACCTTTTCTGACAGGAAGACAGTTGTGGCAAGATGGAGTGAACACTTCCAGAAGCTACTCAACGTCCCTGGTGACATAGATCACGAAGCTCTGGATAACATCCAGCAGCGCATTACCAAAACATGCCTCGATGAGATTCCAACCATGGATGAGATGGCTAGAGCAATCGCCAGCCTGAAAGATAGCAAAGCACCTGGGGGTGATGGAATTCCTGCTGAAGTATGGTAGCATGGAGGAGACAATCTGTTCAACAGACTGCACCAACTAATCACCAATGCCTGGGAGGAGGGTTCTGTATCCCAAGCATGGAAGGATGCCAGCATTGTAACCATCTACAAGAAAGGAGATCGAACAGACTGTGGGAACTATAGAGGAATCTCTCTTCTTTCCATAGCTAGCAAGATCTTCGCCAGGATCCTCCTCAACAGACTATCTATTCACATAACACCTGATGTAGTTCCGGAGTCACAGTGTGGCTTCAGAGGTAACCGGAGCAGCGTGGATATGATATTTTGTCTCCGACAGCTACAAGAAAAGTGCACTGAGCAGGACCGACCACTGTACATGGTATTTGTCGATTTCACTAAGGTGTTTGATACAGTCGGGAGGACAGGGCTATGGCAGCTACTGAGACAGTATGGATGCCCAGAGAAGTTCACAACTATGATCGAGGCTCTACATACAGGAATGATGGCGAACGTTAGTGTTGGAGGGGAAGTCTCGGAATCGTTTGGGGTTACCAATGGGGTCAAGCAAGGTTGTGTACTGGCCCCCATGCTCTTCTCCATCTTACTATCAGCAATGCTTGACGAGGCTTTCAGAGACATGGGGGATGCCATCTATATACAGTCCAGACAGAGCGCTGACCTATTCAATGTTGCACACTTCAGAGCGAAGACCAAGACAACTCGGATACTGGTAAGAGAGTTGCTATTTGCAGATAACAGTGCACTGGTTGCCCACTCTGCTGAAGAGATCCAGAAAATAGTGGATGCTTTCTCCGATGCATCGAAGAAGTTTGGCCTGAAGATTAACATCAAGAAGACGGAGGTGCTGTACCAACCCAACTCTATAAGAACCTGAGAGGAGGATATCATGGTTGATGGAAACAAGCTGAACTCTGTTCTGGAATTCACCTACCTCGGAAGCACTATATCAAGTGATGGACGCATTGAGCTGAAATACAGAGGAGGATGGCCAAGGCTAGCGCATCTTTCAGTACATCACTGCAGTGTCAGTGCTGTGATGGCAACTAAGAAAATGTATAACAACTTTACTTGCATATTCAAGGATAGTCTGGAAATTAAATAATTAAATGAACACCCAATATGTTATCAACAACCAACATGCACACAAACGCAACGCTCACACGAATGTATATATCCGTGTAGTCAAAATTCCAGTCATCTCTATTCTGAGTATTCACTAATTTAGGTACACGCGTAGTCGCCCAGGGCGCCACCATCGCGATGCATTCAAAATAGTGTGCTTTCATGAAATACATGTTTTGTACATGCCCAAAACTAACTTACTCCCTATGCATCCTCTGGGAATATTTGCTGAAATACTTTTGGGTTTGAAAATAATTTTGATCCAGATACATTTTGATTAATTTTTTAAATTAAATATTTCCGATTTTGACCACTGAAGAATTGACTTTGAAGTTTTCAATCTGGAAAAAATGAAGGTAAGGCACCATTAAACTGAATCTTGAGGCCATAAACCGAATTATCAGACCTTGTTTCACATAAAATGGGTCACTCTGAGCCTGTTGCCGGCGAGCACCGCTATTTAAACTAAAATATTTCAACTAGAATTTTTGTGTCCGCATTCAATAATGGCATGCCATAATGTAATTGTTATAAATTAAAGTACAATTAAAGTTAAATTGCAAATAAAGAATAATTATTATTAATAATAATGACACAAGTCCCCACCCTCTCTTCCCATCTCCCTCCGCCTCCCCCCCTTTCTCGCCCTGTATCTTTCTCTCACCCTCTCTTTCTCTGTGTTCTTAGTAAGTACATAAAAACAGTGGTTATGCTCTCAAAAGTTTAATTCTTATAAAAAGAGAGCATAACCACATGTAATTGTGTTTTGATATCTAAAATCGGATATAATTTATTTCAAAGATTAGACATATAAACATATTACCATCACATAACAGTAGACATGTCACAATATAACGATAACTGTACAGTGTAAAAGAAAAGCACATAAGTTTTCATAACAGTAAACGTACACTGTGCATACAGAGAGATACAATGTTTTGGTACATCAGGTCATGCTGTCTTGCCATGATAGTGCTCCGGCGGGCGAGATGACCCAGTCTTTAATTAGATCGTGCTGCTCCTTTCCTAGCTTGGAGGCGGTGTTGGGGCTAGGTAGAATGTCTCCGTCTGGCAGGATTTGCCCCTCTCACCACGCTCCGGGGACAAAGTTGTTGGTCCCAGTCTCGGGACGATCCAGCTACTGGTTCTGCAGCACTGGGTAGCGCATCCTCATTAGGTTGTGCACAACCATGCACGCCTTGACAATGACCTTCACGGTGGAGGGGTGGTGCTGCATAGTGGTCAGCAGCACTTGGAAGCGGTTGGCTAGAATGCCAAAGGCATTCTCCACCACTCTCCTAGCTCGGGAGAGCCGGTAGTTGAACAGTCGCTCCTCATTGGTCAACCCCCTCCTGCTGTACGGCTTCATCATGGTCGGCCGCATGACGAAGGCATCGTCACCGATGAGAAAATATGGCACATCCTTCTGGCCGTCCACGATCGGTTCAGGGTGCGGAAAGCCGATGGTGCCACCTTCAGCTCGGAGTCATTGTAGATCTGGGCATCAGACGCGGAGCCCAAACCCCCAAGATCTGCCCAGATAAACATGTAGTCCAAGTCTACAAGTCCACGTCTACAAGCGCCAACAGGACCACGGAGTAAAAGCTCTTGTAGTTGTCGTAGAGTGACCCACTCTTTGGAGGGCACCAGCAGGCAATGTGCTTCCCATCCAGAGCGCCACAGGTATGGGGGAAGTTCCACTTCTGTAGGAATTGGTCCGCGATGGCACGCCATCCTTGTGGAGTCGTCGGACACGTCATGACCTCGTCGACGATGGCCTGACTTCATGCACTATGAGCGACTGTGTGTTGTGGGGGACCCTCCACCCAAATTTCATGGACGAGTATTTGTTCCCAGACGCCACATGCCACAGAGTAAGGGCGATGTTTACCGCAGGCTCGAGCGGCACCCGGAATGTGGTGCGTTTTATTTTTAATCCTCGGTCCCACAACCTCGCGCCACAATCTCGTCGAACAACTGAAGCATGAAGTTCATGAACGACGCAGTGTCCTCACTGCGGAGCTCGACCATAAGCTTCTTGTACAAGCCCAAATGTGGCCGCCTCCCAATCCAAGGTCTGACCCACATTGTCCGCCGCTGCCTCCTGCTTCTCCTCTTTAGACGGGCGGGGAGAAGAACCATGATGTAGAGACTTAGCTCATGCTGATAAAGGGCTATTGTGTACTGATGCTGGAACTGTAGATGCAGTGCCTGGACATCCATCCTGTCTGAGCAGCGGAGCAGGAGTGACAGAAGAAGCCTTGTGGCACCTTTATACCAAGACCATAGGTTGGTCATATGCTGGTCATATGCTGGGAGTATGCTCGAACACGTTACACGTAAGCCAGGGGTATGCTATATACGCTAGAGATACGCCGAGGACACCGGTGCAACATACCCCTAACCTACCCATAACCTATGCCGGCGTACGTCGAGCGTATGAGCAACCTATGAGCCATACGCTGGCATAGGTTAGAAATTTTGAACACGCACAAACATTTTTCGGCGGCTCGACCTACGCTGACCTATGAAGAGTGTATACGACCCATGCCAAACTATGACGGCGTACCAGTCGAAAACCGCATACGCTGGCATACGCTACCGCCATACATAGGTCGTAGTGTGACAGGCCCTTAAGGCTTAAGTCTAAGACCTAAGTGGCAAATTTCAAACGGATGCGCGCACATTTCGCGAGACACATCCTCACGTACGCGCTGAGTTTTGGTTTAGTCTAGCTACCTAACGATCATAATTGTAAGGCATTATGATTTATTTCTATTTTTTTTATATATCGTACCTAACTTTAGATTAGATTAGAGTGTTTGAGCTATATGCTCAGGCCAAGTCGGAGACTCCACCATTAGGGCTCACAGCATGTGGTGAGGATGCTGTGTTCAGTTTTGTCATGCGCAGCAATGAGTTTGAATCTGCTTGCGTTAGCTGGGTGTATCCTGGAATCTGTGGTTCGTCTGGTATTGTTTCTAACACCTTGTTAAGCTGCCTTTTGAATGATTGTACACTGCAGTTTGATTGATTTCTAATGTAAGCTGGTGTTGTACTCCTCGGACAGAAAGACTTCCTTCCCGCAATGTTCTTGTTGACTGTGAGGCTTTTCTGTTTATTGCTGGTACCTTACCAAGTCTACCATATCTTTTTCAATGATACGTTGTTATGCCATAGTTCGGTACTTTGCCTTCAATCATTTTCCAGGTGTATATAATTCAATATCTCTCACATTGACGTTCAATGGAGTAGATTTTGAGGAATTTTAGTCTGTCCCAGTAATCCAGGCTCTTGGTGTCTTCAATATATGATGTGAAGCTGCGTTGCAGTGATTCTAACTTTGTCAGCTGTCCTTTAGAAGTGGGTAGCCAAAGTTGTGAACAGTAGTCTATCCGTGGGAGTATTATGGAGTTCCACAAGGTTTTCATTACCCCAGCTTCTCTTGACTTAAATGTACGAAGCACCCATCCACTATATTTTCTGGCAGTTTGGCATACATAGTCAATGTGTTCAGTGAATTTGAGGTTGCTTCCCATGTATACACCAAGGTCTTTCACGCTGTTCTTTTCCATAATTTTCTCTCCTGACGGGTTTGTGTAAGTTGTATTCATTTTTAGGTCTTGGTTTGTGCCATATAGTATTAGCTCAAATTTCTTGTCATTGAACAGCATATTGTTTGAATGTACAGCATATTGTAAACTTTCAGTATCTACCCTCCAGACCAGGACTATTTATACATATATATGATACTTGACTAATTCAGTAATTTATATACACCACAGGACCAACCCTTTTATTATCGCTCGGTTGGCCGGTAAACTTTCAGTATCTACCCTCCAGACCAGGACTATTTATACATATGATACTTGCCTGATTCCATAGAGCAATCCACAAACTAATGCAAAGATGATCGGGTACCATGAGTTAATTATGTCCTCTCCAGGTAATTTAGGGAAACTCATTTTACTCTCTCGATGCAGACAAAACCCAGTTGTAGAGCCTACGCCTCTCTCTGGTGCGACGTCGCCTTCCGTGACCTTTATTCGTGCGTTTTCCAGCGCACAGCACCAGAAACAAGCAACTCAAAGTTGGAGACGTGGGACCACAGATACAGTAAAAACCGCTCTAAATCGACCGATCATGGGACCGACTTTAAATTGTCCATTTAGAGAGGTGCTTGGCTTAGGGAGTGTAAACAAAATCGTTACAATGGGCGATCATTTGGGATCCAAATAAAGCGATCGAGGAGTGGTTGATCGGTGCCTGTGGAGGTGGTCGGTTAGAGAGGTTCGACTGTAGTAGCGATCGAGATATATGGTTAAGTGATGTCATGAAAGAGTGATAATTGGCCATTTTGAAACTTGGGCTATTTTCCGTTCCAACCAGTGGTCCACAACTGGTTCATCAAAGGCTATGGTATATGCTGCCCTGTCTGTGGAAAAGTGCCCTTTGCTGCTTATCGGAAAGAGTATCCTATATGTGGTGACAGCGGGTTTCCTCCAAAGAAATAGGTCCTATGTCAGAATGACCATATGTTTGATGTCCAGTAGCCGATGATAAAAATCTATGTGCTCTAGAGATGTTGTTAAATAAAACTAAAAGAACTAAAACAAAAACAGATATAGTCGATCACCCTCTTGTGATATAGAATTATGGCTGTTCTCTAAGGTCATCCTGCATACTCAGCTCTCAACTTTGGAATGAATCTAAAAAAGGCAAATACAAGTTTTAATCCATAGTAGGGGGGGGGGGCCTACTATAGACCCTTTTCAATGTTTATAAACATTGTGTATGCGTGCGCACCTTGGCTGCAGAACCAAGGCACACTGTCATTGAGTTTGCCGATCTGTGCCGTCCAAAGCGTCAGTTTTATTCAAAATTAATAGAAATGCAGGAGATTAAGCATATCAATTTAATACAATCTGTTTGTTAAACATTTGATATGTTTGTCTACCAAGCAGTTTGTGGCTAAGTTGTGCAGTTTTAGAGATATTTCACCTTTTCTGTATGAAGATTGCTCACGGCCATTGACAATGCATTGAGTTTGCCAGTATGTGCAGTGTAAAACATCAGTTTTATTAAAAAATAATAGAAATGTGGAAGACTAAGCATATCAATTTAATATAATCTGTTCGTTAAATATTTGATCTGTTTGTGTGCCAAGCGGTTTGTTTCTAAGTTGTGCGGTTTTAGAGATATTTCACTTTTTCTGCACGAAGATTGCTCATGGCCTTTGACAATGCATTGAGTTTGCCAGTACACGCAGTGTAAAACGTCAGTTTTATTCCAAATTAATAGAAATGCAGAAGACTAAGCATATGAATTTAATATAATCTGTTCGTTAAATATTTTATGTGTGAAGATTGCTCACTGCCATTAAGTTTGCAGTGTGACCGGATGTTGTCTTGCAGCCAAGCTGTGCACGCACTGACCTAAATACCTATTCTAAATAACATACATTCACAGGTAAAATATGTAAGTAGTCTTATAGAATGAGGATGCAATTTCACCTATTGCATTTCCTTGAAATTTAAGGGAATCAGATTATTATACCCAGCTTTTTGGATGACACCATAGAATTGATCTGAAATTACAACCTCAGCTATTTTAGAAAATCCCAATCCTCTTCTTTTTTTAGGCCTATAAAAACCAGCAGTTTAATCGTATGATTAATCATGTGATCTCCCAAAGAAAAATCAGTAGGTACTTATTGCTTTGTGATGATCACCTTGCATTTTCCTTATCCCTTGTTTGAGATTAAGTGTTAGAAAATTATGAATATATTTCGGTATTTAATATTTCAAACAAAACGATTAGGTAATTTTCTTACCTGATATCATTTGTTATGCCAATTGCTCCTCACTGCAGGTTAGGCTATGGTATCTGACACTGAAATAGACTAGTAAGAAAGATATTTAAAAAGAATTGTAACATGAAGCTTATTATTTGGTTTTATTTTAAAGCACATGCTCCCATTTTATTGGAGGAGCAGTTACCATAGGCACAAAGCCACCTGGAAATAGGGCCCTAGCGGTGTGTCTTCTGTGTTCAGTTTGTTTTATTTTAATACTTAGCTATATTTTAATGCTTTAATAAACCAAGAGAACACACCATAAGCAGTATTTGTGCAAATTTCTATACATGTTTATACCAAAATACTAACCCTCGCAGCTATGAAAATTAATCTATAATGGGAAGGGATATACTTATTGTAATGGGTATTGACAATATTTTAAATTTTAAGAAGGGCTGTGTGTGTTATTCGTATTAATGTTATTCAAAGAAGGACGGGCTGAGTGAAATTGAGGTTGCAAATAAAAGGAAGATGTGAAAAGCTCAGAGGTACATTGCCTTGTTGATGGGTATTTCTTATACTTTGCAACAAACTGGAGATATGGTGGAGTTACTAATACTATTAACAGGCATTACACATTCCCTAGAGATAGGGCGGGGTTCCTTCTTACATCTTTTAACCCCCACCCACCCTTATTTTCTATGGTTTCTGAAATTGGTGTAAGAAATCACTTAAGTAGTAATAAACATCAATTTGGGTATACTCATTAATAGTAAACAATGAAATATATCATCCACAAATATTGCTTGAGGCTTTTCTTATAAACTACCGATCTAATTCATGTCACACACTGTTCACATACAAAATATCAGTGGTACCATACTAACTCATTTACATTCTTACATTCTATTTATTTTGTGAAAGGCTACAGCGTGCTGGTTCATGTCACACACTGCTCCATTGCCTACATTTTCAATTAGGTAAGTTTTCAGGTCAATCTACCAAGCCTGTCCAATCATTAATAGTATTCTATTTGTATTTTCTATCAGTACTATCTAAGGTCAATGACAGCAGCTATTTATAGCAGTATGGACAGTATTCATTAGACATTACATATAAGTATAAGCCAGAGGGTAAATTAGCAGCCATCATTGTCAATGACAGTGCAGTGAACAATAATTTCTTAAATTACCAATCCTGGTAATATTAGTTGATCCAAACTAGCTGTAACCATGTTTCTATGCTCTTCACTATCTATGGTTACATGGGATATAACACGAAGACTCTTACTTTTGATGAAACAGGTTTCTTTCCACATGCACATGGCAATACTTACATGAAAACGAAAATGCTTCAGCTTTAGCTGTTTAACACCAGGGGGAAGCACATACAGCTAGCGAGGTTGATCAGTTATCCAGCAATCAGACCGGTTCAATCAATAACCTGGCACTAATTTCCACCAGAGCAATTTCAAATTTCTCATTCAATTGTATAGGTGAAGAAGAAATACTGAACATGGTGCAGGATAACCTAATCAAACAAAGGCCAAAATATACTAAGCAACTCAGCTTGCAATATATGTTTTCAAAAATAGCTGGAATTCAAAAGCACATGTAGGCCTGCTAAAAGTACGGGGTGAATCTTTTATCTATGGTCATATCAGGAAGGGTACCGACTTGTGACAGCGCACTCTCATGGTGACTTTTTTTTATAGTGCTGCCTCACTGGGAAATCAGGCCATCGGCACCATGACTCGATATCCCACTCAGTCACATTATCCTGACATTTATCGAGCTAACCTATCCTAATAATGTTGAGCGCCAGGGTAGGAAGCGACAAGTATTAATTTGATGAGTCATTGGTTTGACTCGACCGGGAATTAAACTCCTGATCTCCCACAAGGGAGGTGAGCGCTCTACCGATTCGACCACCAATCCCATCCTTACACACTGTGCTAATTAATGCCTGATATGTGTGTCCAACCCATTTCAGCAATCACCTGTGGTGTTATGTCTGCAGGTGACGTGGTACTTACTTCCTTACCCTCTTAGCCTACTTACTTAGTGAACGTCAAATTCCCCACACTTTCTCTACCAAATTTTGTCTGCAACAAGTGCTGTTTCAAGTAGGCCTAAATCCAGATGAACACCAACACAACACGATGCGCATGCATAATAACGGGTTTTCAGCTTGTGTTTTAAACTACACCACACCAGGCTCCTCCCCCATCTTGATATGAACTTAGATGTTGCCAGGACATAAAACCCCAACAACCAACCAACGAACCAGGCTCCTAACAGGTCACACAGCAAACTATATCAGATGCTGAGCCATCCTAACAGTATGACTGCCTTGCCGTGTGGGTGGTGTATGTGTCCACATGTAGGCATATGTGTGCCATGTATGTGCGCCATGTATGTTTTAGTAATATTCTACTTATCCAAGGTGTTCTGTCATCTTAAGCTGTATTCACACGGGCAAAATCTAAAGCGATCTCCAGGAGGCGAATCATATGAAGCGATTTAGATGCGCGTTCACACGGACACTGCGTGAGGCGGAAGTGGATATCTGCGCATGAGCAAGTCCAGGCTAACCAGCGCCATTTTGGGTTCGACGACGAAGGCACCAGAGAGTGTGGGTTCGACCTAGATATGTATTTAATTAATCGTATTGGTTTGGAACGGTCAAAACTTCTGCTGGGCAGTGAAACCCTAAAAATAAATGATGAAAAAAATATCTGTGCATAGATAGCAGTTTCATTAATTAAATTATATAATATGCGCTTTTGATCGACCGGAAAGTCAACAAACTGAGGTGTCGACTGCGCATGCGTGTGACGTCCAAATCGCTTCATATGCGTTCACACGGGCAAGATAAAACGTTTCAACATAGATCGCTTCCTGTATACCACCTAGCGAAGCGTTTTACATTAAACGATTTATATGAATCGATTCAGCCCTAAAACGCCTCACCGTCGCGTTCACACGGCAAATGTGAGTCGCAGTACGCGAGGCGTTTCACGTGAGGCGTTTTAACTCGCCCGTGTGAATACAGCTTTAGCTCACATAGTGTCATATTTTTAGCATTTGTGTGAGTTCCTTGTAAATAACTAATATTTCTGAATGTGAACAGCATGGGTCATTTTGGTATTGGTTAGAATTACAAAAGAATAGCCAGCACATCTCACCACCTAGTGTAATTCTTTGGTTCAATCAAATGAAAGCCTATTATAGTATTACTGAATGCCCGGCCACGTTTGGGACACCAAATAATACTACAAAAACTCTCCCCTTCATGGCCCATATGCACGAATCGGTGTTAAGGCCGTAACCACGGTTTGGCTAGCTCCACACGGCTAACGGTGGAAATCCGCATGCATCAATCGGTGCCAGCGCTAGCCGCTGACCGTAGCCAAGGCTAAGCTACCCTACTTTCAAGTCAGGTTTAACAGCTAGCCGCGCTGGTTAGTGTGCGTGTGTGGGTCTCAATCTATTCAATGCTATTATATTTAACAGAATTACATACTCAATAAGTGAAATTTGATCAAATTAACCCTAAATTCAAACCGATATTAATGCCGCCACCGCATCGGCGGCGATATTAATATTGTCGAATTGATGAATGTAAAGTAAACAAATCGCCGCTGTATCGACGTCGATATCCATACTGTCGCATATCAACAAAACAGATCGCCACCGCCGCCGCCGCATCGGCGGCAATATATTAGGCCCAAATCTATTCAATGCTGTCATATTTAACAGAATTACATACGCCATAAGTGAAATTTGATCAATTTAACCCTAAATTCGAACCGATATTAACGCCGCCACCGCATTGGCGGCGTTATTCATATTGTCGAATCATGGGAATTCCCAAATCTATAAATAACTTCATGGTTAGCTACCCGCCCCGGCTTGGACATTGGTGCATACGGCTTGACCTAATTAACCAAGGCCCTCCTAGCCGTGGATAGCTACCCCAGTGCTAGCGCCTAGCACCAGCTAAGCCTAACACCGATGCATGCATACGTGCCCTGATCTCAACTCATTAACCAATGCTAAGGAAGAATGAAGACAAGTCAAACAAATAAACAGTGGAGAAGTTGTGCTTTAATAACACCAACTCCTGTCCACCTACCAGTGACCTATCATCCACACCCCTTGCCCTCGAGCCACACAAAATATCATTACCTCTTTAGCCTATATAGAAAGCAGTGCCTACAGCCCATGGGACAGGAGTCCTATGGCTGTGTACACACTCAATTGAAATAGATGAATTTTGATAGCATCAGACAGAGTGTCTGGGGTTCCTGCTCAAGAGTAGATGTGTCTCACTCAAGAGCCAGGAGTAGAGTGATCTCTCTTCAGTGTGTCTGAAGCAGTCTAGAATAATTATCTCCAAGTGAGGCTAGTGTGGTTAGAGGGCCAAAGGGGTGCAGGTGACTGGGCAGTCCACGGCCAGCCAATCAGGCACCTCCAGTCTGGGTGGGTGGCACCCCCCCAGTAGGGGTGGCTGTCACTCAACCCAGCTGCAGGTGGTGTCCTGTGTGTATATGCAAATTAGGCTGGTGTGCCCACCCAGTGGTCATGTAGGGACAGGTAGCTGCATACAGTTACAATAGATCTCTGTTAAAATGGTCTTTTCTCCAATTGCATGCTTTATGGATGCATAGAGAAACATTTCAACAATCATGTACTGAATTTTATATAGGAACATTTCTTCATTAATCTCAGGCATAATATATGAACATATATTTCACACAGCTTATATCATGTCTTAATGGGAGTGGGATATTATTACTTTTAGTTTACATAACCTTGTCCCCACTCCGTCGCCCAAGAATAATAATGCTCTCTGCCAATATATAATTCCGAAACCTAAAATCCGTATATTTTACACTATGTATTGAATGCGGTCTTATTTAATTCATCTGAGGAGAAAGTGTGTGTCAGCTGAACTATATGGTCTCATTGATAATTACCCAGATAGCACAGAGCCGTTGGGCCGACGTTGGCTATTGGTCACACCGTCGCCACATATTTTCCACCATCGGGCCACAGTGGTGGTCCGCCGCTCTTTGACATTTTTTTTGAACTGCATTAATGGCTCCATAACCCAGGCCATCATCTTCCATCATTCGTAAAAAACGTGTTACTTGGGCGATAGAAGGTTCCATAGGCTTTACCTTATGTATCAAACAATAAATGCCCCATTTCTTTAAATAACATGCATAGAGCTTAACAGTCCCTGGTCTCCACGCATGTGAAATTAACCTATCCTGGGTGATTTTGTCGAGGCCAAACTTTTGTAAATACTTAACTAAAAAAGGAATGCCAATAGGGGTGTTGTGGACACGTCCCCCGTGTTTGTTACTTTGCCTTGGCAATGCAGGTTCAGCGGGCCTCTGGGGAATCTTAAACAGTCTTTCGCTCCCCATTCCACAGCTGCCCTCCAGGGCTGCGTGTTCCACTCCGGCACTATTAGCATCGCATGTGCATTGTCTAGCCTGATTTTCCTGGCGACCTTGCTGATTAAGGCAAAAGGGGGAAAAATATAATAAAATTTATCATTCCATATCATAGAGAAAGCATCAACTTTCCAGGCTTCTGGCTCTGGATGCCAAGATACATATTTATCAACTTTCTTATTCCTCCGAGATGCAAACAGATCCACTTCTGGGGTTCCCCACTTTTGGCAAATTTCATCAAAAATATTAACATTCAAAGACCATTCTAAATGGTCATGAAAACAGCGACTTTTAAAATCCGCTAAATTATTTTGACTACCTGGAATGTGTGCAACTGTAATCCAAACTTGTTGTTTTTGAGCCCAATCCCAAATTTGTCTTGCTAATTTGTTACATGCTTTGGACTTCGTGCCACCCATGTTTCTAATATACGCCATAGCTGTAGTATTATCTGTTAAAACTTGAACAATAGTTTAGGCACTTCTACTAAACTCCTTAGGCCCAAATAAATGTCCCGAAGTTCTAAAACATTAATGTGATCATCTCTTTCCTCATCTAGCCAACGGTCCCCTGTAGCGAGAACCCCTCTATGGGCACCCCATCCTTCCAGTGAGGCATCTGTCGTAACAACAGTATTAGGCTCCCCCATTCTAATAGGATTATGAGAGTTAGCAATGTGGCTTAGCCACCATTCAATATCTTCTCGACCATCTTCAGAAATGGTCATGAGACGTTCAAAATTACCTTTATTCTTGGATAACGCATAATTTTTGTCTATTTCCAGAGATTTAATATGTGCCTTACCATATAAAATGGCGGGTGAATAAGCCACCATAATCCCCACTAGCACAGCTACTTTCCTTATTTTTGGTCTTTTCAACCCCAGTAATTCCCAAGCAGTGGTTGTGAATTTTTCAATCTTATCTGACGTCAAGGACACCGTCATATGTTCAGTATCAATAAAGAAACCTAAACACTTCAATTTCTTTGTGGGGATTAAAACTGATTTAGTACTATGTATGTAAAACCCTACTTGTGTTAAAGCATCACATAAGTCCTTTATGGCTTTCAAGCATTCTGGTTGTGTTTGCGCAACAATAAAAAAATCATCAATATAGGGAAACATTAGATGACCTTTCTTGGCCATTTCAGAAAAAACGGGTTTAAGCAACTTAGTAAACAACCGTGGTGCACACGCCAAGCCATTAGGTAAACACGTAAACTCAAAGAGTTGTCCTTCCCATAAAAACCTCAGGAATTTCCTATAAGCTTGAGAAATGGGGATAGTGTAATAAGCATCCCTTAAATCCACACTAGCAAGCCAAGATCCTGGTGTTACCAGGTCCCGTGCCGTCTCTAAAGAAAACATTTTAAAATGTTTATAAACTACTAATTTATTTAATGTAGTTAAATCCCAAATCATTCTAACATCACCATTAGGCTTGGGTCTAGAGAAAATATTAGAAATATATTCTCCTTCAATATGTTGGACTGGCTCAACAATTCCTTTAAGACAGAAATTTTTCACTTGCTTATCTAAAGCTTGATGTTCGTCTAACGAAAGACGATAAGGAAAAGGTATTTGCATCTGAATAGGGATTTTTATAAACGGAATATCAACTCCCTTTACAATATCTAGTATTTCGTAATTACTAGTAATATTTTGCCACACCATAAAGTGGTTGGCTATATTTCCCGCATGAAAAACGCTTACAGAAGTTTGGGTCGAAACTTCTACTTGTTGTTGTTGTTGATTGCAGGCCTGGGAAGCGGCTTGTGGGTCGGAGTCCCCCTGAACAGACGGTTGCTGTCGTTCCAACCAAACTGATTCCTCTGTCCGCGTCCTCTCCCCTGGTATGAGGAGCTGGTGCTGCCCGGATGTCTGGTTTGCCTGCCGCGAAAATCCGATCAGTACTTTTTGTACTTCCCCAGACTGTCCTTCTTCCCATCAAGATGCTTTGACTGTCTGGCTGCTGTCTCCACTTGCTGAAACAAGTCCTGCAGCTGACCCCCAAACATTTTTGTATTATCCAAAGTCTTGCCTTTGACAGGCTTCGGAGGGAGGAATAACGTATATTCCTTGCCATCATTATCCACCACCTTTTTTGACCTAGCCACCTCTTTGCCTGCCTCAGTCGTAACTGATTTAAAGACATTTTCATACTGCTGGTATGACAAGAAATTGCTTGTTGCAGTCAAAGCTGCCACCCCTGCATTCATGTCTTCGCAAAGAGTGGTGAATTTCCGATCGGTCATCATCCGATTGGCAATAGGCATAATTGCCGATAACGCTACCAACACTCCTTTATGAGCCGTGCTCAAACAAACTTCCATTTTCCTGCGCTCTTCACTCATTGTCACATCCGCATCCATCTCTTTCATGGTTGCTTTCGGAAGCCCTTTAATACCCGTGTACTGTTCCGCGAGTTTACTAATCACTTCCACTGGCTTGAAAGTGTGAAAATGGCCTCTCACATTCTTACGCATTAACGGACAAGTGTTGATCTTCTTGCGCTTTTCTAGTCTGATTTTCTTCATCACCTTAGTAGTGATGTCCGCATATTTGCCGGTATGCGGCTCTTCTGAATCGGTATCAGTTGTCGTTGAGTCTGAAGACTAAGACTTTTTCTTCTTCTTTTTCTTAGATTTGGACTTCTTCTTTAACTTTTTCGGTTTCCGAGTCTTACTACGTGCTTTATAGTACTCATCTCCTTCGGACGAGTCCTTCTTTGCTTTCTTAGCCTTTGGAGCATCCTCCTCCAAGGCCGTAGACTGTTGGCAACGAGACGCGTCCTCCAATTCAGAAGCAGAATCAGAGACTTGATGACTAGTCTGTCTTCTCTTTTGGGTTTCTGGTAACAACTGCAAAAGTTGTTCGCGAATTAATTGCACGACCCTGTCGTCCTTTGTGGAGAGCCCTGCCTTCGGCGATGAGGCAGCCGACTGACCTGAATCCAATGCAGGGGTCGCATCGCCCTCCTCTAGCGTCACCGGTACACCGTCGTGACTCCGCTTCGCGGCCATCTCGAGTCGTCTGAAACCAACGCAAAACACGTATTTAGAACGAGCGCGAGTCGCATCTGACTAACAAGACAGAGCTACATGTGCTTTCAAGCACTATAAAGCATTAGAACCGTATTTACACCGGTTTAAGCAAGGCGTATAAGCTAAATTTCTATCGAACGTAACACGGCTGGGCATCCCATACCGTATACCAACGACGGGGGTAGGACCAGTGTAGGTACCTCCCACACTCTCTGTGTCACACACTACTCCTTCCTGTGGCTACTGCACCAACAAGCTGGAGAAAATGCTATGGCACTCGGAGGTACGCCTTAATCTTGGGAAATCAATCATTAATGTGCTCTGAGGACTCATTTCCCCCATAACTAGCTAAACGATGAATGACTCCAGTCAATCAGCTCTCCGTTCGGCAACGGGCGGCAAAAATAAATGGCGGTGTTTACAAAGTCTACACACCGGCAATATAAATGCACAACTCCATAAAACGACAAAAAAGTCGTAAAAAACGTTAACCGAAGCGACCAATATGTGCGTGAAACATCCATACACGTTTCTACCAAGTTACAAACGCGTACTCACTCGTTAACTCGTATTTTTCTTGCAAAAACTGCTCGTACTCCTCGTAGCGTCCTCCCGTTACGAGTGGAATATGCTAATTGCTGTACCGGATGTTGCTACCTTCTCCCTCGGCCTCGAGTAGCTGAGGCTTAGTACCGAGGTAAAATGTTAGTTTACTGTGGTGACACTATAGCCTGTAGTATAGGCTACAATATGATTCCATTGGCATAATGATGCTAGCTCTGAGGAGAGTGACCCACTTGCCGTTTTCAATTTTAGCACTCTATTATTAAGAATAGCCAACATTTATTTTGTCTCACATTTGCGCATTCATGTCGTCGTGCATTGCTAAGAATCATGACAAACATATTCTTTAAAAAAAAATACAAGATCTTTATTTTCATGTAATTTTGGGGTAATCTTCTAACTTACTACTGTATGCGCCAATTGCTCTTTGTTGATCTTCAACAGTCCAAATCTTTCACATGTCTCACCTGTGAGTAGTGGACATGGTGCTGTTGGAAGTACTTCAAACTTTACGTTTCTGTTTCCTGTTAATCCATTGCAGGTGCATTCGAGCAGTGCTGTTCCGAGAGGTCTTACTATGGTTCCATTGTACATACGCAGCTTGGTCTTAGTCTTCTTCGATGGGGAATCGTCGTCCTCCATTAAGCTGATGTATGTACTAAGGTCAATGCAATTAACTGTTGATCCACAGTCTAGCTGGCAGCACACTGGTTTCTTCTGACCATCTGGTTTTGTGACTGCAAACGTTGTGTAATATTGCTTTTTATGACCTGAATTTGTGTGAACCTCTTTTCAGAATGCTGATTCGTCCAAGCTGGATTCTTCTTCATCAGAATCGTCTACCTTGTTCACTCTCTTCCTCTCACTTTTCTTCAGTTGGGAATAGGTCTTGTCTTTTGCATATTCCGACTGTCAGACTTTTGTCCATTGGTTTTTCTTTCCGCACTTTCTGCATGTGGTTCCTAGGGCAGGACAATCTTCTCTTTTCTTATGTCTGCTCTGGCTGCAGTAGCGGCACATATCTTTGCTTTGCACCAGTCTTTTGCCAGTCTTCTTCTGGTCTTTCCTCTTCTGATGCTTGGTGTAGTTCACTGCCTCTTCTGATTGTGAACTGCTTGCACCTCCCATCTGTCTTAGTTGATGGCTTGTTACTTCGGCTGACCTACACTTCTCAATCGCTTTGTTTAAGTTGAGGTTGGGCATCCTGAGCAGGCATCCTTGGATTTCTCTTGTCCTGATCCCAAGTATGATCCGGTCTGTTATCATCTCATCTGTGAGATTGCCATACTCACATGAACTGGCGAGCTCTCTTATTCGTCTGATGTACACTTCGATTCCTTCACCCTCTTTTTGATCGACGGCGTTGAACTTGTATCTTTAAAAAATAACATTGTGTTGAGGCTCAAAGTGCTCACTTGGTTTTCTGAAAATGTCTGTTGTACTTTTTCTTTCTTCTTCAGTTATAGCCAGATGCTGGTACTTCCTGAAGCAATCTTTTCCCATGATGCTTAACAGTGTGGCTACTCTCACTGTTGGGGGTTGCTCATCCAGGCGTGTTGCAATTTCATAGTTTACCCATGATGCTTTGAAGAACTTCCAGTTTTCTTCAGGGTCTCCTTGTATTTCCAGAGGGGCTGGGGTAGGTATATTTGTTAGTACTTGTGGTGGTCTGTCATTGTCTGGCATTTTGACTTTTGTTCTAGTGATAACTCTTCTTTACACACTTTTGTTCTGTATATATTAATATAGGATTTTCCTACCCTGCGTTCTCCTTAATAAAATGTGTTGGGAAGAAATCTCTACCATCTATACTTCTTTTGTATTCTGACAAAACCACTTGATTCCGCCAAACTCAGTGCATTGTCAATGGCCGTGAGCAATCTTCATACAGAAGAAGTCAAATATCTCTAAAACCACAACACCTACAGACAAATCACTTGGTATACATATAGAAAACATACAACGAATAGATAATATTAAATTTATAAGGTTAGGGTTCTGTATTTCTATTAATTTTGAATAAAGTAAACGTTTTGCACTGGGCGTACCGCCAAACTCAGTGCATTGTCAATGGCCGTGAACAAACTTCATACAGAAGAAGTCAAATATCTCTAAAGCCACAACACCTAGAGACAAACCGCTTGGTATACATATAGAAAACATACAACGAATAGATTCTATTAAATTTATAAGGTTAGGGTTCTGTATTTCTATTAATTTTGAATTAAATATACGTGTTGCACTGCGCGTACCGGTGTAACTCAAAGCATTGTCAATATGACTGTGTAGGCCCACTAGTACCGACGCGCCACCAAGTGTCGGAAAATGAACTACGCCACATGTCCCCCATTGTAGACTTGTTTACTGGTGGGGACACCTAGTGTGAAAGGTGGTACTACTTCTGAAGCTCTTAGCCAATCAGAATGCTCCTCTACCAAAACGAAGGCCTTAAATGCTCGAGCACGCTCACGACTCAGGACGTCGGATCCAATCAGATACTACCTTATAGAGGCTTGTTGGGCCCAAGAGTTCAGCCAATAAGAGCCTTGCTCTTAAGTTGCTGCTCTCCTGCTTTTCTATTTACAAAATGGCTGTTCCTGCTGTGATGCTGGGCTGTTCACTATTTATTATTGGTAATTGGACAAATATTTGCTAGGAAAGGTAGGTTCATGATTAGAGATGTAGCTGATAATATTAGTACCACTCATATGAGCACATTAAGTAGGCATGTGACAAATTGGAATATGCACATCACTGTCAACTGTGTATGATGTTTCACTTTTGTTAATTCCAAAACGTTCACCCAGTGGTTTTTGCCAGTGCCAGTGGCTACCCGTACGCGACCGTATTGGTAGACTCGAAGTCTAGGCGTACGTGCACATCCTCATGTAATCTTAGTCAGTGTCTACGCATACCGTGACCGTATTCCAATCCTCTGGTCTAAGAAATACGGCAGTGGCGCAATCTTATCAGATTCACTGCGGTGCAGTTATGAATGTTGAAATGTGCTGGTTTCAGCTCATCTCAGCTCTTGTTAGAAACATAAAACACTAACTAAAAAATATATATAATAAATTAAGATATTAAACTTTTATCCAGCATTTCATTTACATCAATATAATCAGCAAATCTTATGCCATGTGCATTTAGATTTTGACAAATCTGTGCAGTCAGACTAGTGTTAGAGCCATAGCCAGGGTCAGTTTTACTTATTTTATTCATGTTTTTATTTATATCCTATGGTTAATGACATATGTAGAAATAGAAAATGAGCAGGGTTAATCAGATATTGGATATTGCCCTATGCGTATTGGCAAACTCTATGGCTGTACGCCAGAGTCAGTTTTACTTATATTATTTATGTTTTTATTTATATCCTATGGTTAAAGTTGCATCGACCGATGGTTTTGAATTTCTGTATTTTTTCTGAGATAAATATATTAGATCGATCACTAGCATCTACTTTACATTAGTTCAACTCGCGCCCAAAACTATGTCCGCCATGCTCAACGTCAACAGTGTAACTGATGAAATTCAAACCGATGCGCACGCAGCCTCATGAGAGATGCGCTCATGTTCAGACTACTACTACTAGTAAATGTTTTCTGTTTGTAAATTCCTTCAAAATAATATACTGTGCAATTGAATATGACCGTTATTCATTGAATTTCAGTGTGAGTGCTCTCATATGGGTTTCACAATCGCAAAGGGTATCAAGAATCTGAAGTAGGTATACAAATGTGAGTAAATGCTATTACAGAAATAATTTTAGGAGTGGAATGCAATTGCACTATCCACATAATATTTGTCCACTGACACAATGTTCACTTTTTAATATTGTGATAGCCCAATGTCGGCAGTTCCAGGTACTCGCACTCACGCAGACACACACGGATGAATGATAAGTCCACGTATGCTTCAGGCATTTATGAGGTTTATATCCGCCCACCGCGGCATCCACAGTCAAGGGACCCGCCTCCCTAACTCGCTATGTGCCACATCACATCTATAGCTGGGTTGGGGGGTGTGCTAGTCACACACAGTAGAGGGCAACCCAGTCGGGGCACTGCCCGGTGGCTAGCGTGCAGCCACCTAGCGCAGTTTAAATGCGTAGGTGTGCAGTGTAGTCTTTGCAGCCACCGCGTGGTTGTGGAGCTCATGTACAGACTAGTATAATATTTCAATGATATTGCACCACCAATTATTTATTGTGTTTTACAGCCCTGCCACTATTTAAATTATTCGAATTCAGTAATCAATATTTATTAGATAATATTAGTTCATATTGATTGGTAACATTGAAGAAAGAATTGGCTGTATCATGTGTATGCAGTTATAATGTGAATTATAATTATGTAAATGTTTGATAGAAATGTGATGCATTAGTATTTATAAATAATGTAATACATTAAAGAACACTGTTTTATATGCTACACCCCCATGGATTTATTTATTTTTCAACATTCCCCACCGACACAATTTTTGCTGCCAAACCCCCAACCCCCAGTCCTACCAGCCACATATATTTTTCTAAATGTGGCCATCACTCATAGACAGTTATGTTTGTAATAGTTATCACCCCATATTGCTGTTTTAGTTTTTTTTAAATGTTAATATATTTAATTGTGTTTTCTATCATGAACTTGATGAAGTCTAATCACATGCCTTAGAATTGGAGGGATAAACACATTAGCATTGGAGCCTGCTCCATGTTACTCCCTTAAGTAGTGCTATATTGCTGTTTAAACAAGATTTAATATAATAAAAAATTAAAACAATGTGAAAATATCTCTTTTTTGTAGGTCTTGCAACACTACTGGACAACATGGCCGTGGTGTACACCATCAGTAAGAGAGTGAGGGGATCCAGACCAGTGAACCCACCCGGAGGTGTTATCCACTGTCTGTGAGAGTGAGACGATACAGACCTGGGAACCCACCAGAGGTCTTATGCAGCAAGCCCATAGAGAGGATCCAAGTTAGGGATCCTATCAAAGGATGCTCAGTGTTGAGTAGATGGAGAAGATCCAAATTAGAAATGCGATCTGAATGTGTACAGCTAAACACTTGATCAGGATTCAGGGAAACCAGAGGAATCCAGAACATAATGAGGTCCTGAAAAAGGAACTCATGGACGGCAAATATTATTATATCATAATTATTTTCTTTGGACAGTGATGCATGCAAACTGGTATTGTACTAGCACATGAACATTATTGATATCACTAAACTAAGAGTATTATTACCTTTATTGCTAAACATCAAATCTGCTATCATATTTATATAATAGGTATCACAATGAATATCTTGGAAGCCATATTTTGAATCTACATGTCTTACCACTTTGTGCCTATTGTTCCCAATATTAGTCTGTCTAGGTTTGATGTATATGAAAAGGCATCCAGTCTTAACACTACCCGCCCTGGTACAATCTTCCTATCCATACCTACCAGTATATGTGTCCCTTTGCCTGAGACTAATGCAGACAAATACATTTATATAACAGGGATGAAAGATCTCTGCGGATATCTGTGATTTAAACAAATATTTATCTATTAATGCTAAACAAAATTCCAAGGAATCAGTATGTATAGGACACAGACATGAAAGATCTCTGCGGATTTCCACGATTTTCTTCTATGACCATAGATGTTGCTGGAATATAACACTTTGGAAGATTCACCTCGGTCTCAGAAATTGGGCTGTGAGAGTAGCTAATGAAATGCAAACAAGAAAAAGTTAGGCATGGGCAATAATATAGCCACAAGAAGGAGAGTTGAAACTTGACTTCTGGCATTTTCCCACGAATCTCTGACAGTGTTAATCGTATGGGTAAAAATCTGCATTTTTGCGGTAATTCGCAGTTGATTCTGTGCCTGATTTCGGCAGTTTTTTTGTCGAAGACCCACCTTCATCCCTGGTGACAACAGATGTGTAGTTTGAATCATGTTCTTATAACTCAGGGATGAAAGATCGCGGATTTCCACGATTTTTACTGTACTGCAATCCCACAGCACTGTCAGATTATGCTGATATGTTGTTCAAATGCCGCAGCACTATCAGTGTTTACCAATATGTATGAAACCTGATTTCCGGGAATATTCCGCGATTCCCTGACAGTGCTAACTAAGCCTGTGGGAGAATATCCACGTTTACGCGGAAATTTGCCATCGGTTTAAAAGTAACTTCACCAAAGGCATAGATTTCTGGGTTTTTTCCCAGTGACCACATTCATCCCTGTTATATGACCTTAGATGTAGCTAGAACATGAACCTAAACAAGAAAGAGCTAGGTGTGGGCAATAATATATGCACACCAAGGATAGTTGAAACCTGATTTTTCGAATTTTTCCGCGATTCCTTGACAGTGCTAGATCTATGTGAGAAGATGAGCGTTTTCACATCAATTTGCCGTTGATGTTATATTCTTTGCTTGATTCTTGTGGTTTTGCTGGATACCACTTTCATCCCTGATATAATCATGTAATGGTATCACTGTGGAGTACTGGTCTTTTGTTATGTTGTAGCTAAACTTGCATATACTTTTCACTTCTTGCAGCTATGAAAATGACAACATAGATTTTACTATTGCTTAAGACACATTGGACCGTAACAGAATTTCATCAAAATGTGAAGGCTATAAATTTGACAAACATTTATTTTTCATGAAGTGAAACTAACACTAATAACAGAATAACTTCAACTAACTTTTCACCATGAATATGGCCTTTCCTGCTAATATGGCATTAAACAACCAGCAATCAATTTAAAATGGGTAAAAGATATAATTTTAATATAATGTATTTGAATGGTCAATAAAGATTTCCTTGAAGAAATTGATGTTTATGTTTTAATTTAATTTGGATTCCTAAATCAACTTGTTCACTTCCCCCTCTTCAGAAAAGGTATCCTGATATCAAATGATTTTGTGTGACTAGTCCACTCAGAGCACATGTAAAGGCCCCTAAATATATTAAACAATAGGATTTTTTCAGTACAATTTTGTAATAACTATACTTCTGTATATAATGGGCAAGATCTGCCCCTCAAGTGAGGGCAATCTGTAGTCAACTGTGACTAGACATTCAGTGATGGTGTATCTACGAAGCACAATTTTCCAGTCAAATATTGTGTACTTTCCAAAGAAATTTGTAGTGAAATTCTAATTTTGCATATTTGCTGACTGCCTTAAAACTGCGCATGAGCAAGTCCAGACTAACCAGCGCCAGTTTGGGTTCGTCGACGTCGGCCGAGAGAGTGTGGGTTCGACCTAGATATGTATTTTCAATAAAATCGTATTGGTTAGGAACTGTCAAAACTTCTGAGCTGGGCAGTGAAACCCCTAAAAATAAAGATGAAAAAAAGAAAGAGCCGGCAACCATATCTGTGCATAGAAAGCGGTTTCATTAATTATATTAAATTAATTGTTCTCATCTACCTTGCGGAGCAACATGGGTAATTTGGAACTCAGGACCGATATCCTTAAACCACCGAACTCTATGAGATGCTGGCGCCACCTATATTCTAAAGCCTGCCCCAAACCCCCACCCACCTAGCGGATTACACTGGCGTTAACCACAGCCCTGGAGCAGCTCACTCCGCCAGTGAACCCGAACCTGCCGCGTGGTTGCTGCGAGCCTTAGCCTGGATTATTCAACCATCCCACCCTCCCAGCTATAACAAGGCTGAGCGCTCGAACATTACCTTGACTCAAACTTATGTAACAAGAATACTATCCAATCTGTAACGAAAAACTTTAAACGAATTAAAATTACCCACTATATACTGATCCGTGTCCTGAGTGATAATTATATAATATGCGCTTTTGATCGACCGGAAAGTCAACAAACTAAGGTCAACTGCGCATGTGTGTGAGGTGCTTAATCCGCCTCAGATGCGTCCACACGGGCAAAATAAATCGAATCACAGAAATCGACTCAAATAATCAACCTCCACAGGTGGTTTACATTATCCGGATCACAGAATTTGATTCCTCCCTAATTCGACACACGAAATGTAACCCGAACTATACAAGTCGCTTTCTACGAATCGATTTACAT
Source organism: Branchipolynoe longqiensis (assembly GCA_030323885.1). NCBI lineage: Eukaryota > Metazoa > Annelida > Polychaeta > Phyllodocida > Polynoidae > Branchipolynoe > Branchipolynoe longqiensis. Next base: position 139,782,790 of record CM059186.1, read on the forward strand.
CGCCCGTGTGAACACGGCTTAATACTACACTATCCTATGTGTGGTTATTTCCTTCCTGAGTAGTTAAACAACAAATGTAGGCCTACCTACCATTGCATTTAGCCCCTTCTGTATTTAGAGTTTGAAAAGTCAAAAATTTAGATTACAGTAATTTCATTCTTTTGTTATTCACATATTGATTATTTTGAGAAAACTGGATAGAATTAATCAGTATGAAAGCTGCATAGTGTGGTAATCTAGATTTTATTTTAAATATCTAACTTAGACACTAATGCACTTATTAAGCATTTGTTTCTGCATAGAAGGCTTCAATGTAGAATTACTACTACTTTTACATTGTTGATGGAGAACATATAGGCCTATGTATGTGTGTACACTTTATATATATATACTATATGTATATATATATATAAATATATATATAGGGTCTGGCCTTTCAATAGTTAAGCATAAATCAATCAGTGCATAAAATATGGACTGAATTCCCCATCAATCACATTGCTATAATGTTGGACTGAATTAACTGCATACATAATTAACGAGACGGAGACAGAGGTATTATATAACGGTTATTTACTTCTGATCGGAAAGGGCTCACATACAATACAAGGTCAATCTGATACATAATACCAGGTAGGTTCAATAAGTCAGATAGACACATATAGTCAAGTATGATATCAGATATGCAGAACATTGGTCAGTTATAATGGTACAAGATTGGTAACCGGCAGTCCAGAGCATTGAAGCTTCCCCAGTCTGTGTGAGTCAAGTGGTTAAGGACCGGGACTCGAACTCTTGACCAATTTAAGGAAGAGTTTGAGGCCTAGGGCATATCTGGTCCCTAGGGACATATGTGTGGACTGCCGTAGAGGACCATGCCCCGAGCTCCATTATCTCCTTAAGCGAGGCTCCAGATGCAGCACATGCGAGAGGGGTGCTTTGATGGCAGCGGCTGCGGCGGTTCTGATCGAATCTGGAATGGTCGCGTGACGCAGTAACTGCCCGTGGCGCCATCTGGAGGAACCCCAGGAACCACGTTATGCTTGTAGGCTATCATGACTTTTCTGCCAGATGGCGCCACCGCACCGGTATAAGTCAGTTCGTGGTGTTCCTGTCTCCGCCGTAAATTACCAATGTTACGCGTAACATCCACAATTGTATGGTGTTCTCTGTGGCGGAGTGGTTAGAGTGTCTGACTTTTTTTCTAGGTCCGACTCCTAATCTGAGGGTCGGCGGTTTGATTCCCCGTGCCCCCAGCTCTGCCACTTTGGATTTCCACCGCTGTGTATAACTTGCAGCGTCATCAAAGGCCGGTTGCTCTCATACCATGTCTATGTGGTGTGGGAGGTTAAAAATCCCTTGTGTCGGTTAAAGTGTAGGCTCGGGCTTTCTATCGTCCAGCAGTGGAATGAGGAAGACCAGTTGTCTATGACTGAAATTTCCCCTGCTTAAACAACTAATGGACCAAAAGAATTCACAAACACAACCATAAAAGCTATTACAACATGTTTTAGATTATTTACTGATATTATTATTTAGATTATTTACTGATATTATATATGTATTTGCTCATTGATTTAAATTGGGAAACCCTCAAACTACCAATTTCTGCACACTTTATTTGAGTTGGCGGGAATCTCTGCCAGTGTTGCCATCATGCTGCCATCATGCTGCCACCTAGTGGTTCAAATGTACCCTAGTTCGAGCAGTGACTTGTTTTCAATGTCAACAAATATTTATTGCTTTACAGTTTTGTATTAAGCACATGGTATTCAATTGAAATATCAGGGAAGATTAAATGTATTGTAGCTACCTATTAGTTTGCTCAAATAATACCGACCCACCCACGGGGAGGCTTAAGACTAACGCATGTAGATATATATACAAATACATAAACAATACTCTTACTGAACATGACTTCACCAAAATCCAGCAAACGGAAACGGAAATAGCACTGTATGGGCGCTGCCATTTGTAAACTTACTGAGAAACCGAGAAAAATCCATCAAACGGAAATGGAAATCGCTCGTCGAGCTTCGCTCCGCAGCAAAGAGGGTGAATGACAGCGATTGGCCTAACCCCTTAATAGTTTACTTCGCGGAAACGACGGCCGTATTCGGGTCACCCGAGTTGATAGAATTTCAAATCGAACACCGCGAGTGGAGTAAAAAAAAATCATAAAATTCTTTGCTGTAGTTATATCGGTGGGTCGGTCCTAAGCATTGCTTATTCATATTAAAAATATGGTTCTAACTGAGCAGCTAGGGGATATATTCTAATGTAAAATGTCAGTTCTTGAAGATTCATGAACTTTGTATGGAAGGCACCATTTTGTAGTTCCATGCCTGTAACAGAGAAGCCCTCTCATTGGACACCCTTATAAGCTTGTTGCTGATTGGATCCGACGTTCTGAGTAGGGCCACTGCTCAGAACGTCGGATCCAATCAGGTACTAGCTTACAATATTGTCCAATGAGAGGTCTTGTCTGTTGCAGTACTAAATGGAGCTCTTCACACTAAAGTTAAGATTCCATATATGCACTGGGAATGCGAATGTTAGTTGTTTTACGTCCTAGCAACATCTAATGTCATATCAGGACATAAGCTAGTTGCTGATTGGATGTATATTACAGTATATACATATGTCAAACATTCAAACAATAATAGACTTTTATTTATCTTTTCTTGGCTTGGGGGGGGGGTGATTATTTTAATCATTCTTTTTGTATCTCTGCTATTTCCTACTGCAGGAGGGGGGGGGGGATTACTCAATTATGGGGGGTACTTCTTTTTTTATATTTGGACTATCTCGGGAAGACAAGTGACCACACTCGGACAAACAAGACACACAGGAGAATTTATATTTCATATTTTTTAATAAGACTGAACAAATGCTAAATAATTCACATATATTGAACTCCCAACAGCATCTTTAAGACCCCCACCCCCTCCAAAGATACAAAAATTAATATTAAAATAATCCCCTCCCCCTTCCGAGATAGGAACAAAAATAAACAAGAATTACCCCCCCCCCCTCTCAGAGACAGACACATTAAAAAAAAAAATCTCCCCCACCTGATGAGATAGT